>CM062838.1:10293376-10537772 GCA_031772345.1 Himalopsyche anomala
TGCCATTTATTTTTCCTTCCCACTCCCTCATTTTTATTTTTAAATAGATACAGATTTAATTTGGTTTAGTTTCACATTGTTAAAAAATCGACAGATTTCAAAATAAACACAATGAACTAAGATTAAATCATGGATTTCTGACGTAAATATAGCAAATAAATCGTAAGTCGATTTGGCATATCGTCGATGCACATCAAATATGGTCTATGTGACTATGGGTACACATGACCATTATCATGCCATGACCATATTGTCTATGGTATGATGAGCGGTCTTAATACACTGTTGCCAAGTCATGCAACATGGCTTGATAAATATAAAGGGCTATGCAACAGGGCATTAATTATCTGTGTTGAATTTAAAACATCCGCTAATGTCAGGTGATTTTGTTTAAGAAACTCCGCGGCAGTGCTGTTTTGGGTAACTTTTTTTTATCGCTAGCGATGTAGCATTTTTTAAACACGCAGTGAAAAATATACAATTGGTTAAATTTTTGACGCAGGGTTCTGAGTTGAAATAAATCAAATGTGTACATTAAGCATAAGGGATACACGTCACCAAGTCGTGGACGACTTCACGTCAGCGTAAAGCGTGCTATTATGTATAAGGACCATACGCCACTTAATCGTGGACGATTGCACTCCAGTGTAAAGTTTGCTTTAGAGTTTAACCATTGACATCTAAGTACGTGTACTTGAATAAAAAAAATACTTGGAAACTGTCTGGGTTTTATGACACTTGGCGAAACACTCATTACGTGGACTTGAATAAACGACGAAAAATATCATTTAAGCAAATTATTTTTAATATTCTGTATTTTTACCCCAATACCCCTAACATATTTCTGGCTTTTTCCAATTACTGCTAAATTGAATGCATTAAATGAAACTTAAATTTAGCGATTTGACATATTATCTATGCTTAATATTAGAATATGGATGGTTATCTGTAGGTCTGTTCTTACGCAAACGTCAAAACCAATATTCCAACCACATTCCAACCGAATTCCACCAAAATCAGTAGGTCTGTTCTTATGCGCAAACGTCAAAACCAACATTCCAACCGCACTCCAACCGAATTCCACCAAAATCAGTAGGTCTGTTCTTATGCGCAAACGTCAAAACCAACATTCCAACCGCATTGCAACCGAATTCCGCCCAACCCAGTTTACAAGCGGCGCAGAAGAACAGGCAATTTTTTGCTGTGCTGCCAGTGCATTAAAAAATTATATATTGTTTTTTTCATAGTAGCAATTTCTAGGTCTGTAGCCAGATTTTTACAAGCGGCAAAATCAAAATAATTAACTATCGACATTCAATTATTTTTATTTCAGCGAATACGCCTTTATAAGACTATGGAAAATGTTTGATTGTTTATAAATAACTTATTGTTTTATTTTTTTCGTGATTTTAAACCTTATTCACCATTTCGAGCATTATCGTATTTGATAAAATACGCCAATGGGAAATACAAATATAATTTTCACTTAATTGGCGTGAAAATTATATTTGCGTGAATCATTTTAGGTTAAACTGTACGACAAATACGAACTACAGTTTTAAAAGTATCTTGTTATATTGAAACAGCGTAATATTGTTGTCATACAAATTAATCATAACTAATTGTAAACATAACCTTATTTAAATATTATCCGACTTTCTTTCGTTTTTCATTTCATCTTATTTCAACGAATACACACTCAAAGATAACACAATGTTTTTTATTGTCAAAAATAAATCGATTCTTTTATTCTAATCCATACTCTAAATTTTAAAGTATAGGTTAAGAGTAATAATAAAACCTTGTCATTCATTGTTGCTGACAGATACGAAAATGAAATTTTCGCTCGAATATCGGTTTTGTGCGATGTCATGTACAAATGTTACTATAATTTGGTTTTAAAATGCTCCATGCTTTTCAAGTCAAACAAAACAATGTTTTTAAGCCAAATATGTCGACAATTTACCATCATGTTAAATATTTTATTTATTAATTTTTTATATAGCACATCAGTGACGTAAGCTGTCAGTTTGACATTTGGTATTTAGTCGGTTAAGTTGTCGTTTTTAACAAAATTCGACATTCTGAGCTTGGTAAGCCAAAACAGTAATCGATTTAGAGCACGAATCGTTGCTGACGGTTTGAAAACCGTTGGAATGTGGTTTTGACGCAAAAGAACAGAAATAACTGTCAAAGTCACAATCCAAACAATGTGATCAAAGCTTTGAATTAGATTCTAATTCGAAAACGGTTTGCAAACCGTCAGCAAACCATCAGAAGTACACAGAAGAACAGACCTAGTTTGTCAGTCAGTCAGCAAGTGGAACAGAAGAACAGCCACATTTTTGTTGTGCTGCCAGTACAATAAATAATTACATATATTGTTTTTTTAAGAGTAGCAATTTCTAGGTCTGTAGCCAGATTTCCCTTTAAACTTACAAGCGGCAAAATCAAAATAATTAACCATCGTCATTCAGTTCTTATTAGTTCAGCGAACACGCCTTTATAAGACTATAGGTCTATTCTTATGCACAAACGTCAACAACAACATTCCAACCGCATTCCAACCGAATTCCGCCAAAATCGCCGTTTTCAAGTGGCACGCTCTGTTCTTCTGCGTACTTCTGACGGTTTGAAAACTGTTTTTGAATTAGAATCGAACTGAAAGCTTTTAGATTCTAATTTGAAAACAGCCGGGGTGGTCCGCCCCCTCCGCACCCCCTTTCCTATGCCACTGAGCAGGAGCGAGTGACCAACATACCTATTGTGAGATCCAAGATATATATATATTTTTAATTATTTTTTTATGGGTTTTGAGAATTTTCCACATTCATCATTTATTTTTTAGGGGCAGTTATATAATATTCAGCTTTGTACGGCTTACTGATTATTAAGCGCACAATCACAGGGCAATGCTTTATGATAGTAAGATCAGAAATTTACTCCTAACCATAGTCCAAAGCAGTGGTGGCCGGTCAATGTGGCATTGGATCAATGCACCCCTTGTATATGCAGGGGCGGTTATATTTCATGAAATGGAGTCGAAATTCTCGGAAGAGCTAATAAAAAAAAATCCTTTGCTGTTCATTTAGGCCATGGATGTCCAACCGGTAGATCGCGATTAGGGATTCCAACTATTCGTCATTTTCAACTATCCGGATATCGAATAGTAAAATTGAAACTATCCGGATATATCCGGATATCCGGATAGTTTCAGTAAGTATGAACATAACAAAACATTACTACATATATAAATTTATGTACTAAAATAATACATTAAAAACGAGTTCATTCGTAATATAAGTCATTTATTCATATTTTAAAAATAAGACAGCATTAAATGTACCATATTTTAAATTTGATCTTAATTTAGTTTTAATTTTTCCTGCTGTTGAAAATACTCGTTTCTTTGCTGTTGATGTTGGTTTTATTGTTAGAAGTGTTTTAAACAACACTAATATTTTGAGATTTTAGATGATTTATCATAGGAGTCGTTGAAGATCCTTTGCATCCAATAGTTTTCCCACATTTATTTATTACACACCGCTGACTGCAAATTATTATTTTTTCTCATAAAATCAGTCCATCTATACTACGAGCGTCTTGACATGGCTAAAATTTTATACAAAATTATTTAAATTTTAAACAAAATATTTTTAAACATGTTTTAATAAACAAGGAATTAAAGGCTGCTTTTGTAAATATGTAGACAGTCTCGATTGCTTGGTTTTTAGTAATGAATTGTAGAACTCGCACGCAAATGAAGATGTTTCACGATCAAAGTTTCATGATCAACTGATCCTGACTAAATCCTTTCCCACTTCTGTAATGCCTTAGATAGAGAAAATACACATTTCAATACTTATTCCATCATATTGAGATATTGAAAATTTGCAGCTGCATTAGATTACTGTAACGGCATTTCTTCAATGAATGAAATTCCGGCATTAAAGGTTTTTTTTTGCCTCGAGTCCGAGCTGATTCGTAGAACTTTTAAGTATTAAGATAACAAAATAAGATATTCATAATACCCGAGTTTGGGGAAGGTAAAAAAAAAAACACTACTCCTAAGTAATCGTTTCTCCCAGGTAGTAAATACCCCAGTATTCATATCATCTTTTGTCGATTTTGTAAAATATTTCATTTAAAATTATAACGAATATTATCCGGATATTTTCCCAAATATCCGGATATCGAATAGTTTAAAAGGGCCGGATATATCCGGATATCGGATATCCGGATATCCGAGTTGGAATCCCTAATCGCGATCGACCGGTCGATCCCGAAAGCTTGCGTGAATTTAACTAACCATAAAAATACCCTCTTTTGAAAAAAGGAGCTTACAAAATTAAATCTTGTTTTGGTTCCACATATTTGTGCGAATCTTTATTTTCCACCATGAACACGATAAAATCAAAAACAAGATCTCGACTTACCAATACCAACCTTGATATTTCTTTACGATTTGAAGAGTTAGTAAGTCACATGTCAAGGATCGCATTAAATGTGCTTTGTTATTTTTATGTTTTTTTTTGTAAATGTAAATAAATGCATGTTCCGATTTATAATAAATAATGTAATGAATGTAACACATGTAAAGCTGTTAAGCAGCGGTGGGCTGCCAAAATGTTAACAAGGGGCTAGGTTAACCTGAAACATATACGCGGTGTTCCAGATAAGGAGTGATTTTTTTATCACTCTTATAGGAAGATTCGCAATAATTATAAAATCAATTGAATGTTACTAAATATGCTTTAATTATGTAAAAGTATACTGCTATATAAATTAAAAAAAAAACTTTTGATGTCTTTTAGTATCTTCCCGAAATAAATGTATTTTAAAAGAAATTTCCAAATATAACAGTCTTTTGTTTCATAACAAATAAACTATTAGTTAGTAATTAAGTAAAGCAATTAATGTTGATATGTAAAATCTGGCCTGCGCTCGTCACTTCTCCTAAATTTGAATTGCGCCCGTCACCGCAATAAGGTTAAGAACCCCTGCCTTACAGTCATGGCCTAAGCAGAGCTGCATAGGACTGATTTTGAACCATGTGTTAATGCTTGAAAGAAAATAATAATAATAATTAAGATTGTGACTAGCTCGGCCACTTAAATCTAGTTGATATTAAATATTCTGTGTATTTTCTGTGTACTGAGAGCCAGTTGTCTTAGAAGAGTTTATTCACTCTAGTAAAGAATCAAGGTTAAAGCAACTTCAAATAAATGAGCATTAAAAAAGCCCTTGTGAGGGAAAACAGTTCGTGAGATGGGCGTGGTGTGAAAGAATATAAAACATAATTTTTCTCTAAGTTTTGATATACAACCAAAACAAAGTTCAAAAATAAGGTTAAAAATAGCAAAATATTTAGTTCTACACTTTTTTATAAGATTAGTTGATAGCTTTTTCGGCGTATACCTTCATCAAAACTATGCTTAAACCCACATTTATCCAGCGCTATAGATTGGCTTAGAAGAGATACAAAACACATTCTGTTTTTTACTCTATTATCCTAATTTATATTACAAACATAGTACAGCGGTGGGCTGCCAATATCTTAACAAGGGGCTCGGTAAATGTTATCCATTTATTTGTATCCATTTTAGCACCCAATGTGGAGTATATGGCTTCCTAATGAAGGTATCTCAACAAAAGTCTTTTTTCTACGAGAACTGTTTGCTACTTCGTCGCTCAACCATTCTTTTCCAAAGAGAATAGTAGGGATAGAATGATAAGGCTAAGACAGGACTAGTGATGAACTCAAACCCGTGAGGGCTGCCACGAAAGCCCACAACGCTCAATGAAAAAAATGAAGGGGCTACTAAGTCTTGTTTCATAATAAAATTTAACCATCTACGGAAATTGCAGCTAGGTGCTGATTTGATCTAAGACGAATGATTTTCTTATCTTAACAAGGGGCTCGCCAGCTGCGCTGAAATTTAACAAGGGTCTCGCGCGAGCCCCCCCCGAGCCCCCTCCAGCCCACCCCTGACATAGTACAACATTTATTAAACATGACTTTAGTGTTTATAAGAACGGAAACGAATATGGAATTATTCAAGGTAAATTGGTTTAAATTAAACGATGTAATCAGATTGGCGCTGAATTCGTGTTTATGTGATGAGATTCTGTAATAATATGTGGTTTGCAAATTGTGAGTCGATTTTTTCCTGAGCATGAACTGCATTTTTTCTATTCGAAGGCATGGATGTTTGTGATATCTAAAAACCCCCTCCCACCCTTCCGTTTCTTAAATAAGCGGGCGTAGCAAAAGGGATTAGTTAATCACCAGTCCTGTCCTAGTCTTACGCTTTTATCCCTACTAATCTCTTTGAAAAAAAGAAGTTGAGCGGCTGATTAAAAAACAGTTATCGTAGAAGAAACTTCTGCTGAGATACCTCCATTGAGAGACCATATGCTCCACATTGGGAGCAGACGTGGATTTAAAAGAATAAATTAAAGCTACAGTGGGATGGATCTAAAATAATAGTTTCGAGATAATTGAATTTTAAGGTTTGTGTTGTACTTTTTAAATAGTGAATTATGGGTTTATTTAAATTCTTCTACGGTTTATAATGAAAGATAATATGAGTTTTTTTTGTATCCTGTTATATGTATCTAGTTATTTTACTAATGTCGCTGATGCTTTTAAATTAAAAGGCAATATCAATAATTGTAAATGTAAGATTTTTCATATCAATGGGGCATTTTCTTTTAAAATTAAAATATTTCAGTGTTTCATTATAAAGGTTTACCTATCAAAACCTTTTCTCACTGTACCTTACTGTTGCTTTATGGTAGCAAATACCTACAGTCCAAATACTCAGCCAATAATACGAACATTCTGCAATATCTACTTTCGACAAGTTTTCTGGATGTATGGCTTCGCAGTAAAATTTTCCCGTATTTATCCGATGTCAAGGAATATTAATGATCGCCGGATATTAATTGTAATTCTGAAATCCCGGGATTAACATTTTGGCTTTGGATCGGATTTGCTAGTTGCGGGGATGTGTTATTTTTGCGATGCTATGATCTTCATTTGTAAATATTTTTTATCAGTATTTTGTCGCCTTGCACACTTATTTGAATAAACAGTCCGATTCTCTTTTAGCACGGGTGATACGTTCCTGAGACCTAAACAAAAGTTAGTGCTCAGTGAAATGTGATATAGGTACCAATAATACCACTACACAAAAACAGAAAAACTTTTTGAATAATAAAAGTACAAAAACGTCGTACCTACGTTCCCGTTGGAGGGCGATAGAGTGTCGGTTTGACGGGGCGGGGCTGTGGCTATTGCGTTATTGTCTATGACAAATTCGTGGACAATTGGTTTCCCGGGCGTTCTGGAGCGTTCGCGCGTCGGGTATTCCATGCCGCGTGTTTTGCTTTTAGTTCTCATAATTATTATCATCTGATATTGACCATCAACGATAATATTAGAGATATGTATGCTAATTTATTACAGTCAGGAACGCATCAAGTAAAGGTTTTATGTAGCATAGCACCAATAAAAAAACGCGCATTAAAAAAAAAACTGTGTTCACTTCTTGTACGATGCATTTGATGATAGAAATACAAAAACTTTCAAATAAATCATTAATATTGATATAATGCTTTTAACTTTTGCGTATTTACTTAAAAATTAAGTTACAAGTCTAAAAGGTGGCAGGGCGGCGCCCTGGCTCATTTTCAGGTGCCAGGTCGCTGATCTGGTCCGACCTGGCCCCACTACACAGCTGATTACAATGTATATAATTTAGAACTTCGACTGAAGGTGCTTGATGGAACTTCAATATCAAATTTGAATTATTTTGATTCTGTACTCTTCCATAAGTTTTGTCGATAACGACCCGGGTTTGGGTTTTCGACATGAGCAGGTTCTATCAAGTGCACGAATACACTTAAATTGACATGTGCATTCGTGCACTTGATAAAACCTGAAGATGCCAAAAGGCGAAACCCGGGTCGTTATTGACAAAACTTATGGAAGAGTACAGAATGAAAATAATTCAAATTTTATAATGTATATATTGTGTGTGAACAGTTATTCATTTAATAAGTATTTTGGCTTATTTATTTAGAAAAATTGTGCTGTATTCATACAGATATTTAAAAATGAATATTCACATACACAGTATTTCTACATGATTTTATTATCTTATTGATACTCATGTATTATAATACATTCACTTAAAAATGTGTAGGTACTTTATCAAATTGTAATTTAAACATAATACTAGAGCGATTAGCTAACCACTAGTCCTGTTCTAGCTCTATCCTTCTATTCCTACTCTCATTGGAAAAAGAGAGGTTGAGCAACTGAGTTTTTTTAAACTTTTTATAATTAAAAATAAAGAAAGTATCACAAATTTTTATTTAATTTTGTATTTTATTTCAGAACAGACAATTCAATTTAAGTCAGTGGGTCAAGTACACATTTGTTTTACATTTACTTGGCAATTCCAAAAATGTGTATAATTTTTTTTATACATACTTGTCATATTTTAATTGCAACAAGTCTTTAAGTAAATTAAATTGAATTACAGTAATTACAATATTTAAACTTTTTATAGTAAAATAATCAAGAAGACAGCGAAAAAATGTAATGTAGTGCTAGTATTGAATGTATTTTATTTTAAAGTTTATGTTTTAGAACTGACAAATCAATGGAAATCAATGAGTGATGTTATTTCACAGTTTCAATATACACCTTCAATAACGAGTAATTCGCATAACGAGAATAACAGATTGTGAAAAAAATGCTCCCTTAACGAGCGATTTTTCGCATAGCGAGTGACGCAGAGTTTTGGAAAGATCACTTTCACATCGTTGCTTGACTCGAGATGATTGACAAAGCGTGGGAAGGGGTTACCAAGAGAATCTTCACTTCAGCTTGGAAGAAGCTTTGCCAAGGAGCGTTGTCGAATGTGATTTTTAGGGGTTTGAAACAGTAAAAATGAACAGTAATTCGGCCGCTGAACAAAATAAATACTAACAAATTAAATAAAATAAATTAAATTAAATAAATACTAAAAAATACCAAATGAATATGATATCTTTGTTTTAATTTTCCTCTGTCAATATAAGACAATGTTACGTCTACCTACAATCATATTCTCGATTGTGTTTTGTATTACAATTTTAAGCTGAACCGGCATAAAAAAACAATAACCCTATAAATACTTCATAGAGAACAGACAACGTCACGTCAGTCTGGCAACACCTATGTATTAAAGACTCAGGGGCTAAAGATTTCAAGCCCGCAATTACAGATAATATCATGCAATATTTCTTTACACTGGGGCGCAATCAAGCACGATTAGTTTTTTTTTGTACTTGTATGTACGGAAACGTCATCAAACACACACGATTGTGTTTCAAATTAACAAGCTTCTGTTATTCGTTGGGGGCTAAATTGAATCTGCCCATATACTTATACATTGAAACACAAATATCAATATCGTTGTATTGTATGAAAGTGACAGGTATTGACTCTCAGTGACTATTTGTGAGTGTATTGCTGTTTGTATTTATTATTTCACTTTGAAAGAGACGAATTTAAGGTCCCGTATGATTATTTTAATATTTCTTACTTACATTAGCATTGATTTTATTACATAATAATTCATGCATTGCAGTAGTGTCGTAGTATTTGTTAATTTGCTTGTAGATTAATGTATAAGGTGAAGTAGAAACATGCACAATTTCGTAAAAAGTATACAATGCTATGCTTTTCTCTAGCCCACCCAAGATTTTAGGTCAGGAGCCGCCACTGGGTTCCACTGTATATAAAACAGCACACCAGCGGTGGGCTGCCAATATCTTAACAAGGGGCTCGGTAAATGTTATCCATTTTTTTATCCATGTCCGCTCCCTATGTCGAGCATATGGCCTCCTAATGAAGGTATCTCAACGAAAGTTATTTTTCTACGAGAACTGCTTGTTACTTAGTCGCTCAACCTTTCTTTTATAAAGAAGGTAGTAGGGATAAAATTAAAAGCACGACTAGTGATTATCTAATAGTTGCGCCCAGTTGAATTGAAGGATCGGAAGAGTGGGAGGCAATCTTAAGACATCACAAACACGCATGCTTTCGAACAGAAAGTAGATAAATCAATCAAAAAAATGCTTTTGCGTACTGGGACTCGAACCCGTGAGGTCCGACACGTAAGCCCACAACGCTGAATGGAAAAATGAACTATTTTTCAAATTTATCCATCTACAGAAATTGCAGTTATGTGATAATTTGATTTAAGACGAATGATTTTCTTATATTAACAAAGGGCTCGCCAGCCGCGCCGAAATTTAACAAGGGGCTCGCGCGAGCCCCCCGAGATCCCTCCAGCTCATCCCTGCAGCACACCAATAATTATGAAACTTTAAATTAAACGGTAAATTAAAAAAAACTAATAAAATCAGTGTAAGTTAGTCTCTGCATTTCTGACAAATTTAACAAATGTTATATTCTTGACTAGGATAGTAATAACTAAAAATAATACATTGTCACGGTTCAGTGTTTCCGGTCCCGATTTTCCTCAGCATTCCCATAGGACGTCGCTAGCAAGGACTTAGTATGAAAAATAAGAGTGAGAAGAGTATAGTATGATAGCTTAATTATAAAAAAACCGAAATTAGTCGATAGATTGGCCAATGTAGCCCATTAAAGACAAAATGAGAAACCGCGATTTCTCACGGTGCAAAAATTATTGTACGCACGCTGCTCGGGTAGTACTGAGCGGCGCAATACTAGTAGAGAAACATACTCCGCTCGCTGAAATTTCTTTTCATACAAATAATCTTTTCTTACCACAGCGGGCGGAGGTATTTTGAATCGCTTAGTGATTTTTCCCTCTATACAGGAGGAATATGATTTTTTACAGATACCGTAAAGATAGTCAGTTCTATCGACTATCAAAATTGGAGTCGAATCCGTCAACGGGGTTTTCACCCACCACCCCCAGAAGGGCGGTAAACTTAGATTCGCGGCGATCTCAACGGAGGCGCCCGCGAATAAAATAACTAATGTAGATTTATGCCAATCAACTCATGTTAATGCTTCTCAACTTTGTTTCGAATTTCAGTAAAATCGTGTTCACGGTTCGGGCTTAATCAGCCCTCTTCTGTGTGAATTAGAGTCGTTAATTACGAGCGCCCGCACAAAGCAGCGACGCTGTAATTTTGCCAAGACATTAATAATCACCGTATTAAACTTCGATGCGAATTTTTCTTTAATCGGATGTTCCGATAATCAATTATTAATTACAGACCTCCTTCTCCTTACAGAATCGGCAAAGAATTGCACGTTTGCTCCGGGAACCCGTTTGAGTATATCTCCGCGATTTTGTGTATTATTTTCGTGTGCTCATTGGTTTTGATTTTAAATTAATAAAAAGAATATTGATTATAATTATAAATTCATTCGGCCTTCAGCCACTTAACACTCGCCCGGTATTTGAAACCCTAGGTTGCAAATCCAACATGTTATTGTACAAGTGAATGCCTACAAAAGTAGGCACCAGATTATTGTAAATTATATAATTATATTATTTGTTATGTTGTTGCTCACTTCCGTGAGCTGGCCCTGTGCACTGTTTCTAAATTTCTTAACCTGTATGTATTTTGATTAATAAAGTCGGTGGATTCCCCACCCATTATGACTGTGAGCGAGGTGTTAAATTTGCTTTGAATTTGTGCCCAATAATTTCCTAATTTGTACCCTCTGAATCGTCTTCGTAATCATCTTGGAAAGTGGGTAAATCACCGCGAGAAGTGCTTGCCACTGCGATGGTATTTTGTTCTGCCGAAAATCTGAAAACAAAGTAAATAAATGATCGTGTGTTCATTATCATCCAGCGGCTACCGCTGGCTATGGCTCAACAATATATAAATATGACAGTATGCGACAGAGGGAGGCTGAGTAAAATTTTTATAATCTGTGGAGTGAAAATGCAACAACATTATTTTTGTTGAAGCAGTCGATAGAGAGTGCCTCTCAGATTCCCTGTCACTCGCTTATCACCTAGCTTCCTCTGATGATGTTTAAATCCTTAATTTCTGCTGCCATGTCAACATCTGTAGCACGTGACCCGACGTCTCACCAAAAGTATCGACATATCATTTTTTAAAATATAAAATAAGTAGGTAAATGATAATCATTTAGGAGTATTCAGCAATTACCGAGTGAAAATTCATTTTAAATATAAAATTGATAACTCTGCTATTCAACTTGTGTGCCTAAAATCAATTTTAATTATAAACGGCATTTTTAAATCATAACCTTTAAAACGAACCTGAAATTGGTGTCATAACCTCTCGATTGTTGTAAAGTTTGAGCAAACAGTTCATATTTGCAGATATCATTATCGGAAACCGAACGCCGAGCAAACTTCATTGCTTCTTCAAAATGAACACGGGTAATCTCCGGGACGGGGTCTTCTTCATCCGAATCCATGGCCGTGGTGGGAAAGGCTTGCTGCCACTTTCTCTTCCGGGTGATTTCGGTCTCGATGTCCTGTCGGATGGCGAGCTTGCAAGCGCGCTGACAGATTTCAGTGAGATCGGCACCGCTGAATCCTTGCGTCACCTTGGCGATGTAGACGAGATCGACGTCCTTGGCTACAGGCGACTTGCGAAGGTTGGCTTTGAAGATGGCCTCGCGGGACTTTTCATCGGGCAGTGGGATGTAGATGAGTTGATCGAGACGTCCCGGTCGCAGAATTGCAGGGTCAATCATGTCTGGACGGTTAGTCGCCCCTGAAATGAATCATTAGAAACAGTCATAAAATTTGCATAACTTCCTTTAATAAATGTGATGTTACGTAATTAAGAAAATTGTCCACGTTTCAAATCAAATCTAGTAAAGATGGCAGAAAAATAGTCTATAAGAACATGACTAATATCGAAACTGTGTTCAACATACCTATTATGAATACATTTTTCTTGGCACCCATGCCGTCCATTTCTGTAAGGATTTGATTGATGACTCGATCGGCAGCTCCGCCGGCGTCGCTCACAGATCTACCGCGAGATTTTGCAATTGAATCCAATTCATCAAAGAACAGTACGCATGGTGACGCTGATCGAGCCTGGGGTTGACGTATTTATTAGCATAACTTTAAATGGTAAATAAAGTAGAGAAATAAGCAGGGCTGTTAAGTAGGACTGTTTCAACTGGAGTCGTGATTGCAAAAAGTAATAACTCCTATAAAAGTCCTAAAAAAAAATTGTGTATTCATATTGCTAGGGTCAAAAGAGGCACCACTGCATGCCACTTAATTAAAAAAATAATTATAGTCGTGTTTTAAGTTAAGGTCGGAGTTGTCTTATTTATTAACGACTCCCAAGCCCTGGAAGTGAGTTGACAGAAAAAGTTTAAACTAATAAAACATTTTACGCAAGGTTTTTGTGTTATTTTTTTTTTACTGTGATAAAGTAGTCAAAATCATAATGGGATCATAGTTTAATTAATTTTCTTAGGACAAATCAAAAGTATTCCTGTGCCTATGTAAGATTAAAAAAAAGCACTTCATACCTTGTTGAATATATCTCTGACATTAGCTTCGGATTCACCGAACCACATTGTTAAAAGTTCTGGTCCTTTTACCGAAATGAAATTTGCCTGACATTCATTGGCAATGGCTTTGGCTAGAAGTGTTTTACCTAGAATGAAAATAAAAAATCAGTACTCTGCCAGGAAATCAATATTATCATTAAAGAGTCAGTGCGTTCCACGATGACGTACAAATATTTTTTTAATAAGTCATAGAGAATAGTTGAATGCTAAATATTATATTAGGTGGCAGCAGTGGCGGATCCAGAAATTGTCCCAGGAGGGGTGGCCCTCTACAAATTTTGTTTTTTCATACATTTTTGATACTTTTTTATATTATTGATATTTTGATTTTTGGAACCGATTTATCAAATTATATGAAAGTGAGGCTTTTTTACGCGTCACTTTCTGGAGCCAATGTATCGCGTAAAAAAAGATTGGATTTATATAAAAATAGTCAATACATAATCAAGTAAGTATGTATTCTATAAAACATAGTAAACTAAACAATTAAAGAGCCCATTTCAAAATAAAGTTTTAATATTATATATTAGAAAAATGGAAAATAAATTCTCCCAAGGGGGAGGCATGGCCCCCATGACCTCCCCCTTGGATCCGCCAATGGGTGACAGGGCGAACATTCTTGCGAGAACTCAAATTTAAATAAATTGAACAATATTTAACTCGATAACTGAGTCAAGAATCGATAATTACACCTTTGCGTAGGGGCGGAAGACGATAGTCTTCAAACTAAAAGAATGGTTATTAAAGTGATTTTTTGTGCCAGAGAAAGTTTACAGCGATGTAATATTCTTGATATGTTACAAAATATTTGAATTATCGAGATTTTAGTGAATATTATTGATGCAAATACAACAAGAAACTGACCACATCCAGTAGGGCCATATAAAAGCAACCCCCTGGAAGGCGGCATTCCAAACTTGAGGAACTTATCAGGATGTTCGATTGGGTATTGGACCATTTCTTGCAACTCCTTTTTGACATTCGTCAATCCTCCGATGTCTGTCCATGATACGTTTGGTACTTCCACAACAGTTTCACGTAATGCTGACGGAGACGACTTGGTCATTGCATACTGTAATTAAAAACATGTCACAATTGCAATGGTTTATTTAAGGTTACATACAACATGTGGTATTCTTTGAAACACTTATAGATTGTGGGTTGGAAGTTAATCGATATATATTCACTGTGATGCCGGAGAATGAGAAAATTATGTAATTTATGTCTTACGTGGAAGTTATTCATGGAGACAGCAAGTAAACTTAATACTTCAGCATCGATTTGATCATCTTCAAGATCGAAGAGATTCATTTTTTCCCTGATCTGTTGCAGAGCAGCTTCCGAACAGAGCGATGCCAAATCGGCTCCCACATGTCCATGAGATTCTGCAGCGATCTATTCAAGTAAAAAAATAGAATTTGATAAAAATGCATACCGTTTATATTGAACTTTCTAAAATTATTGCGCTTAAGGCGGGGAAAGAATGGCAGCATTATCAATGATACCAGGTTTTGAAGGAGATTTAGTACCTGCTCCAAATCGACGTCTTCAGCCAATTTCATATTTTTAGTATGAATGCGTAAAACTTCCAGACGGCCAGTGGCATCGGGAATTCCGATGTCGATTTCACGATCAAACCGGCCGAAACGACGGAGAGCTCCGTCAATTGAATTCGGCCGATTCGTGGCTGCCATTACAATTACGTGTGATGATTTCTTCATACCTTGTGGAAAAATAAAATAGGAATAAAAATGAAATGCAGTGGTCATTAATCTAAGCACTAATTCCCAAAGAATTTCAGTCAAATAAAATTGCGTAGATTGTTTAATAAGGTAAAAAATATATGCATTAAAACAAATCCAGTTGAGCTCCTTTAGCTTATGTTACGCCATTATTGGAAAATGAGGGAATGCTTTGTCTTGGTGAAAAGTGACAAACCTACGATTAGTAAGTTCAAGTTGTTTTTTACTAAATTTCGAATTTAATGTTTTCAGCTGTTCGAAGCTTAGATCGTAGTTATTATTTATGATGTTCGGCCTTGACCAGTAGAAAATATTTTTTTCAACATTGATAGCACATCTAATTTACACATCACAAGGGCTCAGTTTTGTCCGACCACAAGCTATCAACTGAAGAATTTGTTAGAAGAAACCATCTTTTATAAAATACAAATGCAACATTTAGCACAGAATGATGTGAACACATTTGGTTGAAAATAACAGTGTGAAAGGAAAATGTTGTTAATTGAAAACACGCATTACAAGTCTTACTTATTTTTTAGGTTTAGTAATTAATACCCGTAATTTTAAGAGGATATTCATATCATAAGCAACTCACTAGCAAGTGATCTGAATGTGTTAAAATTCTTTCCAAAACTGCATAAAAGATTTTCCATTTTAACCTCGGCTGCCATTATGCCTATTCCTATTTATTGAAGTTTAACGATTTTCATTCTACTATAATATATTATTATTTATGTAAATGTGAACATTACCATCCATAAGAGTGAGCAGCTGGCTGACAATACGCCGTTCTACCTCTCCGTGAGTCTTCTCTCGCTTAGGAGCGATCGCGTCAATCTCATCGATGAAGATGATCGCAGGGGAGTTCTTGTCGGCCTCTTCGAACGCCTTACGGAGGTTGGATTCGGATTCACCGGCCATCTTTGACATAATCTCGGGACCATTGATTAAAAAGAAAAATGCACCTGACAAAAAAAAAACCATCGTATTCGTGTAAAAATATATAGAGATGAGAAAGAAGTTACAGTTTAATTTTATATCTATAATGCCAGTAAAAATCTCTTGAACAAATTTAAAGAAGATATCATTGTTTCAAAGTCAAAACAAAGGAGACATTTTTTTGGCCAAAAGTAGCTGTGAGATACTAATTTTGTTTGTCTGTTATTTCACGTAAATAACTGACCTTCTTAGTTTAGTATTTAAATGATGTTTTATTACAATATTTCTTTTGAATTTTTGATTTGAACTGTAGTGAGCCGGCAAGGGTTAACCATTGAATAATAATCACCTGTCTCATTAGCAACAGCTCGAGCTATGAGAGTCTTTCCGGCTCCGGGAGGTCCGTACAGTAAAATACCCCGAGGAGGTTTCACTCCGATCGCTTTGAAGAGAGACGGATGACGGAGCGGAAGCTCTACCATCTCTTTAATTTGCGCCAACTGTTTGCGGCAGCCGCCGATGTCATCATAACCGACAGCATTCAGCGCCTCCTCTTCTTCCTTAAAACCAAATAGGTACACAAGAATACGGCAGAAAAAAGATATTATAACAGAATATGACATTGTCAATGTATGCGGTCAGCAAAATTAAAAATCATCTTCATAGATTTACAGATTATAAAAAATAATAAAAACGCTCAATTAGAATATCAGGTTTTACACGTATCCATAAAAAATGACGCTATCATCAAGTAATAGTATAATACATAATTATCACCTCTCGTTTGATTGGGTCGCCCTCGCAAAAGATAACAGTCTCGGGAGCTACGATGCAGTAAGGGACTGGATCCGTTTCTACCACTTTGAATTCTACCGCTCGCATTCCCCCCCTTACTATAAAAGTGTCATTTTTGTGGATTGGTCGGTACGCTTCTAAGAAGTATGGCTTCAGGTATACTTCAAAGAGATTGCTAAAAAATATATCGTAAACTTTAAGTACATTATCACAGAAAAAAGCAGTAAATTGTCTAATGTTTTTTATTTGAGATTTTTAGACCTCGTTTTGGGATAGTGCTTAAAAATATAATATTTACAGCAAGGGAAATGTGTTTGATCTTTATCAAAAGAATTATAGTTACCCAGTCAGTCCTTCGACAGAGTCATCCATTGGAAGAATATGAACCCGTTTGCCATATTTAACATCGGGACACGGCGCTACGGCTACGACATCACTGAGACGGACTCGGAGATTGTTTCTCACGGTTCTGTTCATTCTAATCTTTTCATCCGGGCAGGACTCATCTGGGAGAACAATGCAGACAGTTTCCTTTCGCCGTTTTCCTTTGAGGAGCGCAGTGTCTCCGCGGAACAGCTGTAGTTCATCCATTTTTGTCTGTATATTTATAAAAAGTTTCATAAATTAGAATTACATTAGATCAGGAGTCACCGAACATTTTGAGAAACGGGACTTTTTCAGTAATGGAATTTACGGAATATGGTTGAACTTGAAGATACATCATGTTAAAATCTATATATTTGCACTCAAAATAGTCAGTTTTTAAGGTAACACCTTATACTGACGATATTAAAATGTGCTGTATGTTTTATTTGTCGTGATTCTATTTAAATTTTAAAATTATACATGTTGAAAAGACATATTCGTTAAATATTTTGTTAAAACATACCTAAAAATAATAATAAAATACTTATAGTCTACTACGGTCTCGGGTTGCGAGAATTTTGGGGACATGAAAATTGTATGTCTTGTGTCCCTAGAATCCCTAGTGGCACACTGCTGTCCAACAAATCGATAAACATTTTGCATCTGTTTGCATTTTAACGGGTCACTTTTTAAGGTTTATAATGTCTTTCAATAGTTTTACACAAACACACTAATCATTATTACCGAATGTATGTCATAATATAGAAAATAAGATTTATTAAATTTTGAATATGCTTGTGATTAATATCCTAGGGGTAGATGAACTTCACAGTCAGGGCCGGCGCCACCATACAGGCGAAATAGGCAATCGCCTTGGGCGCAAATCATTAGGGGGCGAATAAATAGAGTAATGAAATTATTTTCTATAATCTATTAACACATATTAGTACTTTTTTAAGCTTGTATCTGTTCATTATAATTATGTTTCGTATTATATATACTTCCAAAAAGAGAGATTGAGCGACTGTGTAACAAACAGTTCTCGTAAAAAGTGTTGAGGTACCTCCACTAGGAGGCCATATGATCTATATTGGGAGCGGACATGCACATAAAAAATATATTCCACAGTTTGTTAAAAAGGGGGCGCGTCAATAACCGTTGCCTAGGGCGACAAATAACCTCGCGCCGGTACTGTTCACAGTATTCTAACACGGACACTTTGTTAAAACATTTTTATTGATTAATCGTGATTCAGTGTTCCCGTGAGCCTTCCTAGTGGATCAAATCTATAAACTATGCAAATATTGAACTTTACTTTTGATGCTCAATTGAGTTTGCGATAAAGGCAAAACTGAATTGAGTTTGTCACAGTGAAAATGATAAACGGACATCTTTTGAGGTCGTTATGGACCCATAGTGGTATTTTATAATCTTCTGAAAAACAAGCTGAAGCCATATACTACGTACCCTGTTTTGATTTACAAACAATTATATTAGTGTTTGTTATTTAAAAATGTAATTGCAATTATTAATATGAAATTCAAATCAACATAGATGAAGACTTTCTGGATGCCGTAAAAATCAGACAAGGGTCATAATAAATTGCCAATGTTTATGGGCATTTCTTTTAAGCGAGTCAAATTTTTATTATTATTTAGGTTTTTTTTAATAGAGTCAACATAAGTGGAACGATTATTTTTTTTATCGTGCTCCCATGCTGGTTTACAAGAGCATTCATTGTTTATTTTAATAAGTAAGACTATATGCTTCTGAGCACTTTTTGTTTGAAAGAAATATGTGGAATAAATTAAAAGATACGATTTTTTGAAATTTGATATCTATACACTTATTATTTTATATTAACCCAGATATGCCCAATAGATTTTATTAATCTGTAATATAATTTCAATCAACTTCACTTCATAGACCGAAGAATGACATGAATTAATTTATTAAGTCAGTTTATACATACGATTATTGGAAGATGCAAAAGTATCATCGATCACGCAATACAAAAAAATATTATAAGACTGCAAATTCATGTTATTTTAAAAAGTATGCACCAAATTTTACATGACGGTGGGCATATACAGGTTAAGATAGATACATATTTATATTTTAATATTTCAATAATTTTGTTGGCAGTGCTGTCTGTGTATGTGCAAATTTTTCATTATTTAATATATATATATCGGTGCTTTTTAGGAAAAACAGGATACTGATTTGAGAAACGCTGTTGCATACATACTTAAAATATAGATTGCATATAAAATGTTTGTGGAATTCTTTAAATTCTTTTCCTGGTGAACAATATTATGTTCTTTGATAAAATTTTGAAAAAATACTTTGATATATTTTACTGAAGATTATTTACACTTTACAAAAGATCAACAATAATACATTATACTAGGATAGGTTTTTAAATTGTCTTTTGTATTTACGCTATTTTATGTGTGTGCATAATATATTTCTTGCAACTTAGTACCTGCGTAGACTCAACTGATTTTTTTGCAGTCCCAAAAGATCCCATATTACAGTCACACTGCTAGATTAAAATTTTAAATTATTCATTGAATTTGGCAGAAATATTTGGTTAAAAGATTCAAGATAATTTTAATAATAAACAATGAGATCAAACAAATTTGTTTTTTTATTAACACTTGACTTTCTTGAAAAATCTTTCTTAATAGTAATTGTGCCAATGGTATCTAGTAGACCATGTTTAGATTAATAAGTGTCAAGAATCATAGACACAACATGTAAAAAGACCAAGAAAATATATAGTTTTCTACCTGTGCCAATGTCACCACTGAATTATCATCATTTGAAGCATCCTCCACAATAAGACGATTGGGGCGCCTCTTACGGCGGAGGATCGCAGTGGATAAATCATCGGTACTGAAAGGGATAAAACAATGATGTATAGATTAATTTACTTATTCAGCACTTAGAATGATTTGTTTTACGAAATACAACATTATGGAAATATGAAGATTAAGATGGATAGTATTATTAACATTTAAAACAAAAACATTTTGATTGGTTTACATGTTAATGACAAAGAAGTCGACAAAAATGTACGTAGGGTTATATCCAGAGGCGGCTCGTTCATATACACTGTGGAGCTGCAGCACCCCAAAGAAAATTTGATATAGATGTAATTTTATTTACTTTTATTGTATCTATAATATTATACGATTAAATATTTAAAAGTGTGGCACGTATTTGCTGAGCGGGCGCCGATCGCTCCTCAGATGCATTACTGTATATTGTGCTGACAAAGTGTTCAGTAATAAATACATCGAAGGAGCGACGCGAGCGCTGCCCAGCGGCGTTGCTCCTAGTGTCTCTATATGGCGTGAAGAGTACTTAGGCTGTACACTTCACGCCTTCAGTACTGTAGGCGCACTGCAGCTCGGAGCAGCGTCGTTGGGTGAATTGGTTGATTTAACAAATTTGCTCCCATGCAGTCGTGATCACTTAGCATTTTTAGATACTCTTAACACCTCTTTGTAAGTGTTTTACGCCCTTAGTTTGCATGCCAAGCTTCTTCTTTTTTAAATATAACATCATTATTGAAAATTATCCATGCAAACAACTTATGCGATGTTGTTGGAGAATTGACGAAACTCTTAAAAATTTTGATTACTACTCCAATGACAACTGCAGAACCTGAGCGTAGCTCTTCTACATTAAAAAGAATTAAAACTTACATTAGAAACACAACTAGTTAAGAAAGATTGACAGATTTATCAATGCTTTCAATAGAGAATGATATGATTGGAAAAATACCAAACTTGAACGAAAAAGTTAAAAGTAAAAGAACGAAAAAAACGGTAAAGATTCTCATACATGCAAAAGTATGAGGAAATTTTCACGATATTTTTAGCTCCATTTAACGTACAGGTGGAATCCGCACCTGCAAATTTACAAATGTAGTTAATAGACCTCCAATCAAGCATCGAGTTAAAATGCATGTTTGAAGAAATTAAACGATGTTTTATTTTTAATTTAAGTTTTATCAGAAACATATCTTTGATGATACATTTCCAAAATAAAAAAAATTGTCAATGTGCATAACAGCTGCATTTGGGACCACGTATCCCTGCGAGTCGTTCTTTTCAAAATTAAAAATATTAAAAACGAAATGTCGCAACAGGCTGGCCGATGAAAATTTGACCAATCAACTGCGATGTGCATCGAATAAATTACCAGTCGATATAAAAAAATATCAAATACATAGTATGAAAAAACAAGTGTCACATTAATTATTAAGTAAATAACATGTTTTGATAATTGTTTGGCTGTTTTTAAAACAACAGAAAGGTATCATGGTAATTATTAATTAATAAATTGTTTTTAATATGTTTGTTTGTTTTGTTTTGCATGCGGCCCAACATTACCGGCAATTGTTTATTTGGCCTATCAAAATATTTCTGTTGGACAACTCTGGTTTAAGACGCGTGCGCAACAATACAAACTGTAAAATACGCTAATGGAAATCACGACCTGTTTATTTATATTTATTATATATTTTTAAATCCGTTAATTGAATCTTAATTTCAAGCAGCTTGAGCAAAATATTGGCACGTTGTACTAGCTGTAGCGAGTGACCAACAAACCTATTGTGAGATCCAAGATAAATATTTTTTTTATGGGTTTTGAGAATTTCCCACATTCATCATTTATTTTTTAAAGGCAGTTGTATAATATTCAGCTTTGTACGGCTTACTGATCATTAAGCGCACAATCACAGGGCAACGCGTTATGATAGTAAAATAAAAAATATACTCCTAACCATAGTCGAGAGCAGGCGTGGGGAACCTGCGGCCTTTTGTCTACTCTGGTGCGGCCTTCTGGCCGATTCTGTAATTCTATAAATTTATGTAAATTCGTAAAGTCCTGACATATTCTGACCGTAAATTCCTGTTTCCGGCCAAAGATTCCCTAGTCAATGTTTACTGCGGCCTTATGTCAAATCAGAAAAATGAATGCGGCCTTTAGAGAATAAAATGTTCCCCACCCATTTTCCAGAGGTTTGCAACCGGTCGATCGCAAACCAAAATTTGTTCGATCCCGAAAACTTTTATTTTGTCGTTATATCCAAAAAAGTTGTTTGGTTCTAGATAATATGGTAAAAAATACGAACATACATACAATTGTATTACATATTATATAAACACATATCTAATGATATTTCACATTTAAAATGAACATTTTTATGTTTATGTTAAAACCAAAACTGAAATGTTGATCCCAGCGCAAAAAAGATTGCGCACCCTTACCATAGTCGCATATTGCAAGGGTTCCCAATCAGTCGGTCGCGATCTACTGGTTGATCGCTCACTTAAATTCACTTTAGAAGTCGGAGGCAAAAATATTCTTTCTTGACCTAAATATTAACATTGAAAACGGTTCTCACGAATTTAAAATATTTCGAAAGCCAACATTTTCAGATGACGTAATTTATAAAAATTCAATGCACCCATTTTCTTATAAACTAGCCGCTTTTCATTCAGAAATTCATAGACTTGTGAGTGTTCCTTTAAATGAAATAAACTTTAATATCGAATTAAAAATCATCAAACAAATCGCCATCAACAATGGATACGATATTTCTCTTATAGACAATCTTTTATCAAAAAAACAAACTAAACTTGCAGAAAAAATGTTATTTAAAGGTATATTGTCAAAGGACATAGATCATACTAGGTATTGGCGTAGAATCATTTATTTAGGAAATACAAGTCTTAAAATTAAAAAAAAACAGCTGGCTGATAGTGTTAGACCAGCTTTTTACTATAAAAAGTCTTTAGGCAAATTATTAGTTAACAATAAAGATAAAATACATTACTTAAATAAATCCGGGATTTATAGATTGCAATGCTCTTGTTGTACCAAATTTTATATCGGCAAAACAGAAAGGTCACTGAACACCAGATTATCAGAACATATGGCAGCCTTTAGATTGAAAAAAGACACGTCTACTTTTGCTTATCAGTTAATTTCGGAAGGACACGTGTTCAATCAGGAACAAGGGATAAAAAGGTTACACCCAAATACGGACGGTCATAAGCTCTTTTACCAGGAAATTTTGGAAATAAACAGAGCACAACTGCATCGCCTTTCGATTTTAAATGAAATATCAAACACTCGTATACCCTATATAAATATAATCATAAAACCTTTTCCGACAAACAAATAAATATAATTCTTAAAACCACTCACTACTCAAATCTTTGGGCATTCCCATGAGCTTATCCTTTTCGCCAGCAATGGCTTTAAACTCAATGATACATTTATATTTTATATAAACACGAAACATTCATTTACTAAGCGTCTGTTCAAGTTCGTCCGTGCACTTGAACGCCTGAAGATGCCAAAAGGTGAAACCTGGGTCGTTAGTGACAAAATCTGTGAGAATGTACATAATTTGAACGATTCAAATGTAATATTTTCAACTTGAAAAAATAACAAAAAAAGCTCAATTAAAATTCTTATGAGATTCTTGCTATAAGTCAATCGCCATAAACTAATAAACATTAAATTTAAAATAAAGTAGCTTCCAATCTTGAAAAGTATAGGTAACCTTGCCATAGTGCAAGACTAGTAATATTCGTGATTGTGAATTTTGAAGATTTCTAATGTACAACTATGTATAGCAAAAATATAACACGGTCTTCAAAATAATTGCCTATGTTTTGCAGATTTGCTTATTACAAAATTTGTATTGTAAGTAATTCCCAACCCATTTGTGCAGTAGCGCATTATCCTATAAGCAAATGAGTCGCACGCTTGAGGCCTCCTAATCTTAGGGGCCACAAAAATAGCTTGTGTTATATAACCCATATACTTTTTGTTGAGATTTTTATATGTTTTTACAATTTCATTTGGAATTTTCTGACATTTTTATGTTATCCGAAAAACAGGGCCATCAAATTTTATTTACCTAAAGGTCTTCCATGCGCTTAATTCGCCACTGCATTCGGATAAGAAATTTGTTACAAATAAAATTATCAGTAATATTTGAGCATTCATGGCAAAAATGCAGTAATACGACTGACCATGAAGCATTCAGTTTTTGGCTTTATGTATTTCAAATCTCATATTTAGGTTTATTACAATTAGGGCTTGTCAGTTTTCAAAAACCTGTTTTAAAAATCGTTTTTTTGGCTAAATTTGTCACATTGGAAAACCGGTTTTTCAACTTCGTAACCGGTTGTGCCGAATTTTCTGTAAACGCGTCTATAAACAAAATGACAGAAAATTTGGATCTTTTATTTGATGACTGAAAGACCATATGCCCCACATCGAAAGGGTATTTTCGATATCAGGAAATTTTGTTACAAAACGATCAGTGGACGCTTTGTGTTTTCTTAAATCTTATTTGCTGAGGAGTAACACCAAATAATTTCTTGTTGTGTATTATTATGTATATAAATAATGACTTGTAATAAATAATGACAACAAAAATTTAATGACCTTTTCTCGTTATTTTGATTGAATTATCCATTTTTTGTAAAGCTTCGAAAACCAGATAAAACCGATTTTCGAACCATGTTGACATTCGAAAACCGGTTTATTCAAAAGTAGGTTTTTGTATAAGCCCTAGTTACAATCGATGTTATGCAGTTGCCGAATATTTATTATCCTACGTTTTTAGGAGATTTTTTTTTTAATTTAACTACTTAATATTAACATTAACATCGATTAAATTTATTTGTAGGCTTATGTATATCGTAACAGTTTGTTTAAAAGTTTTATTCTAGAAATCTACAATTTTTTTATATTATAATCTCATATGGAACTCATTATTTTGCAGCATATGTGATAATTATATTATTACATATGCTATAATATTTATTGTGTAATAGGTAGTTCGGAAAGAAATGACCATTTTTTTTTTGCGTCACTTTGTCACCGGTCGCCGTTAAGTTAGCACGTCGTGGTTGGTATCATTTTAAAGCTCTATTAGCACTCTTTCTATTCTGACAAAATTATTAAGCCGCTGTAGAAAAATGCAGAACCTTGAAATTGATGAGGTAGTTTGGAAAGAAATGACCATTGTTTTATTGAAACAATTTTTTTTTTGCATACAAACTATACATTATAATTCTATGAAATAATACCGTCGTTTTCTTCAATCTTTTTTCACAGAATAGACAGTTTTTTGATACCTTTGTTGAAAAAATCTGATGGTTTACCGTTAAAAAACGAATCCAGGTGAGTTTTCACCTGTTCCACATTAATAAACTATTTATGGCGCCCAAATTCCTTGCCTGTTTTTTTCCCGAGCCTTTTCACATGATCGTATACTGTTGTCTTCGGCAACCAAGTTCATGTGACAATCCCTCAATTGTTTTGCGCGGATCAGATTCGACCAACGAGTTCGGGGTGTCATCATCGATTTTTTGAGTTCTTCCACTTTTTGTTTTGTTCGTTAACTTCCTATCACCACTTTTACATTTATTAAGCCATCTAGAATACTTTCAAAGCTTCACGATGTCCCCATAAACATCGCAAATGGTCTGTATGGTTTCTTTCGATTTCAGTCTCACATAAAACAAAAACAGCATGAAATGGCGCAAATGTGTTTCTTCAATTTCAGGCTTCAACATTTTTTACAGCGGTAAAAAAATAAATAAAAAAGTGTCAAAATAGATAGAGCTTTAAAATGATACCAACCACGACGTGCTAACTCAACGGCGACCGGTGACAAACTGACGTCAAAGTGACGCAAACAATGGTCATTTCTTTCCGAATATATAATATGGTGTTGATAAATGATGTCGCTGATAAAATATATTAAAATATAAAAACATAAACGAGCATTTACAAAAGAAAAAAATGATTACGATCCAAATGGCTACTCTCGAACTTTGTACGCTTTTAAATAAAACACGCTTATATGTAGTAGATCAGGGTTTCTCAATGGTTCAACCCTGTGGCCTCCCTGTGATTTTGGAGTCGAAATTCTCGGAAGAGCTAAAAAAAAATTCATACGCTGTTCATTTAGGCCATGGATGTCCAACTGGTAGATCGCGATCGATTGGTCGATCCCGAAAGCTTCCGTGAATTTCGAAAAAATATATAATTATTTTGTAAGCACATACCTATCTTATAATATGTATTTCGCATTTAAAATAAACATTTCTTAGTATGAAGAAGGTAAAAAACCATCCTAAATAAAATTTCTTATAAGAATCATGTTAGAAGTCGATCGCGAGAAAACTTAAGATTGAAAAGTCGATCCCAGGGTAAAAAAGGTTGAACACTCTTGATTTAGGCAAACCTGTAAGTTCCTGGGATTTTGGATTCGAAAATTCTCGGAAGAGCTAAAAAAAAAGTCCCCCACTGGTAAATTTGAGAAATCTGCAAATTCCTGGGTTTTTGAAAGTCGAATTTTTATGGGAAGACAAAACAATGGTATGGGGCCACAGAAAAATAAAAACACTCAAAAAGGGCCACGAGCCCAAAATGGTTGAAAAACATCGTAGTAGGTTATCATATGATTATAAAAACTAAAGTAAATATATAACAAAAATTCGATCATTTAGAACAGTGATCCCCAAACTTATTATGCTCACGGACCTCTTCATGGAGAAAAATTTGGATCCCCCAAGTGAAATAACTCCCAAGGGAAATAACACCCCCAAATTAATTTTGACCGGCCACTGACCCCCGAGCGGTCTCAGGGACCCCCGGGGGTCTGTAGGAACCACTTTGGGAACCTTTGATTTAGAAGATATTATCATGTTTGATGTCATACAACCAAATTTTTATCGAATGATAATAAGGAATTTCGACATTTGAATTATGATAAGTAAGCATAATTTTTGATAAAAAGAATGATAATTTAAATCGCTGTGGCTTATGAAATAATCAATAAAACAAAGAGTTTTTTCAGTATGTTAAATTGTGCCTTATGTTCTAAACATTATGTGAAATTTTCGATTAAAAACCATCTTATTAATTATAAAATATTAGTTCACTATATAATACGTCTATTATAATAGATTGAATGAATATTTATATATTATATAAAGCGATACTGTAAAATATATAATGGTAAAAGAAAACTGGAAGTCTTTAAGGAAAATTGTATGAGCAAAGAAAAATATTAATAAAAACACAATATTCCTTTGTACTTCATTCCACTTTATTTAATAGGTCAGAACCGGTTTCGCTCATTGCGAGCATTGTCAACTGATAATGCCTTTCCACCAAGTATTGACAGTGAACACCCTAAAAGTGATCAAAGAAAAATACATAATATGTATAGTCAATACAAAATTATTTAATTAAAATTTCACTAATACGCTCGAAAACTTTACTGTGGTTTTCAATGATTAATTTCAACATTTTCATCACTTTCAGTAGTTTCTTCTTTTTTCTGTCCTTTCATATTGCATATTGTTGCTGATTTTTTATTCGTAATAATCAGAAGTAGGTATAATACCTGCATGAAAGGTGAAGAAATTTATTTTTAAAAATTGGTACTTTTTCCATGTCGAAGAAAATTTAACATGTAAAACACTTTCTTTATAATTAATTTCATGTAAATAATGTGCAGATATTTTACCAATATATAAATATAAAAGATATACTTTTTTACTCGTAGCTTTTAGAGAAATAATAGTAAAATATTAATGTGAATTAAATATCTTCAAATCTTCAAAAAAGTGATTGAAAACAATGAATTTGATAACATTCTGGAACAATGTTGAACATATTGCATACTAATGTTTTTTGAGAGGCTGAAATTATGGAGATAAAATTTAGATATAATTTGCTTTGTTTTTAACCTTTCTGTATCCGTTTCTATAGACTTTGCATCTTTTTGTGGCTCCTCTGGAGACTCTATTTCATTCACATTTTTGCACTGCATTTTTGTGAACAATATATTATATAACTGTTTTTTCTGTTCAAGAAGCTTAGATAAGTTGGTACTTCGATTCCTATCACTCCCGCTGCACACAAAAACATATAATTTTGCCTTGTCTATACATGGAATCGTTATCTCATTTATCATAAAAATAGAGAGATATCACTGAAAAATTTACCAATTTAAATTATTTTACCATTAACAAAATGTACAGTAAGTAATAAAAATTTAATATTTAAAATTAAGCTAATCTTAGGTCGCCCGACAACTTGAATGATATATTGTAGTCTCAATAATTGGTAACATGTAAAGCCAGCAATTGACTTTCTTCACACGAAAATGATTTATGAAAATTATAAAACGTTGAAATATAATATGCGAATGAAATTTGTGGCAACACTATTAAAACATATGTACAAACGGAAACAGCAACACATGATATTGAATTTGAACACCGACGAATTTGATTGTATGATTTGGGTTAGAGTGCGATAGATGGAATCGACTTTAAATTTTATGCATGAGCTATAATTAAAGTTAGGTAATTTTATAAAATAAAACTAAAAGGTTCGTATTAAAATTAAATTAACTTAAACAGAAAATACTTTAAGAAGAAGAACATACGCTATATAAGTTGATTCATGAAAGATTTATGGTATATAGCAGGGGCTCTTAACCCTGTGCCCGCGGGAGCATGTGCGCCCGCGGGCACAGGGTTAAGAATAACTGGGAAACGAAAAAAAAAAGAAAAACGTCGAGAAGAAAAACTGGGCCGCGTATCTCGTAGACCGCAAAATATTGCGCCATGGTGGAAACCCAAGCTTACTACGTTGAGACATAGATTCAGGAACCCCAGACTGAAGCTACAAAACGCCCGTAGTCAAGCAAACGAGATAATATCAATGACTACACTCTCGTTATTGCGTATAAAACTGCACGACATGCGCTGAAAAAAGCTGTCAATAAAGCCGAGAGAGACCATTGGAGAGACTTCGTCTCCAAAATGGGAGGATCAAACCCATGAGGACTTCCTTTCCGTGAGATTAAACTAAGTCTTAGACCTAGTCAAATCATGTCTGCCATCGTACGTCCGCAAGGCGGTGGGTACACCAGTAGCGCAGAAGAAACGGCTTCTCTTCTTCTGGACGCATTTATTCCCCAAGACAACCCAACTTGGGGATGACGAGCGATCCTCGCAAGTACGAATGGCCGCCAGTCTGCCCCTCCATACCCCCCACAGTCAACCACCTACGTCACAAGAGATTGGTACAATCGTTTCTAACCTACCCAAAGGCATGGCCCCGGGCCCAGACTGCATAGACAAAGCACTGCCACAAAGGGCCTGGTACCTCGTATCTCACGAGCTCACTAACATTTACCAAGAATGCATGGCAAGTGGTATATTCCCTGACTGTTGGAAGAAAGGTCTGCTTGCAGTGATTCACAAGACTGGTAATCACCCTCCAATTAGTCCTAAAGCTTATCGTCCAATTACTCTACTTCTCATACTTGGCAAGGTGCTAGAAAGGTTAATATGAACCAAAATTGAATCACATCTGAGTGAAAATTGCCCTATCTAGGATAAACAGTTTGGATTCAGACCCGGTAAATCAACTGAGGATGCAATTCGTTTCGTGATAAAATCAGTAGAAAGCTCTCAGAAGAAGTAAGTTATAGGTATTTTCTGGATATTGCTGGAGCGTTTGACAATGCGTGGTGGCCTTTAGTTTTGACAAAGCTAAGGCTGAGACAGATACCTGGTAATCTATTGCAATTGTCGCTTATGCCGATGATGCGCTTCTGATGGTAGAGGCGAATAGCGCTGCACTTTCAAACATACTCAATTGGGGAAAACTGAACAAACTTTCATTTGCCCCGTCCAAAACAGAATCTCTTCTTTTAAAAGGAGGGCCTAAGCTTGACATTTCTAAGAGGTCCCCAAATATCCGTATGGGCGATTCCTCTGTACGTGTCTCTATACAAGTCAAGTACCTAGGCGTCATTTTTGATGACAAATTGTCATTTCAGCAACACGCCAAGACAATCGTAGAAAAGGCTAACATCGCCTATCTCTGTATGTCGAGATTGGCTGGTAAAAACTGGGGTTTCAAAATTCGCGCGCTTAAAATAGCATACGATGTAATTTTTATGGAAATAGCAGGATACGCAGCTAGCGTATGGCATTCTAGAGCAAAAATTGGATTTGTTAAGAAGACCTTACTGAGCGGGCAACGTATTTCACTGATCTCACTCACTAAGGCTTACAGGACAACTTCAACGGACGCTCTACCAGTTCTGGGTGGCGTACTACCGCTGGACTTACACATAAAAGTATGCGGTTATATAACTCTCATGTTAAATAGAATTAGCACGGATATTGAAGGCGTTCCTCTGACGCCGCCCTTGCCGGAAAATATACACGAGCCTCACACTTATCGTTCTTTTGTATATGAGTTGAGGTACAAAACGGCTTTAGCAGTTTGGCAAACTAGGTGGTCTACATCCACCAAAGGGCGTCAAACATATATTTTTTTTTCAGACGCGACTTGGAGGCTGAAGGTGAAGTCACTTGCACCTGGACCTGGATGAATGCCGAACGAGCAGAGCTGTTTGCAGTGGTCCGACTTCATACGGGCCCACTAGGCCATGCTGACCTGATCTCAACCAAGGCCAATTTTGAGGCATTCGATAAATTTGCAACATCATATGGGGGAACGGGATATTCTTGATTTCTCTTAAAATTCATCGCGGAGTAGATTAAACTCTTCCGCCACGGCGGATTCTCAGTATACGGATACACAGGATACTTAATATCATTTAAACTAAATGACTGAGCAAGTCACATTCTCTTTTTTCTTTCTATCTTTATCTTTTAAGCACAACAGTGCATGGTTAAAATATAGGTCCCGTGCAGCTCTGTATCGGGCCAATAATATAAGGAATAAATTCTTTTCTTTTTCTTGATCGCATTGTGTTATGGAAGGCGGCCGTGAAAATGCGGCTGCATACACATAACGGGTGGTGGTGGGATACTCAACAACAAATTTGTGTACTAATTTGATCTGAGAATATTGTTTCATCTTCAATTAACAAGGGGCTCGCCGGCCTCAGTAAAATTTAACAAGGGGTTCGCGCGAGCTCCTCCGAGCCCCCTCCAGCCCACCCCTGGTTCGGATTTTATTATAAAATCATAACATCAGATACTGCTAAATATTATAAAATTATATTACGCTCTTCTTAAAAATTAAAAGAAAAATACGTTTCAGTTTTTTCAAAAGTTATATATTTCGTTAATTTCTTTGATCTCAAAACAAACTACATATATGCGATTTATCTCACCTTCTCGCTCAACATTCATCAATTATCATTATAACTATTCGGTACAAACAATTTACTAAATAAAAGTAAAAAAAAATCGATCAATTGACAGAACAAAAACTTTAAATTAACTACCATCTGTTAACACGAGGATGGTACATCTGTGTGCAGCTAGTTAGTCCCCGAATTAATTGTCTAAGAAAAGTTTAACTTAAGAGATAATCGTCTTCGTCATCATCTTGGAAAGTGGGTAAATCACCGCGAGAAGTGCTTGCCACTGCGATGGTATTTTGTTCTGCCGAGAAACTGAAAACAAAGTAAATAAATGATCGCGTATTCATTATCCATCCAGCAGTTACTGCTGGCTATGGCTCAGCGATATATAAATATGACAATATGCGACAGAGAGAGGCTGAGTAATAATTTTATAATCTGTGGAGTGAAAATGCAACAGCATTATTTTTGTTGGAGCAGTCGATAGAGAGTGCCTCTCAGATTCCCTGTCACTCGCTAATCACCAAGCTTCCTCTGATGATGTTTAAATCCTTAATATCTACTGCCATGTCAACATCTGTAGCACGTGACCCGACGTCTCACCAAAAGTATCGACATATCATTGTTAAAAATATAAAATAAGTAGGTAAATGATAATCAAATTTGAATCGTTCAAATTATGTACATTCGCACAGATTTTGTCACTAACGATACTTTGTCACTTTGATACTGATCTCAATGATTATCATTTAGGAGTATTCAGCAATTACCGAGTGGAAATTCATTTTAAATATAAAATTGATAACCCTGTTATTCCACTTGTGTGCCTAAAATCAATTTAAATTATAAACGGCATTTTTAAACCATAAAGTTTAAAACGAACCTGAAATTGGTGCCAAAACCTCTTGATTGTTGTAAAGTTTGAGCAAACATTTCATAGTTGCGGATATCATTATCGAAAACTGAACGCCGGGCGAACTTCATTGCTTCTTCAAAATGAACACGGGTAATCTCCGGGACGAGGTCTTCTTCATCCGAATCCATGGCCGTGGTGGGAAAGGCTTGCTGCCACTTTCTCTTCCGGGTGATTTCGGTCTCGATGTCCTGTCGGATGGCGAGCTTGCAAGCGCGCTGACAGATTTCAGTGAGATCGGCACCGCTGAATCCTTGCGTCACCTTGGCGATGTAGACAAGATCGACGTCCTTGGCCACAGGCGACTTGCGAAGGTTGGCTTTGAAGATGGCCTCGCGGGACTTTTCATCGGGCAGTGGGATGTAGATGAGCTGATCGAGACGTCCCGGTCTCAGAATTGCAGGGTCAATTATGTCTGGACGGTTAGTCGCCCCTGAAATGAATCATTAGAAACAGTCATCAAATTTGCATGAGTTCTTGTGATAAATGTGATGTTAGGTAATTAAGCAAATTGTCCATGTTTCAAATCAAATCTAGTAAAGATGGCAGAAAAATAGTCTATAGGAACATGACTAATATCGAAACTGTGTTCAACATACCTATTATGAATACATTTTTCTTGGCACCAATGCCGTCCATTTCTGTAAGAATTTGATTGACGACTCGATCGGCAGTTCCGCCGCCGTCGCTTACAGATCTACCGCGAGATTTTGCAATTGAATCCAATTCATCAAAGAACAGTACGCATGGTGACGCTGATCGAGCCTGAGGCATATGATTGACATATTTATTAGCATAACTTTAAATGGTAAATAAAGTAGAGAAATAAGCAGGGCTGTTAAGTAGGACTGTTTCAACTGGAGTCGTGATCGCAAAAAGTAATAACTCATATAAAAGTCCTAAAAAAAAATTGTGTATTCATATTGCTAGGGTCAAAAGAGGCACCACTGCATGCCACTTAATTAAAAAAAAAATAAAGTCGTGTTTTAAGCTAAAGTCGGAGTTATCTTATTTATTAACGACTCCCAAGCCCTGGAAATGAGTTGACAGAAAAAGTTTACACTAATAAAACATTTTACGCAAGGTTTTTGTGTTATTTTTTTTGTACTGTGATAAAGTAGTCAAAATCATAATGGGATCATAGTTTAATTAATTTTCTTAGGACAAATCAAAAGTATTCCTGTGCCTATGTAAGATTAAAAAAAAGCACTTCATACCTTGTTGAATATATCTCTGACATTAGCTTCGGATTCACCGAACCACATTGTTAAAAGTTCTGGTCCTTTTACCGAAATGAAATTTGCCTGACATTCATTGGCAATGGCTTTGGCTAGAAGTGTTTTACCTAGAATGAAAATATAAAAAATAGTACTCTACCTGGAAATCAATATCATCACTAAAAGGTCAGTGCGTTCCACGATGATGTACAAATAATTTTTCAATAAGTCATAGGAATGTTAAATATTATATTAAGTGGGAGGGCGACCATTCTTGCGAGAACTCCAATCTAAATAAATTGAATAATATGTAACTCGATAACTGAGCCAAGAATCGATAATTACACCTTTGCATAGGGGTGAAAGAGGACAGTCTTCAAACTGAGAGAATGGTTACTGAAGTGATTTTTTGTGCCAGAGAAAGTTTACAGCGATATAATATTCTTGATATTTTACAAAATATTTTAATTACCGAGATTTTAGTGAATATTATTGATACAAATGCAACAAGAAACTTACCACATCCAGTAGGTCCATATAAGAGCACACCCCTGGAAGGCTGCATTCCAAACTTGAGGAACTTATCAGGATGTTCGACTGGATATTGAACCAATTCTTGCAACTCCTTTTTGACATTCGCCAATCCTCCGATGTCTGTCCATGATACGTTTGGTACTTCCACAACAGTTTCACGTAATGCTGACGGAGACGACTTGGTCATTGCATACTGTAATTAAAAACATATCACAATTGAAATGGTTTATTTAAGGTTACATACAGCATGTGGTATTTTTTTAAACACTTATAGATTGTGGGTTGGAAGTTAATCGATATATATATTCACTGTGATGCCGGAGAATGAGAAAATTATGTAATTTATGTCTTACGCGGAAGTTATCCATGGATACAGCAAGTGAATTTAATACTTCAGCATCGATTTGGCCATCTTCATGATCGATGAGATTCATTTTTTCCCTGATATGTTGGAGAGCAGCTTCCGAACAGAGCGATGCCAAATCGGCTCCCACATATCCATGAGATTCTGCAGCGATCTATTCAAGTAAAAAAACAGAATTTGATAAAAATGCATACCTTTTATATCGAATTTTCTAAAACTATTGCGCTTAAGGCGGGGAAGGAATGACAGCATATTCAATGATACTAGGTTTTAAAGGAAATTTAGCACCTGCTCCAAATCGACGTCTTCAGCCAACTTCATATTTTTAGTGTGAATGCGTAAAATTTCCAGACGCCCAATGGCATCGGGTATTCCGATGTCGATTTCACAATCAAACCGGCCGAAACGACGGAGAGCTCCGTCAATTGAATTCGGTCGATTCGTGGCTGCCATTACAATTATGTGTGATGATTTATTTATACCTTGTGGAACAAAATAAAATAGGAATAAAAATTAAATGCAGTGTCGAATAAAATTTCTTACATTTTATAATAAGGTAAAAATCAGGTGGAGTTAAGTCGAGAATATAGTGGATTTAAATAATCCAGCTAATTGAGCTCCTTTAGCTTATGTTACGTAATCATTGGAGAATGAGGCATTGCTTTGTTGTGGTGAAAAGTGACAAACCTACGATTAGAAGTTCAGGTTGTTTTTATTATGTCCGTTATTATTATTTTAAATGTGATTAACAGCCCCCAAGGCTGTTAATCACATTTCTCCCGCCTTGATCCAGTTATAGAAAAAAAATCAACATTGATAGCACCTCTAATGTACACATCCCAAGGGCTCAGTTTTGTCCGACCACAAGCTATCAACTGAAGAATTTGTTAGAAGAAACCATCTTTTATAAAATACAAAAGCAACATTCAGCACAAAATGATGTAAACAAATTTGGTTAAAAAAAATACTTATGACTCGCCCAATATAACAGTGTGAAAGGAAAGGTTTTTAATTTGATCGACGGTTAAAAGTCTTACTTATTTTTTTAATTCTAGCAAAACCTGTAATTTTAAGAGGATATTCATAAGACTCGAGCGCGAATCATCCGTAACGAATGTGATTACATTTTTTACAGCTTCATAGGTATTATATTCTTTCCAAAACTACATAAATGATTTCCATTCTTTCAGCCATTAGGGCGTTTCAAAATGTTTTGAAACATGTAATGCATGATTGTATTCTACGATTATGGATTGCACAGGAGCATATTTGTTTACAAGTTCTATAATTCTAACATTACTTAAGTTATTCTCACAGTTGATTTATTTAATCTCTAAGCATGTGAAATTTCTACAAACTTATACATACCTTTGTCATGCTTTTTAATAATTTCCAATTTGGTTTCCATAGTAATAACTTGTCGTTTCTTTCTGGGTTTTTTGATGCTGAAGAATTACTACTGAATATTATTTGGTTTGATTACGTGCACATATGTAGACGATTTTTGCAAAGTTTTAACACATGAAAATAATTTTGACACTTATGATCTTATTCTGATTGTGTCGTATAATGCGATATGCCTATTCGCATTTATTGATGTTTTACCATTTTCTTTCTACTTTATGTAAAATGAATGTAAAAATGAATATTACCATCCATAAGAGTGAGCAGCTGGCTGACAAAACTGTTTATCTGTCCGCGAGTCTTCTCTCGCTTGGGAGCGATCGCTTCAATCTCGTCAATGAAGATGATCGCAGGAGAGTTCATGTTGGCCGTTTCAAACGCCTTGCGGAGGTTGGATTCGGATTCACCGACATACTTTGTCATAATCTCAACATCATTGATTACTTGGAAAAATGCACCTGATACAGAAAAAAATAACTATTGTGTTTGTGTAAATATATATAGAGATGAGAGAGAAGTTTCAATTTAATTTTATATCTATAATGCCGGTAAAAATCTCTTGGAACAAACTTAAAAAAGATATCATTGTTTCAAAATCAGAACAAAGGAGACATTTTTTTGGCCAAAAGTAGTTGTGAGATATTTATTCTGTTTGTCTGTTATTTTACATATATAATTGACCTACTTAGTTTAGTATTTAAATAATGTTTTATTACATTATTTCTTTCGAATTTTCGATTTGAACTGTATTGAGGCGGCATAGGTTAACGGTTAATCACCTGTCTCATTAGCGACAGCTCGAGCTATGAGAGTCTTTCCGGTTCCGGGGGGACCGTACAGTAAAATACCCCGAGGAGGTTTGACTCCGATCGCTTTGAAGAGAGACGGATGACGGAGCGGAAGCTCTACAATCTCTTTAATTTGCGCCAACTGTTTGCGGCAACCACCGATGTCATCATAACCGACAGCATTCAGCGTCTCCGCTTTTTTCTTAAAACCAAATAGGTACACAAAGATACGTCAGAAAAAAGTTATTATAACTGGATATGACATTGTCAATGTATGTGGTCAGCAAAATTAAAAATTATCTTCATAGATTTACAGATTATAAAAAATAATAAAAAGGCTGAATTAGAATAACAGGTTTTACAGGTATCCATAAAAAATTGCTCTATCATCAAGTAACAGTATAATACATAATTATCACCTCTCGTTTGATTGGGTCGCCCTCGCAATTGATAACAGTCTCGGGAGCTACGATGCAGTAAGGGACTGGATCCGTTTCTACCACTTTGAATTCTACCGCTCGCATTCCCCCCCTTACTATAAAGGTGTCATCTTTGTGGATTGGTCGGTACGCTTCTAAGAAGTATGGCTTCAGGTATACTTCAAAGAGATTGCTAAAAAAAGTATTGACAACATTAAATACATTATCACAGAAAGAGGCAGTAAATTGTCGAAAGTATTGTAATTGAGACTTTTAGACCTCGTTTTGGGATTGTGCTTAAACATATAATATTCACAGCAAGGCAAATGTGTTTGATGTTTATTAAAAGAATTGTAGTTACCCAGTCAGTCCTTCGACAGAGTCATCTATTGGAAGAATATGAACCCGTTTGCCATGTTTAACATCGGTACACGGCGCTACGGCTACGATATCACTAAGATGCACTCGGAGATTGTTTCTCACGGCTCTGTTCATTCTAATCTTTTCATCCGGGCAGGACTCATCTGAGAGAACAATGCAGACAGTTTCCTTTTGTTGTTTTCCTCTGAGAAGCACAGCCTCTCCTTGGATCAGCTGTAGTTCGTCAATTGCTGTCTGAATATTTATAAAAAGTTTCATAAATTAGTATTACATTAGATCAGGGGTCATCGAACATTTTGAGAAACGGGACTTTTTCAGTAATGGAACGTACGGAATATGGTTGAACTTGAAGATACAGCATGTTAAAATCTATATACAGTGGAACCTCTCATAACGAGTTATTAACCTCTCATAACGATTCCAGAATCTTACTCATTATATGAAACACTCGTTAAGTGAAACAATTTTTCCCATATAAAACAATGTAAAATACAATAATGCGTTCCATGCCGGAAATATTTATTTTTACTTTTGACGTGTATTAAAGTAAAATTACATACTTATGGAGCATAACAACCTGGAATGCTTTTTTGATTTTCAAAAAACGATAAAAATCGACTATTTTTCTATTTATGACAAATAATTAATTATTTTTTACTAGCAGACATTTCTTTTTGCCGACGCTTCAAAATTTGGTGAAAATGTGGCAGCATTATCATTGAATACATTTTTAAAACGCATAGCCACCTCCTTATAGGGTGATGCTTCTCAATGTACGATGCAACAGTTTCACATGCTTTCAGCTTTTCTCTTATTGTGCCAGAAGATTGTTGCTCGGCTACTTCCTCTTCCTCCACTAACAAACTCTCCTCCATAACTTTTTGCTGTGAAAAACGATGCAATTCAATGAGCTCTTCGGTGGTCAGCTCTTGACTGTACTCTTTCACAAGCTCATCAATATTGTTGTTATCCACCTCCAGTTCCATGGTATTGGATTGGAACAGATACAATCTCGTTGACTGTAGACTTCACAGGTATTGTTTCAAACCCCTCAAAATCACATTCGACAACGCTCCTTGGCAAAGCTTCTTCCAAGCTGGAGTGAGGGTTCTCTTGGTAACCCCTTCCCACGTCTTGTCAATCATCTTGAGGCAAGCAACAATGTGAAAGTGATCTTTCCAAAACTCTGTGTCACTCGTTATGCGAAATGTCGCTCGTTAATGGAGCATTTTTTTCCACAATCTGTTTTGCTTGTTATGCGAATTACTCGTTATAAGAGGTGCTCGTTATGAGAGGTTCCACTGTATTACTATTTACTAACCGAACTTAATCTAAAAAAAGTTCCACTGTATTTGCATTCATAACTCAAAACAGTCCGTTTTTAAGGTAACACCTTATTCTGACGATTAGGGCATTCAATCCCGGGATCTGGGATCCCGTCCAATTTTCTGATCCCAAAATCCCGGGACTGACATGGTCGCGATCCCGGTATTTCGGGATTGAGAAATCTTGACCAAATCCCGAAAATTGATAGGATTTTGGAAAAAAGTCGACTTTCGGAAATAATCTGGGGGAAAAGTATACCAAATCGAGGATTTAAAATTCCTCGGTGAGCTAATCCCAATCCCGGGATCCCGGGATCGGCGAAACGACTCGTAAGCGAGTCAACCGTAATTTTAGAAGGGAATTCAAAAGTCATCCGAAGCCAATGAGTTAATATATATATTATATATCGGTGCATTTTAGGAAAAACATGATACTGATTTTAGAAACGCTGTTGCATACATACTTAAAATATAGATTGCATATAAAATGTTTGTGGCATTCTTTAAATTCTTTGTTCTTCGATAAAATTTTGAAAAAATACTTTGCCTATTTTCGTTATATTTTTTGTCTATTTTAGTTGGTGCCCGTACCCTACCATTCGATATCGTATTTGATCATTTACTCACAGATATATATTGCATATTAAATGTTTGTGCAATTCCTTAACTTTTCCGGTTCTAAGCTCAAGAAATGCGACCCCAATACCCACATTTTCTTAAATATCTATTTTAATATGGGTGATACAATGTTTATAATTAAGGTATTCTTATATCATAGTTTTTTGGACTTTTTGTAGTTTATATAAATACGCGATAACCCGATAATGCGATAACGAGATAAGCGCCCGCTTATCAGCGATCGTTCGTAAGATAACTGGGCTGAACGCGTCATTTGCAAATTCATATTTGTACTGGAATGACGTCTTTTTTACGCGCAACTTTAAATATGATTATTTATTAACAAACCACGGATTTTTATAAAAAAAAATGTATGAGGAATGATGCAGAGAGATATTTTAAAGCCCTTAGACTATTTTTTTTTGAAATTCATAAGAATAAGGCCAATAATGAGGAAACCACTGGGGTCCCTAAACGACCCCCATCGGCAGAGAAGTATTTTTCTATTCTCCGAGCCGCGAGAGTTAAATTCTTGTCCTCGTGAAAAATATTATGTTCTTCGATAAAATTTTTCGATAATTCTGATTTAGCGGGTGAAAGTTGAATACTTTGCCTTTTCTCGTTATATTTGTTCACTGTATACTGAACCTGTCTGGAGACTAGTGCCGGTACCACACCATTCGATATCGTATTTGATCATTTACTCTTGTGTTTATTTATATTTTGATATATTTTACTGAAGATAATTTACACTTTACAAAAGATTAACAATAATACATCATAATCGGATAGGTTTTTAAGTTGTCGTTTGTATTTACGCTATTTTATATGTTTGTATAAAATATTTCTTGCAACTTAGTAACTGCGTGGACTCAACTGAATATTTTGCAGTCCTAAAAGAACCCATATTACAGCCACATTGCCAGATTAAAAGCTTAACATATTCATTGAATTTAGCAGAAATACTTGGTTAAAAGATTCAAGATAATGTTAATAATAAACAATAAAATTAAAAATAAATGTTTTTTTTTAATAATACTTGACTTTAGGAAAAATCTTTCTTATTCGTGATTGTGCCAATGGTATCTAGTAGAGCATGTTTACCTTAATAAGTGTCAAGAATCATAGAAACAACATGTAAAAAGACCAAGAAATTATATAGTTGTCTACCTGTGACAATGTCACCACTGAATTATCATCATTTGTAGCTTCCTCCACAATAAGACGACTGGGGTGATCCTTACGATGGAGCTTACTGAAAAGGATAAAATAATGATGTAGAGATTAATTTACTTATTCAGGACTTCAATTGAATTGTTTTACGAAAAACAGCATTATGGAAAGATGGATAGCAATACAGTGGAACCTCTCATAACGAGTTTAATTCATTCCAGAATCTAACTCTTTATGTGAAACACTCGTTAAGCGATTCAACAATGTGTTCCATGCCGGAAAATATCAATTTTTATATTTTTAACGCGTATTAAAGTAAAACTAGCTGTAAGCCCGTTGCCCTCAACGGAGGGGGGGGGGGTTGTTGCATTTTTAAGTAGTCTGGCGTGAAAAATAAATTGCAAACCTATTTATTGAATAAGCCAAAAAATCTAAACGTAATTAATTCTCTAAATGGATTTTTTTAGGAATACACCCAATTCTCTTAAAGAACTAAAATACACCGGGACTGCAAAACAAAATATGCAAATAGCGGATATAATAAAATATATTCATAAACATCATAATTGAGCTGCCCTGCTGAGCTGCTATATCCAATATCGACAGCCCTGCAGTATTCATATTTTATCATTTTTAGAATAATTTAAATATTTGAGTATGCTAAAAAATATATTTCGTAAAAAAAGAAATATACCTCGGGGCATATATCGACAGTCCTGCAGTATTTAAACTGCAAATTATTTAATTTTTAGAATAATGTTTGAGTTTGCTAACAATTATTTTTCGCAGTAGAAGAAATAGACCTCGGGGCATACATCGACAGCCCTGCAGTTTTTTTTTTTTTTTTTTTTTTTTTTTTTTTTTATTATTCCATATCCGCTCCCTATGCGGAGTAATGGTCATCAGTGGCCTTCCACGACGCCGGTATCCATCCGGTTGGAAGAACAGACAGGCAGGGTTCAGGCTCTCTTGAGGCATCCTTAACACGTGTCCAAGCCAGGACCACCGCCGCTTCTTTATTTTGGACGTAATTAGAGGCTGGTTAGTCCGCTCTCTAATCTCCGTATTCCTGACAAAGTCAGACCATTTCACTCCAAGCATTCGCCACAGGCATCTGTTTTCGAAACACAGTATACGGTTACTCTGCGTTTTCGTAAGGTGCCATGATTCGCAACCGTAAAGCAGCACTGTCAAGATACATGCGTTGAACAGGAGGCACTTGGTTCTGACCGAGTACAGCCGTGAATCCCAGACTTTCCGCATTGAGTTAAAGGTTGCTCCAGCTATCCCTAATCGGATCGCGAGCTCTTTACACGGATTGCCATCCCCCGTGATGTGTACCCCCAGGTACCTGAAACCGTCGACTCTTTCGATGTTTTGACCGGCGCTCGTCAAAGGGTAGTGTGGGTCCGGACAGGCACTGTTGCAGAGTACATTGGTTTTACTCGCATTGATTTTAAGACCGATGCGATACGAGTTGCTCTGCAGTTTATCCATTGTATCTTGAATACCCTCGACAGATTTGTCAAATATAACAGCGTCGTCTGCATACTCGAGGTCGCATAGCTTTAGATTGGGGGCAACGGTCACACCTCGGTCAGGTGGAATTGACTTTCTCAGAATGAAGTCGAAGATTATAATGAACAGGAACGGAGCTAAGACGCAGCCCTGTCTGACCCCGGTTGAGACCCCAAACCATTCAGTGGTTATATCACCGATTCTTATGCAGCATTCGCTCCCCTCGTGCAAGCATTTGATGATAGCAACAATCTTGGTTGGGATTCCGTACAATTTTAATATGTTCCATATAGAGGACCGGTGCGGACTATCAAAGGCCTTCTCGTAGTCTACAAAGCAACATTTAAATTGTAAATTATTTAATTTTTAGCAGTATTTAAATTGTAAATTATTTAATTTTTAGAATAATTTAAATGTTAAAGTTTGCTAACAAATATATTTCGTATAAGAAGAAATAGACCTTGGGGCATATATCGACATACCTGCAGTATTTAAATTGTATATAATATATTTTTTAGAATAATTGAAATGTTAAAGTTTGTTAACAAATATATTAGCTGAAAAAAACGAGCTTCTGTGACAATCTGGGGAAAAAGTATACCAAATTGAGGATTTCAAATTCTTCGGTCAGCTAATCCCAATCCTGGGATTGAAAATAAATCAATCCCGAAATCCCGGGATTGGAAAAAGGCTCCGGGATTGGATATCCTACTCGGGACATATATCGACAGCTGGTTAATAACCCAATAATTGAAATGTTAAAGTATGCTAACAAATATATTTCGTTAAAGGAAAATTGTCTCAAAAAGTCGGAAGACAAATGCAATTTACAAATGCAAAATAATCGGAATAAATTTCATATTTTATCAAAATGTATGGAAAAAGTCAAAATGTGATTCTATAAAATATCCATATCATAATTAGAATATTTGCAATGTATGTAAAATTAATGAAAACGTATGTAAAATTTCCAAAAATATTCGACCCAAGACATTGTCTAAGTATGGAAAATTCCAAAAAAACATTCAATATTTTGTCCAAAATGTATGAAAAATATCGTATTTCATATTTACTTTACATACGTATATAACAGGGACATATGTTTATACGTGTTTAAATAAAAGTCGTTATCTATATCTATATATGTAAAAATCTTGTGTCACGGTGTTTGTCGCCGAACTCCTCCGAAACGGCTTAACCGATTTTTATGATTTTTTAAATGTATATTTGTTAGATATGAAAATAGGTTGTAAAGTATATTTCATCCCGCTAGGTGAAGGGTGTCTCTATCCAGAATTTTTTTTTCAATATTTCTGACATCCGTCCTTCGAATTTCAAACAATTGGAATGGACGTCTTTTTATGTTCAAAATTAAAATTTCCTGGCTTAGAACTGAAGCATCGTAATAATATTGAGATAACTTTATTTGAAAGTTTACATTGCTACAAAGTTTTTTAAATAATCAAATATACTGATTCGATTTTTTGAAGCTATAATTAATTATAGGGCTGGGCGAAGATTTTTTGGAGCTGATTTGACAGATTTTGATCAGTGTCATTGATTCGATTATTGGAAGTATTGTTATATTTTGCATCCGGCCTTGAAAATCTTTTTAATTTCTTACATGCATTAGGAATATTCTAATGACGGTATGGATATTTTATAGAATTATATTTCGACTTTTATTTTAAAATCTTCTACTACGAAAAATAATTGTAAGCAAACATAAATATTATTCAAAAAATTGAATAATTTACAATTTAAATACTGCAGGGCTGTCGATATATGCCCCGAGGTCTATTTCTTCTACTACAAAAAATAGCTGTTAGCAAACTAAAACATTATTCTAAAAATTAAATAGTTTACAATTTAAATACTGCAGGGCTGTTGATATATGCCCCGAGATCTATTTCTTCTACTACGAAAAATAATTGTTAGCAAACTTAAACATTTCAATTATTATAAAAAATATATTATATTCAATTTAAATACTGCAGTGCAGGACTGTCGATAAATGCCCCGAGGTATATTTCTTTTACTTTTAGAATTTCTGGTTTACATATTCAATAAATAGGTTTGTAATTTATTTTACACGCCAGTAAATTTTCTGACTGCTTAAAAATGCAACGAAATCCCCCCGTTGAGGTCAACGGGCTTACAGCTAGTATCTTTAAATAATCGAACAGTGTCTTTGATTATTTGAAAATTTTCGTAAGCGATATAAACTTTCAAATTCAGTTTTCTTAATATTATTATAGCATATAATACAATCTTTTTGTTCTAAGCCAGGAAATTTTAATTATGAAGATAAAAAGATAACCCATTCCAATTAAACGAACGACAACTCCCAAAATATGCGGTTCAAAATAAGCCGTTATCATTGGGTGAAATTGTGGCAAAATTGCGGACGCACATACCGACATTATCGACTATTAACACTTTGTAACCAGCGCTTTTAAGTGATTAGCGCAAAAATATATCACATTCTTAAAATCAACACATCTTCTAAGTTAAACAATATTTTCGGCTGAAATTTTCAAAGAAATCATATGTGACATTTGATCATTAAAAATAAAATAAAAACATTTTGAATACATCATAATTTCACTACTTTTCTAAGCTGAATATAAAAACCTGTTATTAATTTAGTAGATAGCACTCCACTTGTTATCAATATGAAATATTCAAAATATTCTGTATAAAAAATAACATTAACCCATACCATACAACCATGTAAATTATTATAGTATAAAATCCTCATTTTTACAAATTTACAGTCAGTGTGAAATCTGATGCCCTAAATATTTGAGAAACATGTGTCGTTTTTTTTAAAAAAATACTATGTATGAACAAACATTCAGGGCATAATAAATTATGAGGTTTATTGCTTATTGTCAAAAAAGGTCATTTGCCACGGCAGTCATTTTGAAGAAACCATTAAATTATGAGTCAATATACCAACAAAATCGATAAACGTATTTTTACGTTTCCCGCGTATAATGTGTTAATATGAAGATATTGTTGCTGATTTTTTATTCGCAATAATCTGAAGTAGGTACTTGCATGAAAAGTGAAGAAATTTATTTTTAGAAAAATGGTACCCAACACTTTTTCCATGTCGAAGAAAATTTAACATGCACAACAGTCACTTTCTTTATATATAATTTCATATAGATAATCTGCAGATATTTTTACTAATATGTATATACATATAAAAGATATATTTTTTCACTAGTAGTTTTTAGAGAAATAATAGTAAAATATGAATGTGAATTAAATGTCTTCAAATCTTTAAAAAATAGACTGAAAACAATGAATTTGATACAACTTTGGAACAATGTTGAACGTATTGCATACTAATGTTTTTTGAGGGGTTGGCAAGATAAATTATTGAGATATAATTTAGATATAACCTTCGTGTTGCATCGTTTTGGGACTTCATTGGATCCTCTGGGGACTCACTTTTGGGCTTCATTTCTTACACCGTTTGGGACTGGATTTTGATGAACAATTTTGCACTGTTTTTTTCTATGCAAGTAGCTTAGATAAGTTGGTACTTCTGATCCTAACACTGCCGATGCACACCAAAAATAATAAAAATATTTTGCATTGTCCATATTGAATCGTTATCTCACTTATTTATCTCATTATCACTTATTTTTCATATTATCACTCAAACTTAATGATACCAATTTTAATTATATTAACATTAACAAAATGTACGGTAAGCAATAAAAATATTATATTTAAAATTTAGCTAATCTTAAATCGCCCGCCAACTTGAATGATATATTTTAGTCTCAATAATTGGTAACATGTAAAGCCAGCAATTGACTTTCTTCACACGAAAATGATTTATTAAAATTGGAAAACATTGAAATATAATATGCGAATGAAATTTGTGGCAACACTATTAACCCTCCAAGGACGAGCGTGACCATATGGTCACAGTAACCACCGTTGTCTATTGATACCACTATTTATCCTTTTTCTACCTGAATATCGTTAAAAATGTGTAATAAAGTAAAGGATGGGGGGCGTGAAGATTTTTTCTTCTTCAAAGGGAGGCGCAGTAACATAAAGGTTGGAAACCGCTGCCTTACAGTCATGGCCTAAGTAGAGCTGCATAGGACTGATTTTGAACCATGTGCTAGTGCTTGAAAGAAAATAATAGTAATAATTAAAATTGTGACTAGCTCGGCCACTTAAATCTAGTTGATATTAAATATCCTGTGTATTTTCCGTGTACTGAGAGCCAGTCGTCTTAGAAGAGTTTATTCACTCTAGTAAAGAATCAAGCATAAGAAATAAGCATTTTTTAAAATTAAGTGAAATGAGTCTTGATTGCAGCCAAGTCAGACTAAAGGTGGAACATACTGACGACACCCGACGCCACGTAAGCGTGTTGGATGAGTTCACACATAGCTACATATTTGCCATTGTATTGTATGGAACAGGAACGCATTGCCAACATCCAACGCGACGCGACGGCAGTGCATTCCTGTTTCATACAATACAATGGCAAATATGTAGCTATGATCTCACCTGGAAATTGGAAATGGAATATAAAAACGTAAATTAACCTCACTGAAAGAAAACATTGTGAAAACAATTTTCCTACTCTGTACAGTGTATCTCATACTTTCAATTTAAAATTATTAATGCTGCCTTCTGGAACCTGTGCGATGCCAAAAGTTTCTCATCAGATCTTACGACAGTGAAAATAAGCAATAAAAGTAACTACTAGAAACACCAAAGTTTAAGAAACTTATCATAAGAAAAACGTTGCGAAAATGGATTCAGCAAAGATCAAAAACATTCCATCAATGTTCAAATATATGCCATTAAGCGATCAAAACATTTTTAACAACCTCTTAATGTAATACAATCGTTTGTTGTGCTTTTTTTTAACCTGCATTCCATATTTTATTGAAAATAAAACGTCTGTTACTAAGCAATCTGTTTTTATTCATAAATCTTATCTTATCTCATCTTATATCTTATCTTATATATATATAAATGATTTTTTGTATGTTTGCATAATTTTTGGTGTCTATAGATTTGAAAACCACTGGTCCGATTGCAATAAGACTTTGACAACCTTTAAGTTTGTACTTCCGGGAAGCTTATAGGCATATTAAAATTAACTTACAATGTCAAAAAACTAAAATATTCGTGAATTTAAATGTTTTTTACACTGCAGTATAACAAAACAAAAATGGCCGGCGTTCGATTTTCTTTTTGAAAGGCGGCCATTTTCTTTTGCTGTTTTGACAATTCAAATTTGTCGCTCGATTGTTTTGGAATATTTCAAATCTGTCGAATCGTATGGTCAATATTTTGACATTACATTTAAGTTATTCAGTTTTTTTTTTGTCGAAATTAGCGTAAGATAATTTTTAATGGCGACGAGACTAAGTTTTAGCAAAACGTTCGAAAGAGAAAAGAACGCTGCGTCAAATTTTTAAATTACATTATTGAAGTAAATCGTTTGTGTGAACTTTGATATTTTTATCTTATCACGACCATTTTCATTCATATTTTTGATCTTATCGGTTCTGTATTTGAGATAAGGAAATTAATTTATTTCATCATAAATAAAAAAAATAGTTTATACTAATCTTACCCTCTCTTATCTCAAAGATAGTGAAGAAATTTTTTTACCAAATAGATTAAAATGATTAAAAACAAGACACAGCTGATAGACGCAGAGTTATTTTTAAATAATAAATATGTATTATATTTGAGATATGTATGCATCAGATATAACATTATGTGTAACAGCGAGAAAGATCTGCAACTTTTAATGACATCCTCTTAAACATATTTTTGTAAAAATACGTTTGCAATCACAATCAAACCAGAAACGGAAAGTATGATTGGAAGAAACAACCCAAAATAACATATATTTTTCTGTCTTGTCATATCTGAAATATCTAAGAAAAGTTTCATATAGGAACAGTGATTTTTTAAGGAACTTTGAATTATTTTTCCATTTTTTTTTTAAATTCCCTAGGGTACTCAACGTTGTAACCACCACCACCCGCTACGGCTTCACACTCTTTTTATAGGGTGTATTCTTCTATTAATTAAAAATCCATAAGTTAATTTTAGAGATTGATCGAATAAAATAGCCACCAAAAAGACATGTATATTTCAACACATATTTCAAAGCTGCTAATATTCATTTAAAGCAGTGTTTTTTTTTTTTTTAAAAAAGAGGTGCCGGAATCCTATTCTTGTCAAGAATTTTACTAAAAGCTTTCTTCCAATCCATGTTCGTTCCCAATCGTACAATCCACTAATCGGCAAAGCACAAAGAGCTTGACAGGGAAACCACCATTTTAGCTATGAATTAACTCATTCAGTCATTTCGACATAAGACTTTTGTTTGATTTCATTGCCATTTTATGTGACTCTGGCACAGGTGTCCCACCATTTCTGTCAGATCCTCAAAGTTACGTCCATCGCTAAGCAAAGGTGAGCAATTAAATCATCTGAAATAGTTAAAAATATATTTTTTAGATTATTGTTGTTAGTTGTTTTATCTTATTTAGTATTTAAAATCGTCAAGCATGCATATTCGTGCAACGTAAGAATTCAACAATGTAAATAAAGACTGCAATTTTAAAGTATCCCAGCGGGCCTCAACAAAAGCCGCTGTAGCCAGGTATGTCCCGTGAGCATAGGCAGTTGCCTAGGGGCGGCAAGTCCTAGAGAGTGGCAAATGACGGTATAATATATTTTTCAAATGATTAACTATTCTTGACACGAATTTATCTTAAATATGATGTCTCAATTTGTTTGATAAACAAATACTTTTTTGATTATCATAATACTATGACCGATGGGTATACAATAGTTAACTCAATTGCAAAAATCTTTTTTAAATACGACATTTTCTGAAGGCAGTAATATATGCGGACACTTTGGCGTAAATTAATAAAAGCTAGCGGAAAATAAATGACAAATTTATGAGTAGAGGATTCGTTTCTTTGTTTTTATATCGACTGTGGAAAGGAAGAAGTACGTAACCCACAGTTTTTTCAAAACAAGTTTTTTTAGATAATCACAATGTATCAAACTTGATACACGTTCTATCAAAAGGATGCAAGCTGCAAATGCCGAATAAGTATCTAAATTTAGCTTTTAAGTTTGAAAAAGATGACCTTGTAAAAAAATAAAATATAGAAAAAAGACTGAAATAAAGGTTTTTCCTAGACAATTTCTTTAATAAATACTAGATTATGTCAATTAAACACCACTTTAGAAGTCTCCGTGCGCTTCAAGGTTGTGTATAATTCATAATTTGCAAATGGCCCAAAATCACCAAAACACGTTTTTTGCGCCTCCTGTAAAATTTTATATGTGTGGGTTACGTCCTTTTTCCTTTCCACAGTCGATATGTATTCATAGAATAAAGGGGAACGAGGAAAAAATGATACCCATACTTTTATAGCTTAAAGAGATATGTAATGTATTTAAAAAAAATAGTAACTGCGCTTTTTTTAATTTTGCCTAAGGGCGGCACATAGCCTAATAACGTAACGAAAAAATACAGCCTGGAATTGGCGTGTCAGCGCTATTCTGGGCAAGAGATTGCAATACTGATATTTCGGCTGCTTTTTCTACACCGAAATACTGGTTTAGAACATGAAAAAATATCGATATTTCACTCTAAATAAATTATGAGAGAACAAAATTTATCAATCAACCATATGTTGAAACAAATTGATTGACATGAAGCGGTCTTAAATTGTCGGGTGATAACTAACAATCAAAACACAGTAACTTCTTAAATACAATAATAGTCGTAGTTAATTTATTAATCAAATGTCGTGCGAGCATTGAAAATGGCATCGAGCAAAGTATTTCGAGAAAGTATTTTGAAAATGACGCGTTCGCAAGTTTTACCTACGTGATATAATGTGCAACATGTCCACCATACGAGCATTCCATTTTCAAATGAACCTTTTACTCATTAGCAGTAAAGTACGATGAGAAAATAATTAATTTGGAAAAGTGACAGAGCCATCAATAGTGACTTATCCGAAAGCGTTTAATTTATTAGATATAATATATTCCGTATCCAATAAAATAATTAAGGCATACAAATCGATAGTTTAACTACTATTATTAGACATAACCGAGACGATTGAAGTTCAAACTCTAGCATTAACGTCTGGCGAATAAAAGGCATTCTTTTTTAATTAGGTCAAAACGTAAACAGACATGTTAGGAGTTCAAAAATTGGTAGCGTTGATATTCTGGGCAATGCAATTAAGAAAGTTTTATTTTGGTTTATCAATTTGTTAGTTTTGCTTCACGAATCACGATACTTCTAGAAAGGATACCATATGAGAAAAACTATAAGGGTTGAGATGACTTGTGCGTTTACCATCGTACGTACCGCAGAGCTCAGAGTTATATAAGTATACTGTAGTAAATTATATATATTATACATATATTCATTTTTTAACTGTGAATTCTTATATATAAGCAGTGGCGACTCGTCCATACGCACTGCGGAACTGCAGCACCCCCAAGGAAATTGAAAAAATGTAATACATTAATTACATTAATTTATGTATGTTACATGAAAATATTAATATGATTTAAGCGTGTATTAATTAAGCTCGTCCGCGCATCTTTTACATCGGTCAATTCAAGCAAAAAAGACAGATTAATAAATTTTACAATGAAATAAAAATACACAATAACTATAATTTTTGATGTTTTGTTTGATGATGAAATATAATCTAAATGTACATTTTTTATTTTTAATCTAGCACAGCACCCCCAGATATTTTATCCACGAGCCGCCACTGTATATAAAGATCAGGTGAACATGTTTGCAAAGAACGAAACTAATTCTGATCATTAAATAAAATTTTGGAATCAAAACTGCGGGCTGGCAAATAGAACAAAAATATGCAGTATTCTGCCATTTTTATGTAGCCACAGGACCGGTTTCACAAGTTAGAATTTGTAGGTTATGTTGATTATGATCACAAGCGAAATTGGATCTGATCGACTCGCAATAATATTTTAAAATAAATATTACGTACTGTACTTTATTTTATACGACTATACGTAAATAAAAAATACTGAAGTTTTTCCGTTGCCATTATTATATTAGTTGTTTCAATAGTAGGCAAATTTAATACGTACCAACGACTTTTTGTTGATTCCTATTTAAATTTGATTTTATTAAGTTTGGTTAGAATAACTTGTAACTGAAACTCTTTATATTTAATAAAAAAACTGACAAATATTTCTAATTGGTCCACTTTGGTTGCGGTGGCCACAGGCTCGAAGCACAATAAGAACACCTTCATAATTTAATTATTGTGGGTTGTGTCACTTGTGTCTGAAACCATCTATGTTTTTGATGCCTAAATTCCTCACCATTCTATAAACGAGACAAAGCCAGAGAAAATATTATAGTTTACTTCTAGTTCTATGCTAACTCAATCTTTTTATCCGTATTCTCTCAAAAAAAGAAGGTGGTCCATTAGGAGTCTATAATATGCAATACATTGAAAACGGTCATAGTTGAAAAAAGAATAATAAATCAATATCAATTAATGTATTGAAATTTTAATCACTATTGACGAGAGCTATGATTTAAAAGATTTTGGCTTTAGATCGTACCTGGCTCTGATTATCTCTAAAGCGGTACCTCTGTTATTGGCTTCATCTTGTATGGAACAATGCTTGGTCAGTGAAGCATGACGAAGCAAATATCTTCATAGATCGTTGCGTCTGCGCATTACAGAAAAGATTTCGAATCCGAATGCACTTTTATTATTACCATCATATCAAATAGCTAACATATTCTATGTTTGCAAAACATGATTGACTTTCACTTTTTATTATGATAATATTCCGAATTCAAAAATATTTAATCTAGTCCTAAATTTGATTATCTATGATACGTTTCAAACGTATATAATTTATTCACTCTGGCAATACAAGGATATTGTGATATTTAAAAATAGAATGGAATCACCAGAAAGCCTGCTACATCTTACAATTACACAACTGTAAATAAACAATATCAAAATGAATAGTTGTTATGCACCTCACAATTCCTGTTATTGAATGCTTTATTGCTGATTGGTTAAAAATGAATCTTTGACCGGATGCCTTGATTTTTAATCTCAGATTATTTACATACGAATACACAGTCATTATTGTACAATTAATTATTATGCGACATAGTTATGCTAAATATATAAATATTGGGCTATAAGAATACAAAAGTGTGTAAATTATTAATTAAACTATACCATTTCATGTTAGGGTAGTGTGCTAGCTATATGTTATACCATTTAGATTTAAGAAATAATATAATCTAAGCAAAGTATTTCTTCGATATCTGAAATCACAAAGCAAGCAAAACGATACGAGATAAAATAGACATCCGAATAAAACATTCATTACGAAGTAATACAATATTTTTTCTCCAAATTTTCACTTCAATCGGCTTGATCAATGTTTACAGAAACACCATAATCTAGTAGGACTGTGGAGTCGCGTGAAAAAAAGACGACTCCGAGGAAATTTTTCAATAATTTCATTTTAACTTATAATCATTATTATTAACTTACCATCAGATCATCTTTAGTCAGCGAAGCATGAAATGTTAACACTTTTGACTATTTTATTTAAATCATTAAATATATTTTTCAAAAAAAATTCGAGCCGCTCATTTTTCACGACTCCGACTCCGGCCAAAATACCGCGACTACGCGACTTCGACTCCGACTCCACAGCCCTGTAATCTAGAAATGAAGAATAGTTTGTCAGCTTATTATGAGAAAATAGTTATCTTTTCAACCTTAGATTGTTAATAGAAGAACCATATTATTTATTATGAACATTTTAACGATATGTTGGGGTTATTGTTTTATCCATACGTTTACGGAAACGATTAATTGTTTTTTTTCTCAGTAAACGCATCAACAAAATAATAATGTTTTCAATATATACAAGTAAATAAAATTCAATATTGACGCAAATTTACTGTCAAATTAGTATAAAGTAGTATTAATCCTGCCGTTATCAGTCGGTTTATCAACGGCATATAACAAATTCCCGCAGCAAGAAGTAAATAACGCGGTCTCAGCCAGGCGTGGGCTGTAGGGGGCTCGGAGGAGCTCGCGCGAGCCCTTTGTTAAAATTTAGTACGACCGGCGAGCCCCTTGTTAATTTAAGAGAAAACTATATTATAAATTGGTATATAACTGTAATTTTTGACTTATATATTATCTACGATAGTTTCAATATACACAGTAGTACATTGTTAGGCAATTGGATGGATAAGTTTATGGTAAATTTTATATTGTTACATGCTACAGGTGTATTAAGTAAAAACGACTGCTCACAATTGCATTGTATAGTAAGTATTGCATACAATTGCATAGAGGTTATAAAAAACTGACCCCTTCCCCAGAAAACCGAAAATAGTTTTGATAGTAAGCGAGCCCCTTGTTAACGTATTGGCAGCCCACCGCTGGTATCAGCAGAAAAGTTCTTAAAATTGTCCACAAACAAATCAGCGGTGTGCATAAGAACGTATCTATTGCCACCGTGGTCAGACAATGTTTACCATCATGATCATTGATCGTTATTCGTTCGTTTCACCGACGAGTGAGAAAGTAGCTCGGTCTAAGTGGAACGTTCTACTTGCGTGCCCAGGCCATAGCTCTGCTGGCCGTGGTACAAACATATCTCAAGCCATGCAGAAGATCTTCAGAGGCAACATTACGAGACGTGCGCTATCATTATGTTACCATTATGCGAAAATGTTTCGTTTTAATAGATAAAAATATTATTTTGGATACATTTTGCGGTAAATATTATTATTGCCGCATGTGTGGTCGAGTGGTCAGCGTTGTTGGCTTCGGCTACGGAGGGCACGGGTTCAAATCCCGGTACGGACAGTTTTATAAATTGATTTTTCAATCGATTTATGAATTTCTGTTCAAAGGCATGGATGTATGTGATGTCTTGAATTCCCCCCTCTCACCCATCCTATCCTATGAACGGGGCGTATCGAGAGCGATTAGCTTACCACTAGTCCTGTCCTAGCCCTATCCTTCTATCCTACTCTCTTTGGAAAAAGAGAGGTTGAGCAACTGAGTAACAAGCAGTTCTCGTAGAAACACTTCTGTTGAGATAAACTCCATTAGGAGTCCATATGCTCCACATTGGGAGCGGACATGGTTAATTTTTTTTTTTTTTAAATAAAAACACTTTTTCGTAGTAATGCAGCAATTTCATTAATGATCAGAACCAGTTTACCGTAATGCAGCATATTCCGTTTTCGTAAGCAAAATTTGTTGTAACCTTGAACAAAAATTGATTCGGGCGAATTTCAAAGTAAAAAAGGGACGCACACATCGATACCAAGTTATTGATTACCATTTATTTATATTGTTACTTTCATTATAATGAAAATATATCACAATTTTATGATTTTACCTTTCGCGGACCTCCCCAACGTTGTACACACGCCCCCAATTTAATTTTAATTCACCACCCCTGTGACCTGTGTTCCTAAGGACCCCTGTGGGTCCGTAGGAACTACTGATGTATCACTACTTCGAAAAATAGAGGTTCAGCAATTGAGTAGTCAAGCAGTTCTCATTGAGAACATATATTGAGATAAGTTCATTAGGAGTTTTTATGCTCCATATCGGAAGCGGACATTGTCGAAAAAATAATATTATTATCTTCTGTTGTTGATATCAAATTTAAATTCTAACCGTTCTAAATAAAAAAATACTTCAAACGACAGTAAAAAAGACATTGCCATTTTCCGAATGGTTTTTCGACCGCGTCAAATCATACATTTATAAAATTACTAAAGATGCACCAGCGTAACTTGACTGCCCGGAAGGGCGCCACCATCACATCATTAACGTTGCCATAGTCAACACGTCCTTGGGCGAAAATTTTAGTTCTGAGTTCTGCAACATCATATATATGAGGGTGTATGGATATTACCCATGGCTTTATCCAACTGACTTTCTCTTAGGCATGCTTAACTTCAATAGTTTGAATGTTCGAAGAGAAATGTATCTGGCCATATATTTCTTTCGACTTATACGTGGCCAAAATGAGAATTCCACCATTCTTGAGAATGTGAATCTAAATGTTCCTGATTATTTTTTGAGAAATCGTTGACATGAATTGTTTGTTCTCCCAATGTGTAGAACCAGCCTGCCAATGGGGATGCCACTGGGGAGAGCTTTAACGGTGTTCAACAATATTGCTTCGGATGTCGACATATTCCCAGGGCCGGCGCTACCATTCAGGCGAAATAGGCAATCGCCTAGGGCGCAAATCAGTAGGGGGCGCACAAATTGAATAATCAAATTATTTTTTTATAATCTAATAACAAATAATAGTACGGTTTTCACTGCTTGTATCTTTTCGTTATAATTATGTATCTTATTCTTATACTTACTTATACTTTGAAATCTTCTTATCTTATAATTCGAAAAAGAGAGGTTGCGCGAATGAATAACAAACAGTTCTCGTAAAAAACTTTTGTTAAGATAATTTCATTAGGAGGCCATATGATTCACACTGAGAGCGGACAAGCATATAAAAAAATATTCCACAGTTTGTTAAAAAGGGGGCGCGCCAATAACCGTTGCCTAGGGCGCCAAATAACCTCACGCCGGTACTAGATATTCCACGTAGACGTGGGTGAGTTCCGACGAATACTATGTTAAAATGGTACATCTCTAGTGGGTTCATCCAGCTTTACACGGTATTCGTAATTTATTATTGTAATCATATTTTTAAATACCATATCCATATTTTACGTATAACCACATGTTATAAATAAATATATTGTACGAAATTTTACAAATATACGTAGGTTATCTTCGTATGTTGTGATTTAAATATTTACTGACGAGTTCCTGAGTTCGGTTTTATCCACGTACGACGCATCGTGTCATCAGTTTAAATGTAATCTTTTTTGACCAGTTGTATTATAAATTATTTCAAATATTCGTCACATTAGAATATTGTAAATATTAACATTTTCAAATATACATGGGGTAGTTTACTTACTGCACTCTCTAATAATAGAACAATGCGCATTGGTGATTGCTTATTTTAAATACTTTTGCCATAGACTATATTCTAAATAAAGAATGTTGACATTTTCCCGCACAAAGATTTCATTTTCTCGCAAGTCCACTGCACGCTCTATATGAAGTTTCTCTCTCATAGAATTTTCGAAGAACCAAAAAAGATTTCAATTCTTACTTCAATCAAATGACAGTGCCGTGCAAGGGTATGTAAAACACGTCACGTTAAGAAAAATATATTTTTTAAATTTATATAAACTAACGCTAAAAATATAATCAAAGTTTAAAGAAAAAGCTGCTACATTATATTTATTTGTAAATATTTCAAAAAGAAATTTCCTCGCCTTCGAACAGAAATTGATAAGCAGATTGAAAAAATTCTGTTAGTTGTGGGATTTGAGCATGTAAGATCTGACGACATTAGCTTAGTTACCGACATAAAATAGCATGGCAAAATATTTAATTAGTTTCAAGAGAAAATTCTTGGCACGTCTATGTCGTTTGGCATCATGAGACGCGTCATGGCCGCTGGGCATCTGCTACTTGAGGCATCTTGGAGAAGGGCATTCGTGACGCCGATCAAACTGCTCCTCGTCACGGCATTTACTGCCTCAATAGATCAGTGGCAAAAGCTTTATTTATACAACATGTACTGCTATTTTGTAAATGAATTACATATTTACTAGAAGACTTGAAAGAGGAGGGGTTTGGCGTTCCGCCCGGATACCAAAATTTAAGAGGGTGTCACACTACGTTTGCCCAAAATTTTTTCGCAAGGTTTGTGAACATAAAAGACATTGATGAAACAAAACCGATTATAAAACATATACAACTATTTACGATTACAATGAATCGTCAGCTTTATTTTTATTTTTGTAGGAACCGACAAAATAATGTTAAACGATGGGCAATTTAAATTGGGGGCAAAAAAATAAATAAATTTCTTGATTTTTTATAGAAAACTTTTTAGATTAAATAATTAATTATTGATTTAACAGTTTGGTCGTGTATCTAAGATTATTGTAAAATGTATTTAATTTTAATTGATTTTTGAATATTTCAGACAAATTGCAGGAAATAATAATGTAAAAGCGAGGTTTAAATATACTTAAATGAAACAGGACTGAACAAATCGCACTTCTGGGAAAACGTCAATAATGGGCCGGTTAAATTTTTGTTTCACTATTTATACTGCCTGCTTAACAACAATATACCATTTTTCACTTTTAGGGTGTTCACTGTCAATACTTGGTGGAAAGGCATTATGTTCATAAAAAACACAATATTCCTTTGTAATTTATTCCATTTTATTTAATAGGTCAGGACCGGTTTCGCTCATTGCGAGCATTGTCAACTGATAAGAAATATAATTTAACAATTATACAAAAATAAATTTAAATGAAAAGGTGTAAACAACAATCAACAATAAAAAGATTACAAATTACAGTATACGTGACTCTATGATTACACAAAATTAAAATGTTTAACACCTATTTTTATTAATATATACCATTTCCTTATTTCCGTAATATTTATTAAATATGATTAAAAATAAATTTGTCATGCGTCATATCTAGTGATGTTCAGTATTAAAGACTTTCATTAATTTGTGTCCAGATTTAGGGGAAAAAAGAGAATAAACAACTCTAATAAAAATAAGAGGTAATAATAAATAAGTTCCCAGGTGTCTGTGCCACCTGTTAAAATTCTTGGATGTGGTTGAATCTTGTTATATAATTTATTTTGATTAAAACCTTCTAAGGCTTTTGTGTATTATGTGGACTTAAAGTGTACCACCAATACAAGATAATACAATTTAAATAGTCAATAATTTTGAAGACCTCTGGTAGTGTAATTTATTATTATAAACGTGTTTTTACTGACCATTTTTGTAATTTATAGGCTTCATGTTGATATTTACAATGCACATTATTTATATCATATATCATTCATTAGTGCAATAAATCTAATGCTTGAAATGATGTAATGAATGAATGTAAAAAGTCGCTTCACAATAATAATTAATGGTGACAGGATAAGTAGTCACCAACAACCGGTTTCACACTTCCGTGAAAGTTTATAATTTATGATTTAGTTTTAAACGCGAACTCATTTTCCCATCACAATTTTCCCACAGATTAAAATAAAATATTAATGTAAATTGCAGGTGTTTTCATCTCTATTGTTTTTGCTTGCTCACAAACTGTTAAGTGTCATTTATGAGCTCTATTTTCGAAGGTAACATTCACCTTGACCATTTCTGTGGAAAGTATGTGGCGTATACCATGATGAGCATAATGCAACGTGTCCAGAAAAACACACCCGATAATTGATTTACTCTCTCGCAGGTCGCGCCAGAAACCCTTTTTTTAGTTCTCGTTTCCACCGTCATTCAATTTATAAATAATTACTAAACATATAAACCAGGTGTGGGGAACCTTTTCTTCTCTAAGGGCCGCATTCATTTTTCTGATTCGACATAAGACCGCAGTAAACATTGACTAGGGAATCTTTGGCCGGAAACAGGAATTTACGATCAGAATATGACGGGAATTTACGAATTTAAATAAATTTACAGAATTAGAGAATTGGCCAGAAGGCCGCACTAGAGTAGCCTAAAGGACGCAGGTCCCCCACGCCTGATATAAACTGTACTAGCTTAAACACATGATCAATGATTTGAGTAATTGACGGTGATATTTTCTAAAGTAGACGCTATATATATGTGGATTACGTTATTAATAAAACGCAGAATCACTATCCACAGTATTTTTTAAATAAATCATATAATTTACAAATCAACCCGTTGATTGTTATATTACAGCACAAATGTCTGAACTTTTTTTGTATTTTTGTAAAATGGCCATTACGATTTTATATATATTTTTTTCTAAGCGACTAAATATTTGTATATTATAATAATTATTTTAGTTGTTTACTGTTATCTTATAGTATTATAAAAAGCGTGTAAAATGTAATATACGATGACAGATCAATTAAAATACATGATTCAGTTATTGTATATAAGAGTTTTGAAAAGTAAAATTCAATTAGAAAAAACGCATTGTGTGTTTTCACTTATCATTATGCCACAACTTTAATGTTAAAATATTATTGTGTTAATAGTTTATGATGTTTCATTACACTGAAATAATGGTTAATATATTTTCAAAGTAAGTGCTTATTAATTAATAAAAAAATGATATCTTTACTATTCAAATAAATTCTGACTCGTGATTTGCCTATATCAAAAGCATCCTCAAACAAACGAATACGCTAAACATTGATTCTAATTTTTGACTTATAAATTACGTGATTGATGTTTTTCTACTTTTACTGTACTCAGAGAGGGGGATTAGATGATGATCAAACAATAATGATTTTAATAACAAACTAATTACTTGAACGAGGAAAGGTAAATCACAAAGGAAATAAATTTAACAACGGAAAGCCGACACTCCTATTGAAAATATTATTTTTAAAATAGGAAATTATTTGTCAAACACTATGTAGAAAATTTTATTGTAAATCTAAACAATAATATAAAATTTCTTGACATTTTTAAGTATGATAACTCTGTTACATTTGTATGTTTATTGTATACTGGCAACTGTGAACTGTGGAGGTACTTATTATTTTTTTTAACATCTGTAACAATAAGAAAACTATGTTAGTGCAATTTAGTAAAAACTTAAAAGAGAAAACATTTTTATCATACTGCCGTGTGAGTTTTTCTTTTATACTCATATTACGGTTCATTACATGTATAGACGTCTGTCTCGGCGTCTAAAATAATACTGTTTACTTTTTGTAAAATCCTATGCAATTATCTATTTACTTTCAATTTCGCTGTTCCATTGTTGTTGGATGTGAAAGAAAACGGTATTGTTTGCAGAGGTTATGTAACCCAGTTTATAAGTATCTTGTATAAGCTACACAAATCAGTGTTATTATTTTGTTGTAAATACATTATTTTAGTCTTGAATCTGTATGCTGAAAAAGCAGGACTTGAAGTGTGAGTATAGAACCAAACCGGATTAAAACGCTAGTTTAACAAATGTTTTGTATCACCGGATTAAATTATGATAAATCTGCGAACTTGTAATGGTTGTCCTGAATTAAATATATTAGAGACACATTTTTAATGAGATGCACATCGACAAAAACTGATGGAATCTGAAAATAATGTACATTAAGTAATTAGTTTAAATTATCAATAAACAAATTAATTGTTTGTTGTCAAGCCTGAAGCTGAGTGGTTAACGTACAAATTTGGTTGCGGTATTCACGTGATCGAGAATTCCTCTACGACCGGTTTCATAAATTGATTTTTCAACTGGTTCGATGTCTGTATTTTTATATTTCCTACAATCCGATTATCAAGAGTGTAGTGAAGACGATTAACCAACTGTTAATGTTCTTAAAAAGGGGTTGACCGATTGTATAATAAGCAATTGAGATGCTTCATGAGAGGTCCATATGCCAATAACGGGAGCGGCCATGGTTTAACAAACTTAGTTTAGTATAATGATTAAACGACAAAATAATAAAGATGATGCTAATAATCATGTCTCCAATAAACTATTATTACATAATTAATTATTATTAAGTACATAAAATATTGCTAGAGATTGTCTGTTTCCATTTTGAGCACTGGGCTTGTATACTATATTGCAAGTCAAACTGTATTATGTTAATCATTCGAAACATGCAATATCATACAAGCAATCATCATATTTTTTGAATTAAAGGGAAACTCTAAACAAATTATGGTGGTAAATATTTAATAACAAGTCACGTAGTATACATTCATGACCTCAGGGGGCACGGGTTAGAGATATGCCCTTTTGATCTAGACTTCAATTTCGCTATTGACGTAAAATAAACGTATTTTAAGTAGAGTATAAAATATATTTCAAATAATCACTGTATTATAATTTCTATACTTACTGTTTGATTTCACCTCCTGTGAGAACAGATACAAATATGTAGCGGTAAATTATTATTTCAAAAAATACTTACCTTTCCTAAGTTAGGGTTTTTTTGTATATTTTGATTATTTTTACTATTACTACACACAACAAATTTAATACATTTTAAAGGTTAACGATCAACCTGACTAGTAATATTTTTACTTATTATTTCAAGTATCTAGAAACTATTTTTTTAGAAAGTATAAATTAATTAGTTTATTATTACTTTTAAATAATTTTATAGAGGCTGTACTGGGTCTAGATTGCGTTAATCTATGGGCATTGTAGTCTCCAATGACGTTGATTCCAGGAAGGGTATCGAAATTGAGTTTTATACCCATTATTATATAACTAACGATTTGTTTATCAATATTAAGCCACATTGATGTGTGCAAAATTTATGTGCGAAAAAATAATAATTTATTACAACATATTATTATGAAAATGGCAATAGCTAATAAATAGGTGACAAAATACTTCGCAGCGCATGTATGGCGATACAAATCAAAGCGTTATTATGTTTTTTTAATACACTTTTTTCTAACCAAAACTGCAGAAAATTACTATCTTCCTTGGATAAAAGTTGGCATGTAATACTTTATGTGAAATTTCCTATTTAGATGCCTATGAGTTGAAGCTTTTCTTTATGCTTAAATTCAAATCTTAACTACAAAACAATCGTCGTCATTATTGGCCGTCATAAGCCATCGCCATTGTCAGCCATTGAATGCCTCGACCATCACCGTCCATGGTAGCCGGTAAATTGCTCGAATGGAAATTGCTCGAATTACAAATTATTCGAATTGCTTGGTTATTTAAAAGATTTTTCATGACTTTTTCTACGAATTTCATTTTTATCTTGTGCGACACTTGTTTAAAGAGTGAAATATAAAAATAATTTTCGTAAGTATTTATTTTAACCGTGTTCGCTCCAAATGCGGAACATATAATCTTTTAATGGAGTTTATCTCAACAGAAGTGTTTCTACGAGAACTGCTTATTAATTAGTTACTCAAACTGTTTCTATATATTTCCAGAACACATAGAAGACTAGGGCTAAGACAGAACAAACGGACAGAACAAACGGAAACAAATTGATTATCTTGTTATTCGAGCAATTTCCATTCGAGCAATTTACCGGGAACCACCGTCCATTGCTGTTAGCTCTGTTCTTCTGCGTACTTCTGACGGTTTGCAAACTGAAATCGAATTGAAAGCTTTTAGATTCTAATTCGAAAACAGTTTGAAAGCCGTCAGCAAACCGTCAGAAGTACACAGAAGAACAGAGCTGTTGCTTTTCTCTTTATTCTGGAGAAGGAATAGATAATTTATCTGCCTTGTAAAATTATATGCGATAATTATTTAACAAATCGAATGTTACTTATACTATGTAACAATACGCAATAAACCGCAAAATAATCAATAACGGAAAATAGACAGCTTAATACTTAAACCGTCGTAAATAATATATATATCAAAAATTGCAGGTGAACTGATTTGATTGAACAAGGAATTTGTCTGCTTAAAATCAATTTAACAAGGACTCAGGTGAGCCCTCCTCACGCCCCTCTAGACCATTCATGCCTTTGAATGTGTAACGGAATTGTGACCGCGTTCCCACTTAGCCACGGCGATAGGAATTCACTAGAAGGCACAAATAATCACAATTTCGGAAAACTTTCGTTGTTAGTTTTGACATAATGGTAGAAAATACATTTTTAATCAATGATAACTACATACTTAAATTTGAATCGTTCAAATTATGTACACTCCCACAGATTTTGTCACTAACGACCCGGGTTTCGCCTTTCGGCATCTTCAGGCGTTCAAGTGCACGGATGAACTTGAACGCCTGAAGATGCCGAAAGGCGAAACCCGGGTCGTTAGTGACAAAATCTGTGGGAGTGTACATACTTTGAACGATTCAAATTTAATATTGAAATTCCACCAAGCACCTTCAGTCGAAATCTTAAACTACATACTTGTTTTCATGTGGTGGATTTATGTTTTAATTATTGCAAATACAAGCGAGAAAATTATTATTACTTATTAAGACACTGCGGTTAAGAAATTCCATTACTTTCTTGGAGGTAGTTCTCATAAATGTCAGTAATTTAATTTGTGGACATCCGAATGCATATCAGTAATAATCTAACTATGATATACATAAGGAATTATTGAAAACGAAAGTTTTATAGTACTGGTTCCATTATCTTAAAAATTAACTAATGCATTGTCAATTTTTAGAAAACATTTTTTGACACGACAGTTGTTGACCACCTTCAAAACATAAAGCACTTCAGAATAACAATTTAAAAATTATAAACATTCATATTTCCTCCTCATGCAATTTATTGCCGAGCATGGCACGAATCCCAGTACGGACGGTTTTCTAAATAATATATATTATTTTTTTAATCGGTTTATTGATTTCTATCCGAAGTCATGGATGCCTGTGATGTCTAAAATACCGTCCCAACCATTCTTAAAGTTTGAGCAAATAATTGACAAGCAGTTTTCGTCGCAATACTTTTAACTTATCCGGTTCTAAGCTCAAGAAATGCAACCCCAATACCCACATTTTCTTAAATATCTATTTTAATATGGGTGATACAATGTTTATAATTAAGGTATTCTTATATCATAGTTTTTTGGACCTTTTGTAGTTTATATAAATACGCGATGCGATAACGAGATAAACGCCCGCTTATCAGCGATCGTTTGTAAGATAACTGCGCTGAACGCGTCAGTTGCAAATTTATATTTGTATTGGAATGACGTCTTTTTTACGCGCAACTTAAAATATGATTATTTATTACAAAAACACGGATTTTTATAAAAAAATGTATGAGGAATGATGCAGAGAGATATTTTAAGGCCCTTAGACTATTTTTTTTTTGAAATTCTTTAGAATAAGGCCAATAATGAAAAAAACCACTGGGGTCCCTAAACGACCCCCATCAGCAGAGAAGTATTTTTCTAGTCTCCGAGCCGCGAGAGTTAATGCGATGAACTCCATTAGAAGTCCACATGTTCCTTAATATGTAAGCAAACGTGGTAACAATGTCATATACAGACAACCATTTGATCCAATCCTGGACCATCTAACCAAATCAAGTGAACAAAGATAACTTACCAAATCTTTAAACATTGCTATTATCCTAAATCAATATTAACCCCCAATATTTTGTCCCGAAGATAAATGTAAGAAACAAATCGTCAAAATTACTAGTCACTCACTATGTTATATGTATCCATTTTAAATCAATAATTATTATAAATATATATATTTTTTTACCATGTCCGCTCCCAATGTGGAGCATATGAACTCCTACGAGAACTGCTTGTTAGTCAGTTTCTCAACCTCTCCTTTTCCAAAGAGAGTAGGAATAGAAGGATAGGGTTAGGACAGGACTAGTAGTTGGCTAATCGCTCTCGATATTCCCCGTTCATAGGATAGGATGGGTGGGAGGGATTAATTTAAGACATCACATACGTACATGCCTTCGAACAGAAAATCGATTGAAAAATCAATTTATAAAACTGTCCGTACCGGGATTCGAACGCGGGACCTCCGTAACCGAAGCCAACGACGTTGACCACTCGACAACACAGGCGACATACCCATAACGAAGCAATTTAAGAAGTTTCGTGCTGCAACGCTCTGGGTTACAAATGCATACAAAATTGAAGTAAAAAATGAATTTTGCATAAAAAAATCAAAAAAGTCATATTACGAAGGTTTTTACAGTATAATTAATTGTTTATTTCTGTAGATTACATTTCTGCAATATTTTATTATTATTATTGTCTTAACGTTGTATGTATGTATGTATATATATGTTTATTTAATTTATTGGTTTCTAATGGTTCTAACCCCAGTACGGGCAGTTTTATAAATTGATTTTTCAATCGATTTATCAATTTCTGTTCAAAGGCATTTATGTATGTGATGTATTGAATTCCCCCCTCCCACCCATCCTATCCTATGAACGGGGCGTATCGAGAGCGATTAGCTAATTACTAGTCCTGTCCCTAGCCCTTTCCTTCTATTCCTACTCTCTTTGTTTGGAAAAAGAGAGGTTGAGCAACTGAGTAACGAGCAGTTCTCGTAGAAAAAAATCTGTTGAGATAAACTCCATTAGGAGTCCATATGCTCCATATTGGGAGCGGACTTGGTAAAAGAAAATGGTTAAAGAAATATCAATATCACCTTATAAATAAGATAATAATCGTTTTTTCAATAAACGGAATGCACTTTTTTATTTTTTAAACGTTATAATCTCATTTATTGTTTATTCATATATTATTTTTTATTAATATTTAAATAAATATATGTCATTGATTATTAAATAATGTTTTATTACGAACTGATTAGACGACTAGTAATGTGATACGAGGTTGGGCAAAAGGCTAGAGTCTTTGTTTCCGTTTATTATTCCGGTAAGTGTGAAAGCTATAATTAGTTGTATAAATTAAAGCTTTGTATTACAGCAAAAGAAAACGGCGGCAACAATATTGAAAAACTAACGCGTAACTTTCACATTATTTCACTTGCTAGTCTGTCATAGTTTCTTTACCGAATAGGCGAATTAATTTTCGTGTGTAAATTCAAACCCTCTCTAATATTTTTGATGCATGGGAGGGCGTCCGTCCGACGCTTTTCGCCCAGCCACTACTCCACGTCTTCGAAGCTTCTTTTGCCCGACGATACAGATGCTGGTCAGTTGTTAACAACCTGACGCGTGCAACTGACGCGTGCAGCTGACGTGTTCTTCATGGTTTATTGACCGAAACGGGCTAGTCTTTCCATAGTGCTCGCTATAACAGTTACTTTTCTATCGTCTGTGCATCTCCGTCTTCGTACCCGAAGTGTGAAATACCTGTCCGGTCAATACTGTACAAACTGTGAGATGTTTAAATACATTTAGTACAATATTATCGACTCTCTGCGAAAGATGAACATCTCTTTTGAGTGAAAAGTGGTGCAGTGTTTTTTTCTTTCATCGCTTCGTGCGATCGATTTATTTTTCAAAACATCGGCAACCAATTTAACTTTTCCTGAAGAAGTGACCAGTTTTTAGAATTTTCCATGTGTGGTAAGATGATGATTTTATATTATATATTCAATTTGTTTTTAATACATTACAGATGACCCATTTTCACAAGATTTTTCAGTAATTTTATATATACATATCTCAGTCAAGAATATATTGGTAGAATTAGCCGCCTGTGTGGTCGAGTGGTCAATGTCGTTCATCGGCCAATGACGGGTTCGAATCCCAGTACGGACAGTTTTATAAATTGATTTTTCAATCGATTTATGAATTTCTGTTCGAAGGCATGGATGTATGTATGTGATGTCTTGAATTCCCCCTTCTCACACATCCTTTCCTATGAACAGAGAGTGATTAGGTAAATACTAGTCCTGTCCTAGCCCTATCCTTATATTTCTACTCTCTCTGAAAAAAGAGAGGTTGAGCAACTAAGTAACAAGCAGTTCTCGTAGAAAGACTTCTGTTGAGATAAACTCAGTTAGGAGTCCATATGCTCCACATTGGGAGCGCACATGGTAAAAAAAAGAAAAAATGGTGTTGATGGACGATTTTAATTTTGATTTTGTAATTATTTAATTTGTGGAAGGGTTTCTAAAATAAAATAGTATATCACAAAAAAATATAACCGTGCTTTTTTTCGTCAATATAAATGAAATCCATCTCGATTGCATTGATTTTTAAATATTTATTTAAGGGGTATTCAAATCTAGAGGCACAAATTTCGGGTGTTTTTTCGAACCCTGTAAAAAATAAACAAAGAAAAATTTAAGCGTTCATTTTTTTACCATTCGTTTATTTTAAAAATACCAAAAAATAAATAAATTCAAAACTCGAAAAGCTATCGGTTGGTAAAGGTAGAGCTTTAAAAAAAAATGGTGCCCTGGCGTACATGATTCCAACCCTTCTGGTCATTTGAAAAAAAAATCCAACGGATTCTTAATTGATACAAATGTTTAAGTGTGACTCTTTTTATGTCACTTTACGCTTACCTACTTATATCTGGCGTATTGGCCATTTTGCTGAAACACTTTGCTCATACGATTTGTTACAAAAATACAGGTGCGATAAAATGATAAAAAAGCGTGTTAGAAATATGAGAAACTCCATTTTATTTAAGGATTAGAAATGACAAACATCAAATTTTAAAAGAAATTATACAATAACCTATTTCTTACTAAACGTTTTAATGGCCATACATATGTCGAAAAAAAGATTTGTACTCGATAAACTTTCGAATTAATGTAAAACAACATATTGTAAGCACACAAATAAATAATATGAAATTAAATATATGTACTATGGATGTCATTATTTATATCGTTCTCGGTTTCACTTATCAATTGAGTTCCATAAGTTGTGTGGTATAAGTGTACCTTATACCCAATCCCTTAAATATAATAGTATTCTGAAGATTTGTGGTGATATTTTGCCACTTTCAGGCTGTTTCATCACTCGTGCCAAATGTTTTTTTTTTATTACGGAATATGTTAAAAGCATAACTATGTATTTTATTATATTTTCAATTTTACTCAATAAAAATAGAAATATAAATAATTAAACCAAGTCGAAATGTCAGTTTTGAAAAAAGAACATTTTATAAAACAGGTAAACCAACCTTACATGGATTGATTTGTCTATGGTAATAATCTACATGTTCTATTTATAAAAAATCGGGTGTACGATTAGCGTTCATGGTTTTTATGATTATTATATTTTAATACGGTTGATATTTTATCATGTTCATAGGAAATTGTAATTTTGTAAGTGGATTTAAATATAAATCTCGAGCAGGATAGAAAATGACTTACGCGTTCCAGATAGTGAATATCGCGGCGACTAAAACTCGAGTTTTACTGTATATGAATGCACGCAGCAGCAACATGTGTGTCATCGACTATAGTATGATCCATATCCGGTAGAAGACTGTTGTTTTATGGTTAAGATGTCCAAAAATCGATTGTATTCTTAAGAAATTTGATAACAAATATATCAGATCGATAAAGCGGTATTCATAAACTATCTAGAGTGCCAGAGTGTTTTAAAAATACAATAGAATTCCGGCGTGGTAAATATTGTTACAGCTGTTCACAGAATCGAATATTTATAAAAAAGCACAAATATTTTTGTATTCATTTAAATATTTTAAATAGTGACCAAGACCGGTTTCTATATAACTGATAAATAATAAATTTACACAGTCATTTATATAATAACCCTGATCATTATATAAAGTTATGGAATAATTACAAAAAAGTGTGTTATTTTTCTATCCCTCTAAAGTTCTACAAATTAATGATTCTATTCAATAAGATTTACAATAATTCAATAAAAATACTGAGCAATTAACATTGAACATTAAATGAGTTTACTTTACAGAATATATTTGCGGCTATTTTTAATGGAAAGTTTAGCTATCAAATTATAAAGTCTGTTTTTTTGTATAATAAGCAGAAAAATATTTCACAGCTAAGAATATTAAAAAAATGACGTCTCGAGACAAGACGGAATAAAGAAATGAGAATGTCTATTTGCTATAATATCCTAGATAAGTTAATTTAAGGGGTTGATCCAATTGATTTGTATTTTTAAAAAAACCTAATTTATCCTTTTGCTTACTTTTCGGTACCCGGACGTAACCCACAGTTTTTTCCAATAATCACAATGTATAAAACTTGATACACGCTCTATCAAAAGGATGCAAGCTGCAAATGTCGAATTAGTGTGTAAATTTAGTTTTTAATTTTGAAAAAGATGACCTTGTAAAAAATTAAAACCAAGAAAAAAGACTGAAATAAAGGTTTTTACTAAACGATTTCCTTAATAAATATTAGATTATGTCAATTAAACACCACTTTAGAAGTCTCCGTCCACTTCAAGTTTGCGTATAATTCATAATTTGCATATGGCCCAAAATCATCAAAACACGTTTTTTGCGCCTCCTGTAAAATTTGATATGTGTGGGTTACGTCCTTTTCCTTTCCACAGTCGATATGTATATATAAAATGAAGCTTTTAAACTTCCACTGTTGTTGATATTTAAATTAATGGAACGAATATTTGTGGTTGTAGCAAAATTAAAAATTCGACAAAACTCGATTTGTTTTGCGTGTGCGAATCACTGAAAACTACTATAAATTTGAAATTGCCGTCTGGTTAATAACGTTATGTTGAAAATACCAGTTTTGATCTGATCACAGTTAAATATGTTTCTGCTTAGAGATACACGTTATAATTAAACGGTGCATTGTTTGATTATTGTATACATTATATATGTTGAATAAATGGACAAATAATTTTAATCAAATTGCGCGTTTTTTGGGTGATAATTTGAAAAATAATTTTGGTTAATGAAAACCAAAACATTTATTTTTTGACCTTTTTTACCAGAACGGTAACAAAATGTCTGAGATTTTTGGGTAAAATGGTCTTCAATATAATTATGTTCATTTAGAAAGCAGAAGAATTTCAATTGTGCCATTACTAGAAAATCATCTATGACTCAGTAATAATACCAAATAAAGTATCTATTTATAACTTTCATTTTTAATAGACGCAATTATTGTTATGAATAAACATGTAACCATCGATTTTGCGAAAGAAAGTGTAAATAAATTACCAAAATAAATTTCTTTATTTGTTTCAACCCTGTTAATTGAAAAGGGGTATTGTAAATCGAATAATGTAAATTAAGACTTTGAATACGTGTTCATAAACCTAGGACTCAACGTAAGAAACTTATTTAAAGTGCCCGGTGTACAACACATTTTTTTTTGTTTTGAATTTTGATTTGATAGCTGTTTGCTATACAGTTAGTTATTGATTATTGATCTCGCTTAACTCCGATACAGTATTCTTAAGACAAAAAAATTGACCGGACTCAAGTGCTGAAAAAAATAATAAACCTGTACTGCGCGTAAATATGCCGTTTTTTAAACCTAATTAAATATTTTAAATAAATCTATCTTGAAACATGTTTCATAATACAGTTTAATTCATAACGCTTGTTGTCATTGGATCTTCACTTCTACATAACTAAAAAAATACTTGTTTGAAATTCTATACAAACTGTTTCCAGTTATATATGTTGTGAAATTGAAATACATTCTTAAAAAAAAGTATGTATCATATCATAAAAAAATGTGTTCAATATAAGAATAATTGTGATTTTATGAATATCCTAACGTCACCCAATTGTAAAGTGGATTAATAACATTATTTAAAATTTTCGATCGATAGTAATTATACAAAAACAATGATGTATTTACTATGAATACGTGACGCTTTATCTGAACTGATCACAGTGATAGTCAATCAGTAAATATTACCGATGGCGTTTGGTTTTACTAGTGCGTAATTTTCGGTTTATTTAAAAGTATGTTACCAGGCAAGAATTTGAAATTGGATATATATTTTTTAGTTGTGGTATCATTAAGATTAAATAAATTTAATTTGTGTTTCAAACTGTTGCAATTTTTCGGTTTGTATACATAAACAATTATAACGTATTTGTTTTCAAATTATTAAAAGGTAAGTTAAGAAATTTACGAGAAAAGACATTTCATGATTTTTACAATACATTCCTATATTTAATAAAAGTAAATTTGCTTTCAAATATGCTTCTCTATTTCATTCCATAAATTTACTAAATCCTACAAATATCAATGCAATTTTGAGGTAAATATACTTAGATAGGATAATAATAATACAATCAAACGTTGGAATCAAGAGAACCGATAATTCATGAGAATTACGAAATATTTTCACGAAAATTTGTCGGCCATTTTTCAAATTTGCTCTATGGTTTGTTCTAAAAAGTTTCCTTTGACATATTGTTATGTTATATTTGCATTTTGCGTAAATTATCGGTTTTCGTTATTCCCATGTGTGATAATTTAAAATTTCCCTATTCGTAATTAAATTTCCTACTGAGCTGCATTATAATAAGTAGCATTTCAATAATTTTGTAAAGCATATTTACCTTAATATATTCAAGAGAGAGCTTCAAAGAGAACTCAGTTGATTAAAATATTCCTTATTTATATTATTTAATTAACCGTCCATTTTTCCTATATTGAGTGGATGAAGTGTCAGCGACGACTTTTTTATAGTAAATTAATTCAACTCAATATAAGTGTGACCCTGTATTTTTAAAAATATTTAAAAAAATTAAAACATCTTAATAATTACAGTTTTAAATGTACGTTATGCGATGTTTTAAATTTGTTTGGGATATGTACTTCCGGATCGCTAGTTAAAAGCGATTTGTTAGTTGACCACTACTGCCAAAAATATCAAAACAATGATTTATCGATACTTGACTTCATATTGTATGAAATTAATATATGCGTTAAAGTAGAACAATTAGTAAAAACACAATAATCCTTTGTACTTCATTCCACTTTATTTAATATGTCAGGACCGGTTTCGCTTATTACGAGCATCGTCAACTGATAAGAAATATAATTTAACAGTGCTATTTATACAAAAATGAACAGTTATAAACAACAATTGGCAAATATTAATTGCTAGTTCCCCGTTACTTTATCCATTGCATTAGCCCTTGTTAACTATTCTTTTATATAATTTAAAATATATTTAGGTATGTATATATATATATATATATATATATTTCTTTGTTAGAATTGATATGGTCTTTGAAAAATTTCTTTTTCAGAATCTTCTTGGCTGTCGATTTTGTTTAAGTATGTACACTTACCAACTACTTGGAAGCGGGGAAATTTTCTTAACTATCATTCAGCCTATTCACTATATTATTGTCATTATTAATGTCTTTATTTTGATTGTATCACTTTGTCAAAGAATTCCCAAATTTTAATTATGTTTGTAATTACTTTCAATTCCCATTCTAAATTTATTAATCTGAGATGACTTTTTAATTATATGTTAGATGTGTTAAACATTTTAATTTTGTGCTATTTTAGAATCACTTTTAATGTAATTGGTAATTTCTTTTCAATGCCAATTGTTGTTTATAACTGTTCATTTTTGTATAAATAGCACTGTTAAATTATATTTCTTATCAGTTGACGATGCTCGTAATGAGCGAAACCGGTCCTGACATATTAAATAAAGTGGAATGAAGTACAAAGGATTATTGTGTTTTTACTAATATAATGCCTTTCCACCAAGTATTGACAGTGAACACCCTAAAAGTAGAACAAGCTTAATTTTAAATTAAATGCTAACTTAATATTGAAAAATAAGATAAAACAATGGTTGCTGTAATGAATCAAATAATAATTGAAATACTGTAATTTAAAACATTTTTTTTATTTTGTAAATAAATTTCGTGATCATTAACAAGCCAATTTTGGTTGTTAAATGATCCTATACAATTTTATTTTTTTAAATAATGATGAATAATGTTAGAGTACTTTTTATGTTAGTCGTAGAGTGTATGTAGTTACATAAAAAATATGATATTCGTAAAAAAGATAAATCGACCGCATTTGCGTTATTGAATTAAACATCTTAACGGGATTTCCCTTAGCAATGTGTTTATGAAGCAATACTTTAACTTTTAATAAGTCACTTTAGGTGGACCCAATAATTTAGACACATAATTGAATTTAGTAGAATTTAGTCCTCAAAAAATATTGAGTCTTTGAAGATTCACGAGTCTTTAGAACCATGACTGATTTGGATGGTCGCAGACACCCCAGTTTATATGTTTTAGTATACTTTTAGGGTGTTCATTGTCAAGCCACTGTTCACTGTTTTAATATACGCTTCTTGCTCATAATTAGGGAATATAGTCCCGGACACATTTTGTCTTACTGGGATTTCAGGATTGTCAATTTTTCAATCTCGGTATTGAAAATTCAGCATAAAATCGTTAAAATCGTTAAAAATCCCAGGAATTTACCGATTTTACAAAATGAGCAGCGTGAGTGCTTTTTTTAACTCTTCCAAATTTTATTTTCTGTAATTTTCTCAATCTCTAAATCCCGGGATTAGAATTGTCACAGTCCCAAGATTTCAGAATCACAGAATTGGACGGGATCCCGGGATTGGATACCTTACTCACAATCTATATAATTAATATAAATGAAATTATGATTAAGTGACTCTAAGCTAACACAGGTTAAAATGATTAACACCTCTAACATGTAATTACATTAATCACCAAAGAGTTATAAAGTTAAAGGAATTTCAAACATAATTATAATTGATATTATATAGTGTATTGGATCGAAAATGTACGCCATTTAAGGTCGAGCAAACATCTATTGAAACGATTAAAATCATTTGTCCCTACACGTTTTCAATAATTTATTACAATATTTAAAAAGCGTTTGATTAAAATAACAGAATGTTAACATCGAACTCTCAGGCCATGTGTGCTACTTAAGGATAGTCGGAAATAGGTTGTCGTAAAAAACATCAAGTGAGGAAGTAAATCAGAACATTTTTTTTATGGCGAAGAATTTTATTTGATGGTTACGGTATCAATCATAAAATGCAATAAATCTGATCTCCCTCATTAAATGTTCAAAGTGGTCAAAATTCTAATAGCTGTTATTAGTGTGAGCGGTTTTTGTGAGTGTAATAATAAATATTCATTCGTAACAGGAACAACGTAATAACACGTTAATCAAAATGTAAAAAATCGTTTAAGAGATTATGCCGCCTTATGCAGTTTGACTTCTCCACTTTTGTACAGTGACACTAATGAGATATCAATACTTGATATCTGAAGCCTTGAATATCTATTAGGCGTTCAGAATTGTTAGCTTTTTCAAGTCAGACATTTTTTTATGATTCCGAACTGATATTTTTAAAAAAATACTAGATAATGTTCAGTTTAAAAAATCAGTTAACAATGATGAATACATTAAAAAGTAGTAAATTTTTTGATAAAATAAGCAAACGAAATTATATGTACAAAATATATATGTATGTATGCATTTTTTTCTGGGCTATTTTATTATAAAGAAACGATTTATTGTATATTGCATTTAACCCTCCAGAGACGAGAGCTTTTTTCGATAAAAAAAACATTTTTTAAGCCATATTGAAATCACGGATAACTTTTATTCCTAAAAAAATTAAAAAAAAAAGTGAAGTTGTTGTATAGAAACCCTGCATGACTATATGGCCATGCTCATCCTTTTATTACCGTGTAATATTGTGTATGGACAGAAGTAAGGACAAGCCTGACCGTATGGACACGTAAACATTCGGGATTGAAATATAGCTAAACGTGAAATTTTTATAAATATTTAGAATTTGACCTCTTTAGATCAAAATAATTTCAATACAAATATATTTACAAAATAACTGTAAATAATTTGATATTTTGATAAAAAAATAACTAACAGTTTCAAAAAGTCTATTAAAAAAAAACGGAAATTCAAAAAATCGCATGTGCTTTTGGTGGTCGTTTCTGTCCCCGCGGTTGATGGCTTACTCAAGTCTGTACCCTTCTTAACGAAATATAAGGGAAAGCAACGATATTCAGGCAGAAATCGTTGCTGAAAATATGATGAATAGTTGGATCAATAGACAACGGTGTTTACTGTGACCATATGGTCACGCTCGTCCTTGGAGGGTTAATAAAAAATGATAACTCAACATTAATTCATAACCTTCAGTTATTTTAAACGGTGTGTTTAAAGTATTTAGTTATTTTTAATTTGGTATTTGTAGGTCAATATCTTTTCTATTATCTATGAAATTTGATGTACAATTTCATGTATCGCTAAATATTCGTTCGATTTAAGTTAACGAAAATATTCATAAATGTTGTAAGTAATATTTCAAATTCATTTTTGACGTTAAAATAATGATTCAAATACCTAAATCTCTCCAACTCCACCGCCGGAGATTGGTTTGAATATTTATTAATCAAATTACTATTCAAAACGGCTTATACTTAATTGAAAATAATAACACACTTTGTTAACTTATAAATAAATGAAAACGTGCACCGAGACTTTCTCATATTTTGATCTACATATTACTTATTATTCAAATCAGGGATTTCGGAGCATACATAGGTATTTTAATATTGCTGATAGCGCTACTTTTGGGCAGCAATGTATTTTGTACATGTTGCCAATACGAAATAATTATTATTTATTAATTAACACCAAAAACCACACACTGGCCTACTTCATAGGCTTAAGCGGTTTGCATCTACAAAGATATCTTATTCCAAGCTGGAGTCAAATTTAATGGTCAATGTCGTTGTCTACTGTGTCACATAGCGACGCTCACGGGATCAAACCCCAGTGCATATAGTTTTATACATTGGTTTTTCACTTGGTTTACATGTTTGTCATTTTAGTTGAAATATATAAATTTATTGTAAATATAAATACCCTGCTAAAGCATACCATGTGGTGATTACACTTTTTTCTAACGCAGCTTGATACCATTTGTAATTATATCATGAGATAAAAATTAACACCCATCTTATACGTCCGCAATCGATCAAAAAAACCGTCGCGATCGACGCATTGGTCATCCATCACTAAACGGTATGTGGAAATGTATTATAAAGAATTACTAAAACAAAACATAATTGTAATGTTTTTAAAAAAGTCGGTAATCTATTTCAGTGTTTCCCAACCTTATTTTCGCCACGCCCCCCTTAAACGCGTCAAAATCTCTATTTCCCTCCTCCCCAATCAAAATCTCATACAGTGGCACCTCACATAACGAGCATCTCTTATGACGAGTAAATCGCATAACAAGCAAAACAGATTGTGAAAAAAATGCTCCCTTAACGAGCGGCTTTTCGCATAGCGAGTGACGCAGAGTTTCGGAAAGATCACTTTCACATCGTTGCTTGACTCAAGATGATTGACAATGCGTGGAAAAAGGCTACCAAGAGAACCTTCACTTCAGCTTGGAAGAAGTTTTGCCAAGGAGCGTTGTCGAATGTGATTTTCAGGGGCTTGAAACAGTACCTGTGAAGTCTACAATGAAGTCTACATGGGACTGGAGGTGGATAAAAACGATATTGATGAGCTTTTATCGTTTTTTTCAAATCGAAATCGCATTCCAGGTTGTTACGCTTCTTAACAATTTATAAGTGTGTAATTTTACATTAATACACGTTAAAAATATAAAAAATGATTTTTTCCGGCATGGAACGCATTATTGTATTTTACATTGTTTTATATGGGAAAAATTGTTTCGCTTAACGAGTGTTTCACATAACGAGTAGGATTCTGGAACGAATTAAACTCGTTATGAGAGGTTCCACTGCAGTTAGTTACTTTAAATTAGGAAAAATTATTTCACATAGTTTCTTTCACATCTTTTTCCATAACCTTTTTGAGAAAAATCGATTTAGCTGGCTTTATTAAACCCTCTACAACAGAATGAATTTTTCCAGACTTATGTAGCTACTATAAGATAGATTTCATAACAAGCTTCAAAATAAGCTTCAAAAAAAATAAATTCGAAAATGCGTTTTAAAAATGGGATGTTTACCCTTCACGTTGGGAAACACCGATCTATTTGATCAATAATTATTTAAATGGTTATAAATATGTTAACGGTAGCGATCGATCATATATGTCATTGCAACAAAACCAAACTTTTTCCTCGTCATGTCTGTCACATTTTGAGATGTTAGTTTGACCAGAATTTGACACTTTTAATGATTCGACGCGATTCTAGTGAGGTGTATAAATATGGCTGACATGTCTCACAGTCAGCTTGCGGCGTAATTAATTTGCAACTCGGGATCTGGTTTTAACGGAGAGCAGAGGCGAAGAAAATCACGCATTAATAAATGGTTACATCGAAGGAAAAGAGAAAGCGTTACTTACTGCAATCCGTGATATTATTTTATTACGCACTGTTGAGATATGTATGTATCCATACTTCATTAGCAACTTTGTGCAATGTTTGTGAAGATAAATGGCGATGCTTCGGTTGACGGTTGCATTCGAATCAATTTTCATAATAAGTAGCATCTGAATGGGTCGTCACCAATCTTTCGGACCTTATTTCTTCGTCTAGCATATTCGTTTCCGGTGAAAAGTAAATATATAACCAAAATGCGGAGTCTATACGATTCTTTGTGTCAATACTTGTGGTAATTAATTGTTGCTGCATGTTTGAAATGAGTGTATGAATTCTTGGTTTAATTTGTATTACTGCTTCAACTTTTGTAAACAATCGTAAATATTTACACGACATTCAATAAATATGAGAACTTTTATTATATACTGGAAACAACTATGTTATATCTACTAAAATTTATATCTAAATATTGGTATGTTATGACTGTTAATTATTTTTAAGAAATTTATTTAGAAAAAAATATACTACAAATAAATTATTAACATCTTCATCTTCTTCAAAATCTAAGCTCAAACCAGTTGGAAATTTATCGACAATGATGGTACCGAGCAAGATTGTAATATTATGCTGTATAATATTTATAAACCAAATCATTCATGCCAAATCGTATAAATTAAAATTTATTTATTAATTGACTAATAGAAAAAGAAATTTGCGAACGAAATTAATTAACAGTGATATGCTGATATTATTAATGAGAGATTTATGATAAATTTCCAAGAATCGAAGAAAATAGAAATGAGAATGTTTTAAAATTTAATATTTTTTAAAACGATGATTCATATAAAACGCAAAATTGTTTTGATTTGATTTCAATATACATATATAACGTATGTGAATGGAACTTAAATGGATGTTTAAAGTTGACCTGATGCTTAGTGATATCACCAATCTGGAAGAAGTTTCCAATGATTAATATTTGTAAGTAAATTTATTATTAGGTAAATTATTTGTAGTATTCAATTTTAATTAGATATTAAAAATGAATTTTAACAAAGTTAACGCCAAACCTTTTCATAATATTACTAACAAGGAAGGCTTTTAGGGCCGTAGTATTATTATCAAGGACCGCATACGGTTTGTGGGCCAAATTTTGCACACATCTTACTCAAATTAAAGTTATCTGAAGAAGCGTGCTCCAGTTATCAGTATTTGTGTTTACGAGAATTTAGAAAGAAAAGACACAAATATTTGTCAACACGATTCTGTAATATAATATTATTTGTAAAAGCGCCAAGTCACGATTTTTACGTTCTTAATAGTTACAGGTACACATAACTGTAGTTTTTACATATTAAATTGTATAATAGTCTGAGCATGTCAATGTTTGGTTTGTTTAACATTGAATATAATGACATACTTCTAAATGATGTACTCAATTTTAACGGAAAATGAGCATCTTTCATTGCACCTACATAAATGATTTTCTAAATTTGAGAAATGTCAAAAGATTAATGAAATTGATTGAAACTGATTAAATATTAGTCGTTTGTATTAAATTGGAAACGCAAATGTTCTAATTCATGTTATTGTTTTCGAATAAACATAGTAATATGACACGAGAAATGGCAGACAATCTTGACTATAATAAACAAAGAATATACAGTGATTGTTTATTTTGGGTAGACGAATATGCACGTTAACAATAAAATGCTGGTATAGTGAAAAAAGTAATACCAAATTAAAATCTTATTTGAAGTTCTCATGATGTCTGGAATGGAAGACGGCTTACGCCGCTTAAATTATTACAGGAAAGATAAAATGATAGCAGTGTATGGAGTAGGTGTTATTTGTATGAAAGTTGTGAGCTTGCGAGAATGATCGCTACTTGGCCAACACAAATGTCAACATGAAACTGTGATAATAATTACACGTGAAGTTGACACGTTATGCGTTTCTACTCGATTTGTGATAGTTAAAGGTTTTCGACGTAAAATTTTCTTAAATAATACGAACATGATTTCCTTAAATCATCATATCAATTTAATCTTAAATTGTAAGGCAATGATTTTGAGACACACGCAAGTTTTGATGTTTTTGATAAAATTTCTCAATGTTTTAATAATAAACGTGTGCATATTGTGCACATGCATTGCAATGGAAATTGCAATAATTTTTTAGACACACTTCGTTACGTTTATCGTGAAGTGCGGCATTCTGTATCATATTTTTTTATGTAATATTTCCCAGATAGAAAAAATGAAAAGCCTTGTAAGTATAACTATAATAAATATATGAAAAAAATACAACCTTGACACCTTAAATGAATATTTAACAAAAGTAAAACCGTTTTTTAAACAAATAAACGTAATTGCAAAAAATAGAACACGTGCTTTTGATTTAAAAAAAGTGTTCATAATTTTAGAAAAAAAAACAGTTCCATTTCACAATTCATAATGACTTTCCATATTCTAAATGTCATTATTAACGTATTCATGAATTCATATTACAAATACGTATGTATAATAAATTCACTGTGTCAGCAAATATTAAAAAAGTAATTTTTAAAACAAATCTAAATTCCTCGTTTGAGCGAAAATTTAAAATAATTAAATTCAGTAAAAGTCGAGTAAAACACTTTCTTAAATACAATTTTGGCACAAATTAACTACCTTGATTATTATGATAAATATGATATAAAAATAAAAGTTTCAGTTTCATCATGCCATGTTTTAATTATGTAAACATACATTTTTAAAAAGTTTCCGACATCTACTCCATAATACTCATATTTAACTATAGAGCTGTACGGAGCTTGTATTTTGTCTTAGATGTTTCAAATCATTTTAGATATCAGATATCAACCATTCGTTGTTTTGTTAACGAGTCGCTGAGCAGCATCAATACTCTTTTCGTTGTTATAAGATATTAATAACAATATTGATTAGGATTCCATTATATTTTAGTATTCTGCAAAATGAGATTGGTACGAACAATCAATTGTCACCGAGGAACTCATAAATCTCTGATGAAATCAGGAAGATATTCACTGTAAGATCAATGGATTGCCAATGTTTCTTTAATGAGCGCCAAGAAGACTGACATCTCGTTTATATTGTTATCTTATCATCAAAAATTGAATTATCTTCAGTGTAAGAACGACTCATTGGGCCGCATTCTTAATATAATCATATTTCTTACATTAAATACTTATCAGTATGGTATTTTCATATTTAAAATTTAAATAGATTACTTAATTTTTTTTATATTTTCGCATAAAAATGTCATAAAAGTATCATAACTTCATGTATGTTTCATCACTTTCATGCAAAATAGTAGATTTATAAAAAGATATTCTTGGAAATCAATTTTTTGTTTGAAATAACTCACTTCACAAATTCAAGCAAGTGTGCTTGTTTATTATTTTTAAAATTCTATTTGTGTCAGACCAACATAAATACATCTTAAATTTGAATCGTTCAAATTATGTACACTCCCACAGATTTTGTCACTAACGACCCGGGTTTCGCCTTTCGGCATCTTCAGGCGTTCAAGCGCACGGATGAACTTGAACTGACGCTTAGTAAATGGATGTTTCGTGTTTATATATTAAATAAATGTATCACTGAGTCTAAAGCCATCGCTGGCAAAAGGATAAGCTCATGGGAAGGCAAAACCCGGGTCGTTAGTGACAAAATCTGTGGGAGTGTACATAATTTGAACGATTCAAATTTAATATTGAAAATCCACCAAGCACCTTCAGTCGAAATCTTAAATTATATAAATACATCTTTATTTTGATATGATAATAATCTAAATCGATGCTTGAGGCTTTATCCAAAAATCTAAAAATTTTCGTCTGCTGTTTACACAAAACTATTAATCTGCTACTTACCAACTTCTGCCAGTAATGTAACGTTTTTATAATAACCGAAATATTATGTTACATAACTTGACGAGATTTCAGAAGCATTGTAATGTTAGAAGATTTGTTTTACGTTTATTAGTAATTCTGCTTTAAAACGTGATAATAATCCTACTACATTTTGTTTGTTCCCATTGACGTTATTATATTTGAAATCATTTTACACGATATAATTGCGCACATGTTTGTTTGTCACGAATAGTGCATGTTTTTTCTATTGTTAAAGGATATTGTATAGAAATATTATTTTGTATCACTGCATAAGAATAATAAAAAAATCATTGGAATACCGCGAATAGTCCAGAGATAAAGCGAGCCCTTGTTAACTTATTGGAAGCCTACCGCTGGATTCGGATACATGTCTGGCCCAAAAGTGACCTGTAGCGGAACTAATTTACACACTTATTTAACTTGCCCCTTATTACAAGTATGATGATATTCTATACACGTGCTTGAATATTGATGTACAATAAAAACCGAATTTCAACAAAAATAAAGCTAAATTTATGAATATAGACTTTTTATTTTACACGTACTTAAGGTGATGTTTTTTGGCATTCACTTTGGCTACGCATTTTCAATTCAGATCTGTCGCCTTCAATATTCGTTACACTTTTTGTTTGAAAATTTAATGGACGCGGCGTGATTTGATTGCGGAATTTTAATAAATTACATGCCTTTTTAAACATTTTCTTCGCCATAAAACATGGCTGAGAAATTTTCTAATTCACAAAAAATAGTGATAAAAGAGAATACGGATTGTAAGATATTATTTGTACCTTTTTATTAAGTCACGACGTTTTTATTGCCCATATCATCGCTGTAGATTTTTTAATACGTATATAATATATACATACAATATTATTAATATGATAATTTGGATGACATCGATTCTGTTAGATATTACGTGGTAATTATTGAGTGATCAACATCATTAGCTACGATTAAGGAGCTGACAGGTTCGAATCCCACGACAGAGAGTTTTTATAAATTGATTTTTTAATTGATTTATGGGTTTCTGCTCGAATGTATGTCTGCGATGTATGTAATATCTTCTCACCCATCCGATCCTAAATACGGGGCGCATCGCAAGAATGATAAGTTAACCATTTGTCATATCCTAGCCTTATCCATTTATCCCCTTATCTCGTTGGAAAAGCAAGGTCGAACAACTGAGTAACAAACATTTCTCTCAGAAAACTCATGTTGAGGTATGCCTTTTTAGAAGTTCACATGCTCCAAATTAGGATTGGATATGGTGTAAAAAGTTCTAGCATAAACAACATTCTTAATAGAACTATTAAACAAAATTTGAGACATATTTTTTTATTGATTGTTGACGATGTTATTACACTTTGAGTTGATTGATATTAATAGTTTTGACAGTTCTTAGACAAATTTTCCATTTTGTTTTACTTTTCTGTACTTACATTCAAGACAAGTGTGAATAATTATAAATAATAATTTTCATCTCGCCTTTTTACCACAATATAATATTATTATATTGTTTAGGTCAATATTTTTTTTTTTATATTTTGAAATCTCGGGCTGAAGTTTATCTGTTATTCTAAAATTTTAAAATAACCGGTAAATTGAGAATAGTTAGCTGTAAAGCTTTTTTTTTTTTTGAAATCTCAGATTTATAACCTGCTAATCTATTTTTAGGGTGAGTATAAAGATGAGAGATACAGATTTAGAAAAAAAGATAAAATATTCGTTACTCCGAGAGAAATTTATGTTATGTTATAATCCTAAAGCATTGCTGCTAAATGATACGCATGCTGTTCCCGGGAATATATTTGATATTTATTAAAAATATATCAGTTTTTCAGTGGTTAATATATACCAGGGAAATCATTTTCTGTTTACTGATCTTATCTGTGCTTTAAACCATCAATAAATAATAATAAAAAAATGATTCTGTGACGATAGTAAAAAGTAACAACATAAAGAAAGTAAACGTGTTTTAATTTTTGATTTCTTCAGCGTCAATGTCAAGATGATTTGAAAAGGGAAGCTGTCACATGTACAGTTCATTGAACTGCTGACACCGAAGTAATAGACAACGATAAAGTTTCACTGTGTATTTAAAATATTATCTATGATTAAATCAAATATGATGGATATTCCATTGATTTCGAATTTATTTTATTATTTCAATAGTGTTTTATTTTTCGCTACTGTAAGAAGCACTTATAAGTATACACATCTTAAATATATTGTTACTATCCAAAATTTATTCATCATAAGCCTGAATTTTCTTTAGTAACTTTCAGGCGTCTCTATGAATCGCTCTTCCTGAAAGATGCATTGTTATTTATGGTTGTCGGCCATGGCAAAATTTCTTTTATAAGTTTCCTTCTCAACTAAACGTACGATCACTAATATTTATTTAAATGACTCTAGAATATGAAAAAATAACAGCTAGTGCCCAACAAAAAGTGGGAATACTCATTTACTTATTGCTTGAGCACGCAATTAATACACATTTGTTAATTTATATTTATTCATGTATCTAAAAAATATATTTATATCGTAAATTTTAATTCTTACATTATTAAATTATTAATGAAATTAAAAAGGGGATTATTATTTATTGTTATCACGGCTTAGCGATTGCACACTTAATTGTGATATACTTAATCTACAACAGTATTGTATTAACCCAATAAGAGTAACGCAGTTTATTCTTTAACAATTTTCGACGTGCAATAATTAATTTTAGGGCATAGTTAGAGCAATTAAGTAACTACTTGTCCTGTCCTAGCTCTTGTCCTTTATCCCTCTTCTCGAAAAAAAACGTTGAAAAAAATAATTAATAGGATTTTTTTTGGAAAACTCCTGTCAAGATACCTTCATTTGAATGCCATATGCTCTATATTGGGAGAGGTCATTTATTTAAAGACATTTTTTTAGGCTTTATTTCTTAGGATAGTGAAATCATATGAATAGATTTGAATTCATAGAAATTATTAAACCCCTTTAATTAAAATATTTGTAAAAAAAAAAAAAAAAATCAGCTCTCTTGCAAAATGACCTAAAGTAAGTTACTATTTATTGTGGGATGTTTGTATAAGATACCTAATCAATTTTCATTATTTTATTATTTCCTTTTTTGAATCATGAAAACATATTGAAACTAACGGATGTGAAATAAAAGTGTTGTAAAAGTATATTGTAATGCCTCTTATAAAATATTTCAAAATATTATTTTTTATATGCTTACAAATTCAATTTATTCGGTTTTGTAATGAGATTTATCGTAGGTATGTATGTGTTCAATGATACTATTTCTTAAATACGTGGAAAATACTAATTTAAAATTTATGTTATTTTTCTAAGAATGTCGGATTAAATCTAGAAGTGAAATAATTCGTATAAATTAATGTGTAATACATAATCAAAAAAGATATTCTTGTGGAGTGAATATAAATTATGATAAGACTTTAGTTATCTTATATGATGCATCTATTTCGTTATTTAGATTATCTCTGTTGTAACACAATTCATAGTAATGCTAGGATTTGCAAATATTTCTCGTTATGCAAAATTGTATTAACCTTCCTCTAAGAAATATTATTCCCGCGTTCTATGAAAATAGTATAGAATATCAGTGGCGGTTCTACGTACTGGGCTAGGTGGGCTTAGCCCAACCTGCATTTTTCACCCGAAATGTGTAAAAAAAACTTAAAATGACCGAATAAAAATGAACAGCAATTCGGCCGCTGAACAAAATAAATACATTTCTAAACGTAACTAGCCTTTCGCAAATTTATACTATATCTTTGATTTGATTTTCCTCAGTCAATATAAAGCAATGCTATGTCTACCTGCAATAATACTCTCGATTGTGTTATATTATTTCATACTTACATTAGCTTTGATTTTATTATATAATAATTTATGCTTTGTAGTAGTGTCGTAGTATTTGTTAATTTACTTGTAGATTAATATATGTATAAGGTGAAGTGGAAACATGCACAATTTCGTAGATAGTATACAATGCTAAACTTTTCTTTAGCCCACCCAACATTTTAGGTCACGAACCGCCACTGTAGAATATAGATGAACTTTTAGTATACCCAAAGAATTTGCAGCCTTCTTATGGTGCAAGCATCAGGGTCCTTACCGCCGTGATGCCTAAATGTAAACATTAATGGTTCTTATATTGATTTTTCTTACAACATCTATAATATTTTCATTTATTACTAATTATCACATAAATCGCATCGTCAAACGAGCGATAAGATATAAAACAACTTCTTCTTTCCACTTATCCACTGCCATCCACTTAACCATTTAATTCTCGAGGAACTAAATACTACGTATGGCATGTCTTTGATGGGGTTCTCCATTAGGATTCATTATGCTGGATTAAAATGTCATTTACCAATAGTTATTGTTTGTTTTTTTTATTACGGCCCTTTATTTCAATTGTAAATTGTTTAAACGTTCATTTCGATTGCCAAAGCGGTTTAGTGTTTCATTTGTTGGGATTCCTTAATAAATGCGAGGATCATGTTTTGGGATACAAATCATGCTCGTATATATTATAATATTATAGTAACTGTTTTTCATTTACGTCACCACCGTTTAGTAACATTTTTTTTTTTGGAATAATTACTTTATTTTCATTACATTTATTTGTATCGAATATGAACAGTTAAAGTAAATTTGTTAATTAATAACGTTTCATTCATTTGAATTCAATTGTTTTTATTCGTTTGATGTTTTGAATAAATTGTTATATTACTTATCTTAATTTGAGATCATACTTGTTATGATAAAAATCGCGACCTTCCGTAATTCCTACATAAAATAATATACAATATTTATGTCAAGTTTGTATTATATTAAGCTTAAATTTACCATAATAATAAGTAAACATATTCTTTGTTCGGCAAAATATGATATGGAGAATTTAAGCATTAAGGTAGTCAGAAGAGGGAATTATTAAGTCCCATTTTCTTCTGACTGTCCTGTCGCTTTAATTATAAATGCGTATGTGTATGATAATATATAGCCTTCCTTTGTAGTCTAATTGGCAAAAGCTTTTCCCTAGCAATCATGGAGAGGTTAAGGTTCTAGTTCCAGCAAGGTCAATGTCAAATATAGATTTTTATAATATTGTTTTGACATCCGCATGGGTGTTTGTAATGTAAAAGATATTTTCAAACAATGAATAAGATAATATAATTTCTGTGGTTTAATTAAAGACATCATATATATTTTGTCTTTGAAATTAATAAAACAATTTATAAAATTGTCCGTACTAAGATTCGAACCCGTGACCCCCGTAAACCGAATCCAACGACGAAGACCATCGACCACGCAGGCGGTTGGTGAAAAATTACATGTCATTTAATTCGATTTTTTTTATTTCTGTTTTCGCAAACCACTGACCAATGTCACAAACGATAGACAGAGTTCAACGCCCAATTTCAATAACAATGCATGTGGCATTTTCCGGCGGAGTTATATGATTGGAATAATAATTATTTAAAAATTTCATCGCTCGGCACACTTAAAACAAAAACAGTGTGGCCTTGTGGTGGCGCGAAAGTGCACGACCGTGTCAAAGAAGAGCGGCTCTAACCGTTTTTCGATATTATTTTATGGAGGCAATAAAAAACAAAAGCATTGCGTGGAGACATTTCATTAAACGGATTAAAAATAGCTTTCCCAAATTCGTCCACGAATTTAAATTTCCCACGAACTGTCAAAATTGACCGTCAATTATTTTAGAAAACGAAAAATTGTCTATGAGCTGCTGTTACATAGTTTATGGGTTGTCTATGCGGTATTTCAATTCAAATATACAATAGAATCATAAAATGTCAAAAGTTCTACGATTTATGTTTTTCCCGTATATATCGATGAAATATCGCTCGAGAGTTGCTCTGGAATATCTCAGAAAATATTAATCCTATTCAATTATACGCAATTGTTATAAAAGCTATCGAAATTTATTACTTGAAGTTATATTATCGAGTGTGGAAAGGAAAAAGGACGTAACCAACAGATATCAAATTTTACAGGAGGCGCAAAAAACGTGTTTTGAGGATTTTGGACCATATGCAAATTATGAATTATACACAACCTTGAAGTGCACGAAAACTTCTAAACTGGTGTTAATTTGAAATAATCTAATATTAATTAAAGAAATTGTTTAGGAAAAATCTTTATTTCAGTCTTTTTTCTTGGTTTAATTTTTTTACAAGGTCATCTTTTTCAACCTTAAAAGCTAAATTTAGATACTATTTCGGCATTTACAGCTTGAATCCTTTTGATAGAACGTGTATCAAGTTTGATACATTGTGATTATCGAAAAAAAACGTTTTGTCCTGTTTCCTTTCCACAGTCGTTATGTAGCAATACGCAATGTTCCATCAATAGCTACAAAATGTATCTCCATACATATTATTACATGAAACGAAACTAGGTTTTGTTATTTTTGGCCCGTCGTAGATGAATATAAATATAAAAAACACAAAATGTACAGCAGTGAATTCTAGATTAAATTGTATTGCTAATTTAAACATTATATATCTGACAACATTGTTTATCTTAATTTATTAAGGGGCTCGCCGGGCGGTCAAATTTAGCAAGGGGGTCGCGTGAGCTTCTGCGACCCACCTCCAGCTCACTCCTGGCTTTTCCACCGTAAAATTAGCCAAATGCCGCTAGTATCAATGCAGGCTCTATAACAAAATCAATACAAGTAGAGAAATTTACTAATTATCATCAGAGAAAACGATAATTGACACGAAATACGAACCAATATGCAAAAGTCAACATAATATCTTAGAACAAACCGTAACTTTTTCAATATGGCGACGAATTTTCGTAAAAATATTTCCTTACTCACATGATTTTGTTGATATTTTCGTATTGACAATAAACCTTCACAGATAGTTGCATTGTTTTTATGCGGGATTAACATCCATGCCCATGATGCAATCGTAAATAGTTGAGCCATTAAATCATTCAATATTTCTCTTAATATTGTCAATAAGTATTTATCATTTTAGGTATTCTAGCATATATACATTTTTAAAATTATTTTTTAGCTTCTAACTTAGGTTTAAATACTGTCAATAAACAGTGAAACTGAGATGCCATCATGGCAGGGAACGTATTTTTTTAGGATGGCATGTTACGGGTTAAGTAAATATTCGTGGCGAAAAAGGTTCGCAAGTTGTAATGCATATGTTCCATAAATACATGAGGAGATTGAGATCAAACACGTCCAGATCCAGTTTAGAGAAAAAATAAGATTTCACTATAATATTTGAGTACTGATTCAAAATAACAGAATTTAGTTTGTAACGTAACTAAACCTTTGTAGTTTCTATCCAATTAAGGGTCAAACTATGACCTCAAAACTGTATATATTTTTATAAGAAATGTGTGTTTTTCTCTGTTAGGAAAAACGTGGATCTGATCATTTTTGATTACAAGCTAGTCAGTTATATTAAGCTTCTCATTGACCGCGTAAAACTGATTTCAACGTAAGAGTGTACAAATAATATAACAGATCAGATAAGTCGTGTTAACCAAGAATAAGTAAGCGATTTGCACAAACAATTGCGCATATTGATTTCACAGTAGAATCATAGCAAGTAACACAGTGTTGTCAGATATAAATATATATTTTAATATTACGGCTCGTCTCATCGTCACGGGGCATGAATGAAACCAGTTATTTGTGTTAAAGGTATGAAAAGAAGTTTCGCACTATTTCCGGCGAGAGAAGCACGAACGGATAACTACGTGAGCTCATGCCTCCGGTAAATGCAAAAAATGATACATTTAACCCTACATTGACGCATACCATTTATTACAGTATTTTTTATTACCATGTCCGCTTCTACTGTGGGGAACATGGACTCCTAATGGAGTTTATGTCAACATAAGTGTTTCTATAATAACTGCGTGTTAATCAGTTGTTTAACCTTTCTTAGTTTTCAAAGGTAGTAGAAATAGAAGGATACGGCTAACACAAGACGAGTGGTTAGCTAATCGCTCTGTTTTTGGATACGATGGGAGAAATCGAGACATCGCAAACATCCATGCCTTCAATTTGAATCGTTCAAGTTATGTACATTCACACAGATTTTGTCAAAGTGATACAATCTGCGATACATGCACTGCAAAGCGATAGTGACAAAATCTGTGTGAATATACATAATTTGAACGATTTAAATGTAATATTGAAATTCTTTCAGTCGAAATCTAAAATTATCCATGCCATCGAACAGAAATTCACAAATTCCTGTACATCGCGAAATTGTCAACTGATAGCTCTCGTAAAAATCCCTTGATATTAATCGCGATGGGCGAAATTGGTCTTGAAATTAATAAATAACCTGCGATTACTACTATTTTTTTTAAATATAGAGGCTTTCCACCACGAAATTACCGCGAAAACGTTAAAAACTATTCAAGTCAACGTCAGGTAATTTTACCATTTTGTAAGAATTGAAAATTGATCCTGTTTATTTATTATTTAGTTTCAAATTGAGGTTGAGATTTACAATTACGGTTTATTGATACCTAATGGGTTAAATAAGATCATCGACATTAAAAAATAACGCAAAAGAAAATAAAACACCAATTGATAGCAAAAAGTCTTTCCTTTTACTGTAGTATGTTTTATTCAAGTACAAATAAATATCAATAATATTAAATCGCGGTGAGCTACTGTCATTTCATTATTTTATATGGGAAGGTAATAAGAACGTTCATCGTAATAAATATGTTTGTTTACTATACATTAAGTAAAACATTGATTTAAAAAATAGAAAGTAGAGTATGCATATATCCCAGTTGTCAATTTCGGCTCGCGTGCATAAATGCCCGTGAAGTGTTTATTTAAATTGCCTACCACAAACATTTATTTAAATAATTCAAACCCATGCGATGTCTAAAATGTATGCAAATGCTACAGTATTTCAACCAATACCTAGCAAAAATCTTCATACATATATATCGTTACATTTCAGGTAGAACCTTCAGAATCAGGTCGTAGAAAGAATAGGAGTGGGGCAAAACTAATAGTTAGCAAATCGCTCTTGTTATATTCAACTATTTTTTTTTATCGGATGTGTGAATGGGAATGTATAATTGACAATTTCCATGTCTTTAAACACATAATGTATGTATTGATAGTAAATATATTTTTAAAGGCATAGCAGCATGCAACTTTACTTGAGATTTTTCTTCTGCGAGGACTGCTTGTTACTAAGTATTTCAACCTCTTCTTTCAGAATAAACTACTGATATAAGGGTAAGAATTAGGCTAAGGCAGGGGTAAGGGTTACCTACTTGCCCCCTCTACGGCTTTATTTAGAATATGATAGGTGGGAGAAATTTCAGACACCACAGACATACAAATGAAAAATAAATTTATGAGATTATCTGTACTGAGATTTGAACCTATAAGCACCGTAACCGAAGCCAATGACGTTGATCAGTCGCCTAAAAATAGTATGAAATGTACATTACCAGTGGCGGATTAAGCACTTTGGAGGCCCTAGGCGCAATAAATTTTGGAGACCCTGTTTTTCGAATATCATAAAAGTGTTGCAAAACTCTTCGTAGAATAATAATGAATATTGAAAACTGAAATTAAAATATAAAGATTTATATACTTTATGCTCTTTTTGAGGCCCCTAAAATTTGGAGGCCCCAAACGCGCGCCTCTTGCGCTTATGGAGTAATCAGCCACTGTACATAACGATCATTACAAAAATTACGATTCTTGAAGGAAAATATGTTATTTTATAAGTGATATGCGTTTAATATTTTATAAGTAACATGCCAGCTGCGTGTTCGAATCCCAGTACGGACAATTTTTTATAGAATTATATTTTAATCAATTTATGAATTTTTGTCTCAAGGCATGGATGTATGTGATGTTTTGAATTCCTTCTCACTCATCCAATCCTAAAACGGGCGTACAAAGATCGATTTGCCAGTTATATTATTCTATCCCTTCTCTCTTTAAAAATGAAAGGTTGAGAAACTGAGTAGGAAACAGTTCTCGTAGAAAAAATCTGTTGAGATTCTTCCATTAGGAGGCCATATGCTCCACATTGGAAGCGGACATCAACTGAAAAAATAAAAATAAGATAACCACATGAATGCCACTCAAATAAATATACAGTCTTTTTACGATACGTAACTAATAAATTTAGTTATAAGAAGATGGAATGAAATGCCTAACGAGATTGTTGGGCCAGGAAGTAAATCGTTAATCTGTTAATTATTAAATAATGATTTTTTTTTTCAAGTTTAATTGCAAGTGAAAAATTTCAATATTTTTTCTTCAATTGAGTGTGTTCTCAGTTCTACTACATTTTGACCTGATTCCGCATTTATTTTCAATTCGATGTGAAGACAACTTAAAGTTTATACTTATTCAATGATTCTGTTAATTTTTAAGTGCACTTTTGTAAACAAGTTTTCTTATTGAAACTCTTAAAGTATACAAATGGAGCCAAAAGTAAGAATATAAATTATGTTTATTGTGACTGGAAAGTCGTCAAGTTTCTTACGATGCCAATGTAGGTGAAGTTGGTACAGAGGACGCAAAAAGCTGGAAATTTCGTACATTATCAACACGTATGTTTGAAATTGACACTTTTGGATTGTTTGTGATTAGTTTGTTTTTTAGCATGTTCATATCTTTAACTCTAATAATGTAAGAGGTAAAATCTCTAATAAAAATTTCTCCTTTATTATTTATTCTAATGACAATAAAAAGTTACTTTTCAAACATATATATATATATATATTTCCTGCATATACATTAACATAAGTATTAACCCACTCGACAATGGTTTTTTATTCTGTTAAGAAGTGCTGTTAGGCTTTGTATCCCACTTTATTGCGTGCCTTAAGTTTCGTAGTCTCACTTTTATAATTTGATTTTCAATCGATTTATGGATTTGTGATGTATATATACATTCATATACACCTCCAATCTTGTCCTTCTTTCCCTATCCTCTATTTAAAGAAGTTCAGCAGCTAGCTGGCTCACAACCAGTTTTATAAAACAACATTTTCATTATTTGAAGCTTTCGTCATTTGAAAACTGTATGAGAATATTAATTTTCTTTATAATTTCTTTCCCGTGATATTTTTCCGGTGTTTTAATACTTATTCTGTTATTCTAGACGGAGACAATTTTAATAAATCAAAGATCATAAAAATCCGTGCAGCCATTCTCGAGATATACGTGGTGTAAATAACCCCACTTTGTTTTATATATATAAAAGATATGATACACGTTAATTAAGGAGAGGGGGGAGTAGCTTTATATTTAAGTCACAAACATGGTTGGTAACAGTAAATTTAAATCTAGCGATTATCGAAATGGCAACACTGTAATAAGAGCGTTCAAAAAATTCACTAGATTAGATTTTAAAAATGTCACACGTACAGTAGTAGTAGACGGCACTGAACATTACTTCGCATTGGTAGAAAATATGAACATCCACATATGAATTTACAATTCACAGAAAACATTTTTTCATGGGGAACTAAAATCAATAGCGACGTCAGTGGTTTTATGATTTATCTACCGGAGGTTGATAATAAATAATATAACGGATATAACAGAGACAACAGTTAATAACATTATAAGTTGTTTTTTTATCGAGATGTTTACATGGCGGCAAAAGCCCGACAGATATTTAACTACATTAACCCGTTGTTTGATAACTGCTTTTGGAATAAAATTAGGGTTACCAGATGGAAAAATGTGAGTTGAGAACAATCGACTAAAATTATGGGTAGACTTGAAAACAGAAACCATAAAGTCGATTACTAAGAAGCTAATAAAAATAAAAGCCTATTTTGGCTTTAACAGTAATATAAAATGTAATCATAATATATATCTACTTACTTAAATACAAGTTAAGGAGCTACAAAAACATATATATCTTACCTTAGAAACGATAGTATTATACATAGCTAAAATTAATTTAGTTTAAATATAGTTCAGACGATAGCGTGCAGCGAAGATAGCTATCAAACAATACCACATACTTCTTTTTTTATCATAAAATTATACCTAGTAAATACCAATTCAATCAATTTTTAATGTGTATCTAACCCCAATATTGTTTCTATTGTATTGTAAATTCCAATGTTATTGTTTTATTTAAAAATAAAGCACTCTATTGTTAATACTAATTCCACATTTATTTATTGGAATGAAGGTTGGTTTCATCCATCACGAGTATCAGTTAAAAATGTTTATGATAAGCGAAACCGGTCCCGATCCTAATAAACAAATGTGGAATTAGTACAAAAGAGTGTTTTATTTTACAACCCAAACAATAACGTTGAAATTTACTTAACAATAGAAACAATATTGGAGTAAGTATATCTTATTATTAAAATTTTATAACTATTATTTAACAAAAAATATCGCTGAATACAAAAAAAAAATACGCAGAAATGCATGTAGTGTTAAAGACATTCGGGGCACAATAATATAAATTTAAAAGGTATGTTTATTGACCAATTTAAAAATGATAACAATTGGAACTAGTTTCTAAAATTAACACGGGAAATTGTTTAAAAAACGAATTGGCAGACGTGTCCATCTTTTGCAGCCCTAAATATTATAAAATATGCTCGAGGCGAGTGTTTGATGTCGCACACACTCCTTCAATTAGTTTATCGGTCAGTTGATCGTGCGACAAAAAAAACTTTACATGTTTGTATTCATAAGTCAACCACCCATGATGAAACAATAATTTGTATAGTCAAGTTTTTTGCGTTTGATTAAAACAGGTTGTCTTTTCTAATATGAATTTTTGTATAGGGCATAAAAAATGCGTTTTCACTATCGATGTATTCAATGCAAAATTATAATAGATTGACGTGACGATAGCTTCTATACTGGTATCCTGGTGAAATTGGAATGTAATCAAAAATAAAATGGCTGTTCTATTATGCGATATGCATGTTAATGAACACACGTAAAATGAATAACCGATGTGTTGGAAATTTTTTCTCCTTCTTAATGGCAACATTACGACTCACTAGATCTACTTAAGGGCCAAAATGAAAGTTATTTTAATAAAATGTGTATGTAGTATTTTAAATTATGTACACGTATATAAAACGATAATTTTATTGAAATGATATGTATTTGTTTTAAATTGTAATAGTTAATAAGTATATTTTAAACAGCCATAAAGTTCTGTTTACCAAGGATCAAATTTTATTTTTGAATTTGGAATTCATGTTGCAGTACCTACATGTTTTTATTAAGCTTACGTCAGAAGCATGAGATTTAATAAAACAAATTGTTACAATTAAGAAAATAACGCAGTTTACCGCATATTTCTTTAAAAAACTTAATAATGTATTTGTCAAATCTTTGTATATCAAATTAATGGACAAGGAACAAAGATGACATAACCACCGCTTAAAACGTGTCGTTATTAAATAAAGTTAAGTTCAACGATAACATTTATAACGTCATAAGTACGGCTTGGCTTTCGAATTTTTTTATATTTAATAGAAAATGGGTGGTTAAAATAGTACTCAAAATGATTTGATGTCACAATTGAACTAGTATATTGTAATTTTAAATTTGATTTCTAAACTTCCAACTCTGTACTCACTTCACGTTGAAATCATTTTACACGTCAATGCATTGTCATATCAATATATACATCGTTTGATCTTATGATATGCGGAAATGAAGAAATAACGAGATTACAATTTTAAAAGGGAAAAAATAATTCTTCACTATTATCTCAATTACATTATGAAACCACAACATGTATAACTAATGTAAGTAAATGTAAATTACCACTCAATTAAATAATGACGTAAATAAACAATTTCCTTCTTGTAAATTAAAATATATGCGAAAGATTTTCTGAAATATTTAGGAGATAAGTATAAAAAAGCAAAGTTCTAGGAAGGAAATCGTGATGATTAGTAATGATTCTACGTCTTCCGTATTGTTTTAAAATAATATGTTTGTGTATTTAAAGGCAAAGTAGTTTCCGGCAGTTGGACGTATGCCGTATAAAATACAATAAATAAAATTATTTAAGAAAAGCTTTACTACCTAATGAAAATTATTTGATGTAATGAATATCATAATTATTTTTTAATTTCAAGCAATGCGTGAATTGGTACAAACCAAAAATCTACACCGGACATAAACTTAAAACTTTAGGCGTGCGAACCTCTTAACAGATTAAGTCGTCCAAGACACACTATTAAGTGATGTATTGTAAAAAATCACTGGATTCTCTTTTTATAACACCTAATCTAAAAACAACCTAGTTTATAATTACTATAAAACAACGCAAGTGATGGTGAGCTAAAGCAGAGTAATAAAGTATTTCTTTAAATGTAAAATGAATTTTTCATTCAAACTGTTTTGTTCTGATTTTCTAAATGGTTGTAATATTTTTTTTGGCGCGGAAATGATATATCTCGTTGTCGCTTGCGCAGTTGTAAAAGGATGTTGACAACAAAAATATATGGCAACTTATTCGAGGAGATTTGTCACAATAATTGTGTGATCAAACATAGATTCGGTTAGTTTGGTAAACGAAGCCGAAAAATAAGACGTGTCAAAGAAGTTTAATCAATCAGTCATTTTTCTAGAACAAAATACCAACTGTAGATAAATTAACGGTTTGCTAATTATAAAATTTATATCTTAATGTTGAATCGATACACAGTGTTGCCGGTCATAACAAAATGGTACCAACTACTTCCTATATACCTACACACTATTTAGATAGATGTTACTAAAAGGAAATGAAAGTTTGCGAAAATAATAACACCATAAAGCGTCGAAACGTGTATTCCTACTTCGGTATTGAGTTTATGTTTATCGCACGCGAAGTATCATCGTATTTTTTGTCAGAAAACTTTACTATGATAATAGTGGTTTTGAGTAAATATACGTTAAAAATCACAGTTACATTAATAAAGCAATGTGTTGTCCAACTATCTAAAAAATGAGCTATGAAAGTATGTGATCTAATTTTATTATCAGATAAAAATTTAAAAAATATCGTCTACGTCTATTCGTGTAATTTATATAATTTCAATTTTAAAAAAATGCTCATTTGTACTAATCCATATTTATTTAATCAGAACCGGATCCACCCATGATCAGCATTATCAACCGATAAGAGAATTCAATATAACCATGTTATCTATAAAAAAATAAATAATAATTGGGTGTATCAAACAATTGGTATTGAAAGGAATTTACAAATGAAGATAAAAATATATGAATGAGTGACACTAAATTGACAATAATTATTATTTTTATTACGTCTTATACCTTTCAAAAGTTATCAATGAATAATTAAACTAAAGTAGAGACTAACGAGACATTTGAATGTAATTATAAGACGATTTCAATATGTGAATTTTCCCAAATGCATATAGTTTTAAAAAACGATTTTATAAAATGTAACCAAAACATGCCATTTAAAATATAGGTTTGTGTGAAAAGGTTTAGATTCTAAAACAGTGAATAGGAGGATAGAAGGTAAGTTTCATGATGAAACATTGATCTTTTGATTTTTCAAAAAATGAAAAATCTCAAACATAACTGTTCTCAACTATAGATGTTTGTTTATGCTAAATATTTTTTTACTAAGTTAAACATTAACTTATTTAATGTTTAATAAGAAAGAAAGACGCTACGAAATATAATATTTTAGAATGTATTCATATTATCTGCCACTTTTAATATATACGAGAGAAATTTTAATGTTCTAAATTGTTATTTATTATTTTTCTACATAGCAACACAATCAGAAAAATGCTACATCTATTGAGATTAAGTAAGAACATAGATTAGGAACGTGTTGACGTTCCATTTAATTTGAATACATATTTGATGACGGTATGTATTAATGAAAAGGAAATGTAGAAAACGTGACCCTCGAAATAGTTCAAATGAAGAGTGGCTAGACCAATAATTTATTCTAAATATAACGATTAATGTTATTGTTATACCAAAACCGTGAACGAATTATTAATCATTGGTATTTGTAGTTCACGGAACAGTGTAAACATTGTCGATTTCTGATTTCCATAGACGCTACGTGAATGCAGGATTTCCCGCCCGTGTTTGAGGTTGCACTCTAAGCCGTCATAGCCATCTGCAGACGGTCTGCGTGACATAGTGAAAGCCCGAGACATTTTTTAGGTCTTCGATACAAGTGTAAGTGAGGTTATTGTATTAGAATTGCTTTAGAAATCATCTTCCAAAAGCGCGACTGATTTGAATAGCCGATGTCAGCGTTCGTCGGTACAAAATTACTGACCAATTTGTCAAGTTGAATGTCGTGGGAATTTCGAATTAAGAACGATTTTGGGGAAATTTTAAATATCATAAACAAAAGATTTGTTTGACGCATTGAATAAAATTTGCTGTTGTAATAATTTCTTATAAAGAAAAATAGTCGAACTATGGATATTATTTAATTTGTAAAGTTAATAGAAATATGAGCAAATGCGTTTCGAATTATTAAGCATTTTTTTCTATATTTATACGTCCGTCTATTATCTCAAATACAATTAATAAAACTACCAACAAAATGCAGATTTTTTTTTTAAATATTTAATATATCAACGACGATTTAGAATGGGGAAATAAATAATTTTGAGATGGAAATCCAGCGACCTTCTAAATTCTGATATGTGGTATTTTTACTGAAACCAAATGTTTCATCTATTAACAGAACAATGAATTCTATTAACTTGGCCACATAATCTAATTTAAGCAATCTATATTAAATTGTAGTTTCTTAAATGTGACTTGGTTGAATCGTATATATTATCAATGCGGACTTTTCAATTGCAAAAGTTTCCCATATCTAAGTAAATGTAATGTAATATTTATTGAGTTACTTTTTATACCTAGGTTTGATATAATGCATGAAAAGAAGGTAATTGAATACAAATTAAGATGTAATGTAATAAAATATGACTGAATTTATGTTCTAAAACAATTTAGGAAATCGAATATCATGTATGGCGTTTTCTCCACTCTAATAAACTCTCAATTTCATAAAAATTAATGATAAACTTTTGAAATCGATCAATAATCGCTTTCAATGTTCTAATGTTAACTATTTCTCGTGACTTTGCGTTTTAATTCATATTGGAAAACGCAATAACGAAATATGTTGAAATATATGCATGAGATTGTATTAAAAAAGCATAGAAAACATCGCCGTTTTGTGAGCAATGGAGTATAACTAGAAAGTGACTGTTTTATTAGATAGCCACATCAATTAACGCAATTATTGATCGTTCAATCATCACTTGATCAATATTCATGAACATTAAAATATCATTTTACACACTTCGATCAAATAGGAAGCATTAATTATACGCTTGAAACATTGCCGTCTGTGTTAATTTGTTAATTAGAAATCAATTAATTTTATAATTTTAATCGATTAAGAAGAGTATATCAAGAAAACTGACTGTATTATATATTAAAAAAGCTTATAACGAATGACCAATTAAACTAGTGACATAAATTAATATGAAATCGATTTGCTAAAAATGAAAGAATTTTGTTAATTCATAACCATGGAAACCATTATACAGACTCTCCCTTATAATTTTCTGTTTACAGGTATATTTATGTAGAATTTCGGCTGATGTCGTTATAGAAACACCAACTAAGTTTAAGTAATTGAAAGGTTAAATGTACGTATTAAACAAATATTTGAAAACCACATTAAATCGTAGATTTTGCATACACTTTTTCCTGTTATAATTACATCGAATAACTACATTTTTATGGGCCACGAATCAATGGATGATGAGAATTTTTTCTAGTATAGATATTTTTAATAAAATAGCTTAACATCAACCTTAATTTGTGAGTTTAACGTTATTTGACATAAATATATGAATAAAAACTGTATTATTTTGCATATTGACACATTAGTTTTTGATATTTCGAAGCTTAGTCAATTTTTTAACTGGTTTCTTTTTTCGTTGTTGGAACTCAAGAAATAAATACAACAATGCAATTGCGTCGTAAAGTAAAGACAACGATGTATCGTTTCTTGTATTTGAATATCGATTTTAAATTAACCTTAAATTGGTGAGTTAAAAAATGGCCAATGATTAAGTAAGTTGTTAGCTTTTCTGACCCAGTCAATTGCATAACCGAAAGTGTTTATTTGCAGTAGCTCGAATGGCTACCCATTTTATATTCCACCCATGTCCACGATTAACAATATCTGCAGTGCGGAGATTCAACACAGACAGGTCGTTTAACTTACAACTTACAACAACCCGTTCCAGAGATCTTTGACACAAAATACTTGAACGCACTGGGCAGAGCGAAACCTGCTTCGCGTTGCGAATCTCACCTAGGCCTGTTGTAACGAACCCATGACCCGCGTACCGCGGTGGAACGGCGTCCAGGTCCCTTTTTTTCTACATTTTTAATGTTTCAAATCAATGACAGCAAACTTATACTGAAAACTTTTGATTTTTTATAACGAAAGACATTTGAAAATATTTTGGTAAATCATGATCTCCTGAAAAGTAATAACAGTAAAAAAAAATATCATAACAAAGATTATATCTACAAAATCGATACTTACGTTGATATTTGTGATATCTATCCCTCCATTATTCCAATCCTTAAATTGACAGGGCAAAGCGAGAACGATTAGTTAACTACTAGTCATGGACCAGCCCTATATTTATATACTTTTTTTTTAAGCCATGTTCGCTCACAATGGCATATGGACTCGTAATGGAGTTTATCTCAACAGAAGTGTTTCTACGAGAACTGCTTGTTACTCAGTTGCTCAACCTCTCTTTTTCCAAAGAGAGTAGGGATAGAAGGATAGGGCTAGGACAGGACTAGTGGTAAGCTAATCGCTCTCGATACGATCGTTCATATGATAGGATGGGTGGGAGCGGGGTATTGAAGACATCACATACATCCATGCCAACGAACAGAAATTCATAAATCGATCGAAAAATCAAATTATAAAACTGTCCGCACTGGGATTTGAACCTGTGCCCTTCGTAACCGAAGCCAACAACGTTGACCAACTCGACCACACAGGCGGGTATTTATTTACTTACTGTCTTTAAAAAAGAGAAGTTGATCAACTGGCAAAACATTTTTTTTTTTAACAATTTATTAAATTAATTTTAGATTAGGTCAATCAAAAACCAGTTTATTAGTCTTCGTAGAATTCAAGGTTGTGTATATTTCATAATTTTCCTTTGCCCCAAAACCACTAAAAAAACTTTTTTAAAACTCATGGAACATTTGTAATGTGCGGATTACATCCTTTTTCCTTTTTCCATTCTACATTAATATTATTATGAAAACTATCAATTAATTTAGATAACTAGTCATTCTGAAGCCGACATTTTGGTCTTTAGATCTACTTCCTTGCGAAGCCAAACGTTAGAATTAGTCCGTATCCCTTTCAAAGAGAGAATATTTTAAGCCAGGAACATCTGATCACGCAGAGGAGTTTTTGCCGCTAGGCTACAAGGGTTGAAAAATGAGCCTCAAATGGAGAAAGCAGCAGCTCCATGTAATAAACAAGATCTATTTTATAATATAAAGTTCTATTTTTTTCGTATTATCTGTAGCTGCAAACTTTAAAAAACACTAATTCACATGTGGGAAAACGTTCGCAATCTCTGACCTCAACGCTTAATGGACGCTAACCATACACTGAGATACTTTATTATAAATAATTAACATATAATCACAACCACCTAGCAAGCTAGTCCTATGCAAGACTAGCATGAATAAATGTTTAATTAATTACCTTTAACCGATTTCTCGTGCAAGATTATAAATTAATCTGAATGGTTATGTGCTATTTAGATATTGAAAAAACAATATCTAATAAGATTTACTGCAGTTTAAAACAGAGCTATGGAGCCGTGAAAAATCCGCAACTCCATCAAAAGATGTCTATCTAACTTTTTGTATTTTTTTTTTGTAAAAAAGTCGTCCGTTTTCTACGCCTCTGACTTCACTCAAAACATCACGACACCTAGGCTCTCACTCCATTCCCTGATATAAAACGCACATGTTTATATTACACTATTTGTACATTTTATTGGTTGATATATCAATGTCCTTTTTTTCATTCACTGGTGTTTGAGAAATTCTTCAAAATGATTTTGAATGTAAGATGACGTTACTTAGTGATCAGGAAAATGTTGAATTTCGTCTCGGCAGTCTGTCCAATAAAAGGGAGAGGAATCATTTAAAACTTTTGAGAAACCCAGGTTGAAAAACCATGCATCAACAAAATAAACTAAAAAAATGGGTTTTTAGCAAAGTTAAATTTAAAAGTGTGATTCATAATATATATTATTTGGATTCGCTGTGGAAAAGCTATTTTATATTTATTTACAGGAAAAATTGTGAATGATCTTAACAAAAAATATTCTTATTCAAATTGATATGATTTTAGTTTATCGGAGGTGCGAACTGTCGCATAGCACTACAAATATTTTTATCAATATTTTCAAACAGTTTAAAAACTTGGCGAAACATTTTTAATTAATGTTTAGAAAAAAAACTCTCTTCTTTTTAAATTACGGTGGTCACCGAGTATGGTACGCATGACACAGATAGCTTAAATGGCTATTTTTTTTTTAAATGGCAGTAAGATTTTAATGACCGAAAGCAACGGAAAACATTCAAAATCTGTCTTTAAAAGTCCCGTGTAAAACCAGTATGCGGTACAATTTAAAACCTCGATATATTGTACTGTTTGTTCGTTAAACTTCAATGAAGGACAGCATCAAGAACGTCGGGAATCAAAATATCTAAATGCATTATTTAACATTAAACTTTCTGATATTCGTTTTATATAGACGTTAGATCCCGGAGTCGTGTTTTCACGTGATGGGCTATGCTTCAAAATATATCATTTTGGTATAAAGCAACATTTTTTATAGAAGACTCAGTATAATCATTATAACAGATACTCAAATTATTCTAAATCAGTATTTTAATTATTACTTTTATTAAAAATAGTAACCGATTTTACAAACCAAAGTTTAAGGATATCATAACGTATTTGATGCGTCCATGTGTCTTTCTGAAGATTACATGATGGTGCAGTCACTGAGTTCATTTTCAATTTTAGCTTTAAATATTCTATAAAAAAGAATGTCAAAAAGCATTTCTAAAAATATTTTGTTACTAATAGCAGCAAGAAATAATAAATAAGCCCAATTGAACCTGCAATGTAGGCGCCAAGCAAAAAATGGAGTAAGACTCGGTACATGTGCAAACATTGTAATATGGCTTTCCATAGCAAAAAATTCTAGCAATAATACCATACATAATTGAATGGTAATAGTCTTTCAAACAACCACAAAAGGTTTCATTTGATTTGACCCTGTGGTTTCACAGTTATAGTTTTTTTAGTAAGTCATTAAGAAAAAATGCAATTCTTCAAAAATAAGCCGGGCTAAAAATAAAATTGGGCCGGAGCCGAAAGTGATAATGATTTATTCATTAGCAACTGTTGTACACAAAATATAATATAATGAACATTCATGCCTTTATTTGATCAGTAATTGTTTTGTTATTGATTATAGTCAATGTTCACTGTGAAAATTTCTATCACTTTCGATTGCAATTATTCTTAAGTAAGACTTCTGGCTACAATTTGTTATGAATAAATATCAAAGTCATCACTAACGGAGAGATTTCAGTTTTGTTTTATATTTTGCATCGTCATTTCGTAATTTATCGTAAAGATACTCAGAGCAGTAATAATGAGTTAACTAATATTTTGAGAAGCAGGGATTTTCAGTTCTCATTTTTCAAAACTGCTGCTTCATAATCGGCAATATTTTGCCTTTCATTGTTAAGCAAAATATTTTTTTAAGTGATATCCCCTGTAGTAGCTTCTCGGCATATATGCATTACGTATTCCAGAATAAAATGTCTCTTTTATTATATTATTATATTACCAATAATTTGCGCACCGTTTTTAAGGAATATTAAGGGCAGCGGTGGGCTGTCAATATCTTAACAAGGGGCTCGTTAAAGCTTATCCATTTATTTGTATCCATTTTCGCTCCCAATGAAAGTATCTCAAAAAAAGTTTTTTTTTCTACTAGAACTGTTTGTTACTTAGTCGCTCAACCTCTCTTTTCCAAAAAAAGTAGTAGGGATAGAGTGATAAGACTAAGACAGGACTAGTGATTATCTCGAACCCATGAACGCTGAATGAAAAAATGAAGGGGCTACTAAGTCTTGTTTCATAATAAAATTTAACCATCTACAGAAATTGCAGTTAGGCACTGATTTGAGCTAAGACGAATGATTTTCTTATCTTAACAAGGGGCTCGCTGGCCACGCTGAAATTTAACAAGGGGCTCACGCGAGCCCCCCGAACCCCCTCCAGCCCACCCCTGATTAAGGGTATGTTAGATGGAACATAACACTTAGAATCGATTGAAAAATTAATGTTTAAAAGAATTCATGCAAGACATCCTACCTTTATGATACAATTCCAAAATCGTATAGAATATTACGAAGCAACAACCGTCCCCTTATTATCTTTTTAGTTTTTTTTTTTAAATAATTTTCTGGGGAGTCTAGCATGTACTACAATTGTATATGCAAGAATTTTTATTTTAATAATCTTAATTTTTACTTTTAATGTTTTAGAAATATGTTTTTTGTTAGATGTGAAACTTGTGAAATCACTTTCACGGTGATGACATGCATAATGTATCGTCCGATGTGAATCTGCAATCATAAAATTGTAAATGAATTATACATTTTGATTTAATTAAGTTGAATTCTTTACAACCAGAGTCCTTGAGGTGTAATAAGCACGTGGCTGATTGATGTTTTTAAATAATATTTTGTACAGAATATGTATCATTAAAATAATTAAAATGAGGTCGAAAACTTTTCCATTTTACAATAATAAAAGATTCTTTTTTACCATACTCTGAATGATATTACGCCACACGTAATATCATTCAGAGTTAGGTTGTGCAGTTGATTTTGAAATTTTGTATAATCAAGTGCTTCTCAAATAATAATGGTCGCCTAAAAATGTCGATTTTTTTTATTTTTATTATAAGATTACTTTTCTATCGTTGTACAAATTATAGCATTTTATAGATACTGCTACGAATGGAATGATTTTTCAATATTTCGTATTTGAGAAATTTAAATGAACTATTTTTAAAATAAATTTGTTCACACGATAAAAGATTTAGTTTCTGAGACAGTGACATCTTGTAATTAAATGGTTTTTTTAGTCTCAGTCGACTGTGGATACTTTGAAATCATTAATTATACTATTCTACAAATCGTTAACTGTATATGGAATATGGAGCACCAAGATTTGCCATTTCTACAAAGTAATTTATTAGTATACGCTTCACAAAAATGGTCAGTTTGATTTTGAAAATGTTAATTTATTTTTTATTTCAACTTTCATAAGTTTCGATACTATGAATGTCTAATAAAAACCTAAAAGATATTTTTTTCACAAATGTTTGTAAAGAAATTATGAAAAAAATTGTTCAGAAGGTGAGTGTGGTGGTTTATAGCGACACCTATAATTAAAACAAATAATTAAGTGGTTTATTCAATTAAGTGACAATTTAAGCAAACATATATGTATAATTAACATTTTTTTCTTTACTTACAGATAACTCTTAGGATAGGATACTTTTACCAACATACAATGAAGTCGGGAACTTCGTTATTGAATCCAGGTATGTTAATTTTTTCAATAATCATCGCCAAAAATGGCATTCACTTATAATATTTTGTGTGTAAAAAGGTTCTAATTTTAAACATCTATTCATCAGATAAACTATTGATTATGGAGAATAAATTGTGTGCTTAATGGCGGATTAAAAGTAAACAATTTGAAATACAAAAGAACACTTTCAGCTTGTATTAAAAGTTGAAACAGTAACGGTCAAATGGAGAATTGTTAACAAAAATAAAAAGGTTATATTAATTTTGACTGATTGAATTCATAAATCAATTCAGTTATTGGTTAAAATGTATTAATACATATGTTTAAATTTTATAATTAGGTATCTAAAATGTTGATATCTCAAAACAAGCCTCTATACTGGCAATAAAAGCAGGGCTGTAGAGTCGGAGTCGTGAAAAATGAGTGGCTCGATTTTTTTTGAAAAATATATTTAATGATGTGTATTTAAACAAAATAATCAAAAGTGTTAACATTTCATGCTTGGCTGACTAAAGATGATCTGATGGTATGCAAATATAGTTAAAATGAAATTATTGAACAATTTCCTCTGAGTCGGAGTCGTTGATTATTTTAAAGCTGGAGTCGGAGTCAGAGTTGGAGTCGTTTTTTTTCACGCGACTCCACAGCCCTGAATAAAAGCATATCTATATCTATATCTTTTTATATCATATTTCATCATTGTTTGTTGAATAATTTTGTTACGTTTACTTTAAAAATTTTCTTTTTTCAGGCTACCTGCTCTTTGCATGTCTGCTGTTGAACCTTTTTAGTAATGGACACACTCAACATAGAAATGAAGAAGATATTTCTCGGACTCTCTACGTGTCTGCTGTAAGTATGAATTGTAATTGTAAGGGTGGGTAAAAAAAGAGGGTTCGTGGTGTAGTGGTCAATGTCATTAGCTTCTTTGACGTCTCTCATGAGTTCGAGCCCCAGTACGAAAAACATTTGTTTTAATCAATTTACAGATTTTTGTTTGAAAGCAAAGGTGTTTTTGATGTCTAAAAACTCCCTCCTACCTTTCCAATCCTTACAATTAACGGGGTGTAGCGAGAGCGATTTGTTAACCAATAGTTATGTCCTAGCCCTATTCTTATATCTCTACCATCTTTGCAAAAAGAGAGGTTGAGCAACTACGTAACTAACAGTTCTCGTAGAAAAAAATTCTGTTGAGATACCTCCATTAGTAGGCCATCTACTCCAAATTCAGAACGGAATGAAATAAAAAAAATGAATATAGAAATCTTAATTTATTACAGAATAGATTACAATAAATCTAGTGATGGAATTAAATTCTTGAATTAGTTACAAATTTATTTTTTTCATTTTAAGGGATCACCGATGAGCAAAAGCGGATGGCGACCGATCGTATCATCAGGTGGACTACCTGGCTACAATTTTGCCAACGTCCTCCCTGCTCAGACACCCGCAGTACCTAAGATTATGAGTGTACCTAAGAAAGTCGAGCTCAAAGGAATCTCTCCACATCTAGCACACCTCAGCGGAGAATATTTTGGCAATGGAATTCTGAGCACGTCGACTCGCCCATTAGTTACAAGAGATATTAACAAATTGACATCTATCGCCCAAACTTACAAGCCTTCCATATATACTCAAGGCGGTATTAATCTAAATTCGCCGGTTAATTCATATTTAAATCCGTTTTCTCTGCCATCTGGTTCAGGACATAGCCATTACAAAGTGACTCCTGGATATCAATTTGACAGCAATATATTTGTAAGGCACCCTCAAACAATACTAAATCATCGTCCATCAAATTACAATAAGATTCCCAATCAAGTTTTATTAGGAAAGCGATTGAAGCATAACCAACTTCAAGCTCAAATGTTGCAACAGCTGGCTACCAATCATTATCACCAAGCCGCTTTGCAGTCTTACCAGAACAGCTTGAAGAAGCCGCTGGATCCATTTTCCAGACCGCTGGAATCATTCTCCAGGCCTGGTGAAAGTTACTCCAAGCCTAGTATCAATACCTTCCAAAAACATGTGAATCCACAAGAATCGCTATCAGCGCAGACTAAAACTAAGGTACCTCTCGGGCAGACAGTGGCTGTGGTTACTTACAAACCACCTCTTGGATCTCATTTTCATCAGTATGGACTGAAAGAAGAATCGTTTGGACCGATACCTTCAAGTATTTTAGGTAAGCAATTGATGTATTAAATTTTAAAAAAAAAGTTATATACATGCAAAGAGTCATTGAAAAACATAAACAATATGAAATAAATGTTTTAATTTATCTGTCTGCCTTTACCAGTACACTTACTCTCTCTCTTGACAGGTGGCATAATTGTGGCCACCTGGAATATTTATAATGCTTGTCTGTAAATCACTTTGCATCTGCGATAGTGTAAATAATTTACACTACAATTAGAAAAAGTGGATAATGAAATAGTTAATTTACTTGTTTTTAATTTATGGATAAAAGGAAATATACCATAGTATTAAATAATAATTCTTGTTAAATGGAGAAAAAATTGCAGGAACACATCCTTGTGTATTATTTCATAAAATAATGCAGGCTCTCTTTTCCAACAGATTGTTGCCTATTGTTTAAAGAACGAAAAAATTTGTTACATAATGACAAATATCATAATTACACAAAAAATAATGGATCAACAATTTTTAACAGTTTATGATTGCATTAAAAAAATAGTTTTTATTTACTATTTGAAATTAATATTGATGAGCACTGGATAAAGAAGTGCACCCTGGAAATAGTCCAAAGTTTATTTAGCATTACTAACAATAACATGATATGTGACAAGAATCCTTTGATTAATGTAATGATTTCTAAATTGTAAGCTGGTTGTATTGTTTTACAGGTAGCTTCAGTTCATTCGGACATGCGTCTGTAAAAGCGAGAGACCCACCCTTCTCGGGAACCAAAAGTGGATATTTCCCAACATCTCCCACAAAGCTTCCGTACGTGTCTACGGAAACCTTCACCGCATCTTCAACTGCCAACAACAATATCAACATATCACCCCTGGACATTCACCCATCGCCATCACCAAATTCAATCACGATTCATGGAGATATCAGTGATGAGTATACCAGGAATCTTGTGCCTCCACCGCAAATCAGCACATATGAAACCAATTTGTACAAAGAGCATCCAACTTTATTTAATCGTACAAGTGATGACAGAAACCCTTCACAAAATAGCTTTATTCCTAGTCCAGTAGATCCGTTAAGTAAATTACAAAACTCTCCAGATAACTTCAAAACACACACTACGAAATTGAAACCACAGGATAATTTCATTTATAATACGAATCTACCAACTAAACGTCCGGAGATTTCTTCTTTCTTTGATACAACTCTGAGTCCCTCCTCGACTACGGATCCCTTCGAGCCCCAGAGCACAAATGCTGTACCTGGAAATCTTTTAGCGCAGGTTCCTCCTCCTTACACCAATATTAATACCTACAACGGTCAGTCGGTGAAATTAGAAAACACAGTGAACAAAAATAAATATCAATCATTTACTTCAACCAACCACGGCGCGGGACCTCCATTGAAATACGCATTCGAAGAAGTAAAATATTTCCCCACTAGAGGGCAAGATTATTTTGAAACAAAATTCTCTAAGAATAAATACGAACTTAACACAAAAGATGTGCCGCCGTATGTAGGATCGTACGAAGTTACCGAGACTTGGGGATCGTCCGGTGAAACCAATACTCAACCGACATTACACTCATGGCTCAATCCGGTGCAATCTTATAAAGAGTTCAACTCTGTATTGACCAGGCCTAAGCATCCATCGTTCAATGCTATATCGAACCACGACGATAGGGTTATCCCACTGCCTTTTTATCCAACTCCATCGAAAACGTCGGAAGTGAAGAATAATTATAATGACGTATCGACAGTTTACTCAACAATTGCTGAGAATAATAAAAACAAAAACTTTTTCACGCAATTAGAAAATTCACTGTCAGATGTTGAAACGCAAAGCAAAATACCTGTGGCTGATGAAGTTTATGACCTCGCTGCTCCTATTGATGTATCTGCTTATGAAGACGTTCCAAAAATGACAACATCGACAGCAACACCTTCTTCCACAACGACTCGAATTTATGAAGAATCGACTACTAGGCAACAAACTGTAAGCAGACGAAAACCATCGAGATATCGACCCCATTATGAAGCATCTACAGCTGCTACGGTTGACGAAGATTTAAATTTCACAACCAGATTCGAAATGTACAAAGAACCTACGCACGAGACTGAAAATGATGTGCACATTATCGAAATGCCGACAATACCGCCGAGTAAACATTTCAGAAGACCGACACCGACACCCTCGTCGCAAGACAACTGGGATGAAAATGTAACAAGAAAAAGAAATAAAAATAGACGCCGCAGACCTCAAATGAGGACAACTACTTCAACAACAACAGAAGCGACTTACGAAGAATTAATGACCACTACAGAAACTCCAGTCAGAACTTATCGATACAGAACGACGACTGCAACTCCTGAAGTAGAAGAAACTACCAGGTTGCCTGAAGAGCGAAAGAGACCAAAGATTCGATTGTCGTCAATACATAGGACCAGACCGACGAAAGCGTCAATAATGCCAGAGCTCACCAGCAGTGCTCAGCCAACAATGATACCTACAGTCCCAGCAACGTTACGACCAAAACTTCACAGCAGAATACGAATAACTACATTACCTCCACTCGATTTTGAAGATTTACCAGAGACTACTACAACTCGTGGAATTAAAATTGAAACAAACAGCAACAAGCAGTCTTCTATCATGAAAATTGCGAAAGATAACCACTCGAACCGTTTGCCTAGTGTGAAAGTATATTCAACTTCCGGTTATGAAAACTTCCATGAAATTCCCGATCACTCACATAAGCAAGACGAAAAAGACACCCCTACCAGTGATGTTTCTGTAAATACATACGAACAACATAAATATTCAGCTCAAAAACTTCAAGACAGTCTATCAGTTAATAGAGTTGAGACTACAACCAAAGATAAAGTTGACGAAGTACAATCGAATAGTGTCGCAGATATGAGTTTTGATCCAACTTCAGCAACATTTGCCGATGATAGTTATTCAGACAACAATATTCAAGCCAGCCAGACCACTCGAAGTGAACAATTATTTACTGAACTCAAATCAGGAAACAGAGGAACGACTAGAGTAGAAGAAGGTACCAGAATAAATAATGACGATAATAATAATGATAAAGATGTTATGTCAACAACTCCTACTGCTAGTACGGTTAAGTCCCATCGATTGAAAGTCAAGCCAAATAAATTTGACAATAACAGACCGAGGTTTAGTGTAAAGGATTATAGAAATCGTTTAAGTCAGTATTCCTCAACATCTTCAACGGAAAAGCCAGCAATGAGCGAAACTCATAATAGATTAAGATTCCCAAACAGGTCAAGATTCCCGAGTTTCAAGGACCCATATGCTGATAGTAAAGTGGCAGGATCTGAGTTAGGAACCACGACAGATATGCCGAGAAAGAAATTCACTCCTAAAGATCCCAGACACAGAGGATCAGGAGGAAGCGAAGATTTTGAACAGGATAGTAAGGTTGAAATGAGTACTGCACCTATTGTTCGATTACCACCTCCGACAGAAAATGAAGTGGTGAGTAAGCCTGTCACAAGACTGCGGGGGGGATCAAGACGTGAGCCGAATCGATTGAGATCTACGACTACCACGCAAATGACGCCAATTGAAACAAAAGAGAAGTCTCCTCAAAGACAGAACAGTCCTTATATAAATTTGAAGAGACCTACGTTACCAGGACTTAGAAAAAGAGTACAAAACAAAACTAAGATTATGGAAACGACTGAACAAGTTATACCAGACGTGACAAGTCCAACTGTAATAGAAACCACAACTCAAGCTATTGTGGAAGAGAAAAATGAAATGAGTACCGAGAAGTATACATCAGAAACAGCTATAATGAAAATAGCCAAAGATGAACGAAAACATCCTATGAGTGAAGAAGTACCTGAAAATCCATCAGTAGATCACTCTCAAAGAGTGTCAGATCTTACGTTAGCAGCTAGTAAAGAATATAATACTCCTGGACTTTTCAAATCAGTACAGTCATCTAATACGAGAAGAGTTCCAAATTACTTCACGATAGCAACTGACGATCCTATCCTTCCTATAGAAGCATTTTTTCCACAGTTAAATCAGAAAAAAGAGACGTAATTATTAAGGACTGAATGTCACTTTACTATTTACAGTGGAAACTGCTTAACATGATGCCATGAGCACAGAAATATTTAACGTTTAAAGAAAATATCTAAGCAAAAAGAAAATTCATCAAGTTACTGATATAATTAAAAATCGTAGAATTCATCAGACAAAAAACACTGTCACAAAAAATTCACTTATTTGTTGAAATGTTTGTGTCAAGGAAAATTGCTGAATGAATTGCTAAATAAATAGAATTTTGTTTGGATTAAGACTGTTCATCTTAAACGGTTCCCATTGTAAATACACAAAAATACAGTGTGAACCATACTAGATTTAAAAGTATTTTTTATGTAAATTTTGACATGATGTAGGTAGTATTATTTATGATTTGATGTATTGTTTACCTATGTATTATTATTTATTTATTGTTTAGAAATTAACTGTCGTATTGCTATAAATATTTTCCGCCCATGTCTGAACATTTATGATTTTCTCTGTAACGACATAAATAATACAAAGGAGATTTCATAATACTGATATTTGTTACTTATCGATGACAATTTTTTTGGATTCAATTGATTAAATGAAACATGAAATATTTTCAATTAATAAATTATTTCTTGGTATTATTTTTCCTAGAATTAATAGGTATATCTTTAAAAAAGAAGTGTTATACAATAATAGTAAAAAAACATAATTAGAAGATAAAGTTATTGCCTTATATTGATGGAAGGATTCAAATAGAAAAAATGATTTAAAAAGAAAATGTGGTATTTTGCAAAGTTAAAGATTATGGCAACATATTTTGGCGGTTTATTTAGCATTTGTTTTCATTTTGGATTTCCAAATTGAGTAATATCAGTCCAAGTTATTCAATAACAATGCGATACAACTGACAGCTTCATTCTGAGCCACCATTTTGTAATCAGAAGCAAATTATTCATTTTATGTTTAACTCTATAAGAATAGATATTATTTATAACGCTAACCTATTTATTTTACTGATACTTGAAAAGGAATGCCTGCGATATTATAAGATGATAAGAATGTATACTGATAATGTGAGTTACTAGAAGTATTTGAATGAGAGAAAGATTGTTTGCATGGGATCCTTTGTAGAAATTTAAGAAAACACCAAATGTATATAGAACTCTATTTTACAACTAATAAAGTTATACTTTTTGTTATGTATTTGTGTTTGTTATTAAGTTTTACCCAATACATGAATACACCAAAACAACAACCTATCAATTTAAATTCAGGTAAGAATAATTAGTAGTACTTTATCTCCTCTGCACATCATCTACCAGTATTTTATGGAATGTTCGGTATTCACCTAATAGTAAACTAGAAAACACTATTAACTTTGATGCAATGAGGCAATTTATTTTTTGCTGGTGGGTAAGTATTTTACAACCTTTCGAATAATGTAATAGTCATGTTTAAAAATCTCTACAAAGATGAACTGAATTAGAATCTGAGGAAGGAAGTACTGTATACCAAGGGTGTGCAACTGGTCGATCACAAAGCATAATTTTTATTGATTCCGAAAACTATTATTTTCTTGTAAATAGTATGTTAAAAAAATACGAAAGTATTTAAATTGAATTATTTTGTAAGCACATATCTAGTGATATTTTGCATTTTAAATAAGCATTTTTAAGTTCTGAACGGAAATTTTTTTTTTTTTTATAAGAATGTAATGACCGATTGCGAGAAAACTTTAGATTGAAAAGTAGATTCCAGCGCGAAATAAGTTGTGCATCCTTGTTATACACTATAAATTCATTGAAAAAAAATTTAGTAGATCTATCCTGACTAAACAGACAAAAAGCTGTAATTTTTTTGATAACCATCAACTTTCCGACGAATGGTTTCAATAATATTACAGTATTAACCTATTATTGCCGGGAACGATGTAGAGGTGGCTGAATCTTCATATTAAATTTATTTTATGGGCCCTGAAACCAATTATCTGAAGTGTCAACACTAATGTTGATGTGTTAGGTCTGACTGGTGGTCAGTAGTGTAACTATAAATTTAGGGCCTTCACCAACGCAATTTTTTATATTGAATGTGTAGAAATTTGGACCCCCCCTTTTGCTTGACTCTTATGCGTTGCATGACTCTGCTATGAGGTGACTATGCTGCTGTTGGTGGTGATAATGGTGATGATAGTAATTGTGGTTATGTGGAAAAACATAGACGGTCAATATTAACGGTTTTTTTCCCTACCTCCTCTATCCTACTGAAACTATATGTGGGGTCTTAGTTTCCTGAGTAATGTTCATTATAGGGTGGGTTTGTACCCTGTACCTTGTGATACTAAGTCTTTATTTCCCTTTATCACATGTAAGCTGGCTAAGTAATGATTATTTAAAAGATTCTGTCAACAGAAGACTTTGTGTGGGGAAAACAATTTAGAAATACTCTATACGAGAATCATTGGTTTTGATTCATTGATATAATTGATTTCAATTTTTAAGAATTTCTCGAAATGCTGGTGTAAACTTTAGGAGTTTACTATTCTTATATTAGACATGCCCAACCTCTAACTGAACATCCATGGGCACATATGCTCAAACTAAAGTTGAGATTCATCTCTTAAGGTGATTGAATGAGTCTAGATGTATGCTGAGATGCAGGCAACGCAGCGCAGGGCAGCACATATTTTTTAGTACATGAAGAAACACAGAAGTATCTGAAGCGCGCACATTTGAACATGTTCTTTTGATGTTGATTGGTTCGGTTTTTGCAGTTGTTATTTTGTCTAGCAATTCCTTTTAGAATTTTCGAAGGTCCGATTGGTCATTCTTCGTTAAAAATACATATATCGTATTTATTGTATTGTCTTATTTGTAAGGAAATATTTATCAATTCACGTTTTACAGTTGGTCCTCTACTTATGCAATTTTTTACTTACGCTGAATCTTTTGGAACGCATTAATCGCTTAAGCAGAGGACCTACTGTATTAGTATTTTTCAATATTAAACAAAAATAGTGTAATGTGGAATAAAACAAAGAAGTATTTAATTACTAAAAAATGTTTATTGCTTACGAATTGACATTGATTTACAAAAATATAATCCGCCAATGCTATTATTAGCCATTAAGGATAATACTGTTTATTTTTGTTCAATTAAATACAAAATAATATAAATAATAATCATGTTATTAATTATTGGTATCTAACTATTGAGCTACTATTATAGAAGATATTACCTTGTTATGACATTTTTCACCAAACATAAAGTTACTTACGAGAGGTTTCAACAATCGTAATTTATCTTTTTACTTTCTCATAATTTTAATTGTGAAATTTCAAAGACTTCACATCATTTCATGTTAATTAAAATAAATGACAAATTGGTCAATTAATGAGGAATATAGCTTCAAATAACCTACTTAGAGAAAATAGGATTGTAACCTTAAATCAAGTATTATTCATCTGTGCCAGAAATTTATACATTTTATTAACAGCTGCTTATAAGTTAGGTACTAAGGTAGAGTTCAGTAGTAAGACATTGAGATATATTCAGGTAATGAGCCAGACCAAACCAATATTTTGTTTTATTCTTTAGAAGTTTATCAGCATTGGCATTTCTTCGTGTCATTTTTTAATTATCTGATTACTGGACCGAATAGAGTGCAAATTTTTCCACATAACTCAATATTGAACTCCAATTTAAATTTTTCGGAAATGCCTGAATGATGAACTGTACTGTACAATCGAAATATAGAATTGGTAGCATAGTCAATAAATAAATGTAAAGCAATATTAACCCTTTGAGAAGTGAGCTATTTTTTACTAGATTACGTTTATTCGTTCGTATATTTTGATTATTTGTACTACAAACATATAACACATTTTTTTTGGATATTTTTTAATCTGGATAGAATAATAATTATTATTTTGTTAAATTAATTTTTGTAACGCACAGTTAAAAGTGTAAATTAATTCATTATTACGTTTGAATAATTTTCTTGAAGCTTTTAGGACTAGATCTTTTTTTGCTTTTATAGGTGGGATGTAAATGTTTTAAAAAATCGGCTGATCTATAGCCTTTTTATTAGATCTTTCATTAAGCCTTCAACCTTCATATTGCAAATCAAAAACTCAAAACACTAATTCAAGTTTTTGAAGAGATTAAAAATAATTTTAAAGCCTTTTTTAAATGCGCTGCAGTTACTGTATGCGATCTACATTTTCTTGGAGTTACACTTACGAAAAGGTTTCGAAGAATAGCTTTCTTATTGTAAAGAAATTATGTTTTTTCTCGTTAAAAGAATCACTTGAAAAAGGATGACAGATAGACTATATGTGGAGTTTGCACTTACGTACTTGACCAAAAATATTGACTTGAATTCTAGCCCATGTGTGGGTCTCCCACCCTTTCAATCATAAAATTAACAAGGCAAAGCTAGAGTGATTGGTTTAACACTTGTTCTGTCCTAGCCCTATCCTATTCTTACTCTCTTTGAAAAAAAAATAGCTTGAATAACTGAGTAACAAGCAGTTTTGTTGTAAACTTCTGTTGAAATACCTCAATTAGGAAGCCACATGCTCCACATTGAGAACGGACATAGATTAGAAAAAAAATCTTTTGTAATAAGCTTGATGAGAGGAGAGTTTCAGGACCTTGTTTTTTCAAAAAGAAGCACAGGTAGCGAGTAAAAATTTCACAAAGTTAAATGTCTTCTCAATGTATGAAAACCTAACAGGGCTTAACTCTATAATTAAGTAGCTCAATGCATCTAACAGTAAATCAAATTTGTTATAAATATACAAATTTATTCATTTTAACTTTAACATAAAAAAAACTATAAAAATCACAAATTTTCAGTAGTATTCTAACATTCTATTCAATTTTTAAATCTAAGATATCACATTTCACTTTAATGATGATCAGTATTCCCAATTGATATAATGTCTGCCAACCCTCGCCACAATGGTGTCTTCTGGGGCTACAAATACTGGGTTACTGAAGTCGACGATAAAATACTCCGGTCTTGCAGACCCCATGTTGTCTATTTGGTGTTGGTACATCCCTGTAATTAAAACAAACAGTTCAAATACAAATGAAAGAGTAATGCATATGTCTTTTCTTCTTGGCTGTAGAGTCCAGGGTGAACCTTGGCCATCTCAATCAATCTTTTTCACTCTTCTTAGAACCTTCGCCGTCCTACGCCAATCGTTGACTTTCAGCACTTGCACTCCTGTGACACCTCTTACATCCAGAAATGTCGTGGTCTTTCAATGCTTTGTCTTCCCTCAGGGGTAGTAAATTTGAGACATTTTGAACGTTTAAATTTATCCATGCGTGATATATACGAACGCCAACGTAGGCATTGAGTTTTGACAAATCTGACAATGTCTGGCTCACCGTAGAGGTTATTAAGCTCATGGGGTTATGCCTACGTCCCAGAACTGATCTTAAGAGGGTTTTGTAGACGAAGATTTCTATTTTTTATGCAGTCCATAAAAACATCTATCTTACAATTCTTCTTTTGATTTCCTCACTTACACTATGTATGTGTGCATATTGTAATTTTAATTGATAAATTTTGCAATGGAGTTATTGGAAATAAAAATTGTACATCGATGCAAAATTAATGAGTATCACTCTGGTTTGATAATGAGAAAACACTGACTAGGGTTAGTACCTTTTATTTTTACTCAATAGATGACAAACAGGGAATTATTATTTCGATGGTTGTACATCGTACATATTTTTCGTACACCACAAAATTAGCTTTTGGTTGTATACCTTCGAAATTTGAATTTGGCGATTGCCATAAAAGAATATACTTAATATAAAAATTTCAACAAACCTGAAAAGTTGAGAGTTGAAATGATTTCATCTAAATGTTCCTGATCGAGACTTGCTTTAATTCTGATCTGGTTTACAGGTTTGTCAACACTTCTCTTTGGTCTCGACTGCGCTCTCACTCGAGATGTTTTATTGTTACGTGGTAGCAGCGGCAGAGTGAACTCAGTTTCGGATAGAGGAGTTTCATCAGATCCAAATTCCTATAACCATAATCTTCCATTAATCTCAAAAGATATAGAAAAGTAATGCTGCTTGCAATTAATTAATAAAGTCAATTTGCTGAGAATAACGATCTTTATTTCAAATGTATCAAGATAGAGGATAACAATCATTATGATTATAGTTTAAAGAGAACATTTCTTTACCAAGCATTTGCCGCTTATGCAATAAGCGGCTTTGGCTTTGCTGCATGAAGTTCCGAAAGGAAACCATCCTTCCTGACCGTTCACTAAATAAAATCGATGGGATACTCCTTCGTCCTGGCAAGCGATACGGCAAGGTCGATCAGGATCCTCTGAAATGAGATTAGTAATTTTTATTTTACTATCAACTAGAAATTATCATGAATAAAATATTTAATCAAATAAAAGCCTCTGAAATAAATTGATAAATCTTGACCAGAGTGAAATGGGTGACCAACGATAACACACAACATGACTTCAATCATTTGTACATTTCGGAGCACAGCAGCCTGCAAAAAGATGCTAATAGTCGTATAGGTATATTTTTACAATTCCTTCTCAATTGATATCGGATATCAAAGCCTAATAGGGAACTGGATTTTGAGGTCACTGACAGATAACTGAATGTTGATTTATATAAGAAAAACAACAAGGATCATCATTTGTATTACCTGTCGCCGTATTTCAGTACATACACCTACAAGTTACTTTATGTAACTCCTGTGATGTCATGATGACAACCTAAGCTATGTTGAAGTCACATAGCAACCTTAAATACTATGTGAATTGTCACAAATAATCAAATGCGGCTTGAAAATCGAAATTTCATGAGCATAGTTGCTGTAATGATTTTGAAATTTAACTGTGTCTTGATTCAAACGATAAAGAAGAAAATTACCCGTCATTTAAATTTTGTTTGCGAAAAGAATTTTCTTCCGATATTATAATGCTGTAGATCTATCAATGGCTTATATGAACTAAGCTTACCGAGTGCCGGTGATATTTGCATTCCTACTCCAGAGAGTCTTCTGACTCGTTCTTTATATTTTGTGCACACATATGTCGCATGCTCATGGGGTGTTTTAAGACGACCGCAACCCTGTAAAGAAAAATATAGTTACAAAAATATATATATCAAATTTAGCTTACTATAAATTTAAAACTTCTTGATTGATAAGGGATTTATTATAATATTAATTCAATAACCATTTACTGTATAGGTGGATAATATGCCAACGTTTTTCTTAACAGTCTTTTTCCATTTTGTTTTCAATTTAATTATAATATCATATTTCATTTTCAAAATAACACTATAACTCAGTGGCGGTTCTAGGTACTGGGCTAGGTGGGCTAAGCCCGACCTGCATTTTTCACCCAAAACATTAGATGGCTGAATAAAAATCAACAGCAATTCGGCCGCTGAACAAAATAAATACATTTATAAGCGTAACTTACCTTTCCCAAATGAATATAATATCTTTGTTTTAATTTTCCTCTGTCAATATAAGACAATGTTACGTCTACCTACAATCATATTCTCGATTGTGTTTTGTATTACAATTTTAAAGTGAGCCGGCATAAAAAAACAATAACCCTATAAATACTTCACAGGGAATAGGAACGTTACGTCACTGGCAACACCACTCAGGGGCTAAATTCCTCATGCCCGTAACCACAGACAATATCCTGCAATATTTCTTTACACTGGGGCGCAATCAAGCACGATTAGATTTTTTTTGTATTTGTATGTACGGAAACGTCATTAACACAAAGGATAGTGTTTCAATCTGTCAAGTTTCTGTTGATCGTTGGGGGCTGATCTGATTCAGCCCATTACGCATACTTATGCATTGAAACACAATACCAATATCGTTGTATTGTATGAAAGTGACAGGTATTGACTTTCAGTGACAGCAAGTGACAGTTCTATACTGCTTTTAGTAGGTACTTGTTATTTCACTTTGAAAGAGACGAATTTAAGGATTCCGTGTTATTATTCTATTATTTCTTAGTTACATTAGCATTGATTTTATTATATAAAAATTTATGCATTGCAGTAGTATCGTAATATTTGTTAATTTGCTTGTAGATTAATGTATAAAGTGAAGTGGAAATATGCTTTTCTCTAGCCCACCCAAGATTTCAGGTCAGGAACCGCCACTGCTTTAACTATTAGTGAGTTACTATCGCCATTTTAGTTTTTGAGCAAGAATAAAAACATTAGCATACATTGAAAATGTACCAGATATTGGTTTAATTCTGTATCTTTTTTTTATTTGTAATCTGTACATCCTACTGTTTTCAAATAAACATTTTTACTACTATCTATTTATCTTTTGATGTAACCACGCTTGTGCTTCTCATTGTTATTATAAAAAATGTACTTTCGTTGATAGTCAGTAAGAAAATTCATTTTATTTGAGGAATTATTAATGACTTACGTGCCGTTTGAAGAATTGGTCTCTGGAGTTAAAACCCATACTGAGAATATTGTTTCGTGGACAGTAATTATTGTTTTCCATTCAATAAGTATTCTTCATCATAAATATGGAGTCATTGCAAAAAAATATTATTTGCTTTAGTAAATATACCAAATTCTTTTTGTGAAACTGACAATACTACAATTGATCTATGATGATTTTGAAATATAAATCCTGAGTGTGGCTCACATTTTGTGGTAAATAAAGAATAAATTACATCAGTTATTTTTAATTACTATTAGTATTCTTTTTTTAATACGAACCACTTCATCTGGCCTGCATAGCTGAATGCTGTTTTTGGGTTGAGTGCCTTTGCTTTTGACAAGTCTGATTCCAGACCCTGGAGAGACGCAATGGTAATGACATCCGCTGGCCGGGTGCCATTGCGGCCCGCTCGACCTCCGCCATTGGCTACTTCCGCTGGATACATCTTCCATTTCTCTCGCGCAGTGTCCTATGTTGCTGGTGAATTCAGAGTCATCTATATTTGAACATTTGAATTCCTAAAAAAGAAAAAAGGGAAAAAGAAGACCAAAAGTCGTTATCAATTTAATAAGCATTCATATTTTAATTCACCTATCTAAAAAATTATACTATACATTATAAAACAAATATACAAAAAAAAACTATACATACCACACATAGCCCACTTATGCAATGCATTGGTTTTTTTCCTAATTTGGTGAGGCACGTTGTGCCGTCAGGGAATGTCCATCCTCGGCTCTTCAGTCCTCCGCCTCTTGTGTGACACCAAACAGAACAGGCGTCGGCAGCTATAAACCAACAGAAAAATTTACAGATATTAAGTCGTATACTCACATATAATAGATATGCATATAAAATGTCAATTTCTTACCGTCTGAATTGTATCTTTGGAATCCAGTTCCAATCAAATCTGGATCTACTTCTCTTGCTCTGATGCAAATTTGATCTGAGAACTCACTGATTGTCATTCGGGGAACATTTAAACACTGAAACAAAATTTATTATAAATGAAAAAGGTTATTCCTTCGTGTTGTATTATTTATTAATAAATTATATTGCAATAATAATGATTTTATAAACCTGTGATGCGATGCAAGTTCTATATTTTTTGGCATGTCCATCGCAATAGTCTCCACCGTTTTCAGGTCTGTAAAAATATATTATCAGGATTAATAATATTGCGAGTAAACGTATTTTTGTATTTTTACAACTAATAAATTAGTGTTCTTTTCCATGGATTCTTTCCATTCATATTCACAACTTTTGAAGGTTTCATATCAAATCAGAATATTGCTGTCAAAGCAAGAGACGACACGATGTTTACCTAGTAATATGTTATTGATATAAGGCAATAGAAAAAATGTTAATCTGACAAATATTGAAATATCCTTATATCTACATGTATTAAATGATGTTACAAATTTAACATTTATTTGAATTATACATTTTTCTGTATACCTGACTTGAAAAAAGTATACCACATAAAAAAAATTGATGCTTTGTTATTTCTGTAAAAAATCTTTAAAATATCAATAATATTTTGTATTAAATTGTTTTTATTTTTAATTTGAAATGTATTTTTATTCTTTCATAAGTCACTGTTTTAGAACATTAGAATAAAAAAAAGGATATCATCTTTGTAACACAAAGAATACATATTCTATTTGAATTTTTCGTGGCTTGTTTTATAAATATATTATTTTGCAAAGATACTGTGATATGTTTGGAGATGGTCACTCAACATACTATATGACAGCTTTAGTGAGTTATTATGATCATGATGCTCAGACATAACCTGTGAAAATATTTCTATCGCATTCACTTCAATCCATTCAAATATTTTAGATGGCTTACCTAGGTTGGTCACATTTTCTGCTTGACACAGTGATACCACTGCTTCCTGCACTCAGTCTTCCCGAATCGCTGTGAAGACAACCCGAGGCGCAGTCCAACCAATCACTCCACTGGCCCCAGGCTCCCGGCAAAGGAGTCGCTGAAGGTGGAATGATGCCAGTGCTTGCGTCACGACCGCCTCGACTTGAACAGCGCCCCCCTCTACACCACTGAAATTATTATATAAATAAATATGAATATTATAAATAAGAAATAATGTTAGATTTGAGAAATATAAGAGGCAGTTTCGCTGCCAAGCTGTTCGAGATGGTTGATGGATAGGCCAACATGAAAATGTGATACTTGAAAGTAAGCTGGTGAACACATGCTATAGAAGTGCCATTTAATTCACAAGGAAAGGTAAGAGATGTGCAAGTCAATCCAATCATCCATTGGACTGACCAGCCATAATCATTTGGCAACTAAAAAGGCAAACTAGTAGGCCTTTAAAAATATTGTGGGGCTGTACAGTAGACCACTGCTTAAAAAAGCTTTTTGTTTATCCCTGCTGCAGAAAAACTGGAAGATGGCATTGAGAGCAGAAAGAGTAACGAAAATATACATTTATTTACTTTAAAAGCACAGTAATATGGTAGTAAGTTTATGAAAAGGGATTGATCCGTGCATGTCTGGTTTTAAAGGAATTTGATGTGATTTTTACCTTGTGCTCCCCACACTTGGTTCCTTCGAGAGCAGGATGAGATGTCCAGGTGTAACGTTCTCGACGGCAGTGGAGGTCTCGACATACTTCAGAAATTGCTTGCTGTGTGGCATGTCTACTCTCTCTGCCATACTTGAGCATACCTTCAAAGTAATGTCTCATGAAAACGATTATATGTAGCAACGATTGCGATGGATTTTTTGCTTTACGAGTGTTAACATAAAATCTATGCATAATGGATGTTTCCAATAAATTTGGTAGTAAATTGGAAAAAGAAATTTGTTTTCTGTATAAAATTAAAATGTTATTCCACTCGCGGCATTAAGTTTATCATGTGTGTCACTTGCTTGAGAAGTAACTTCAGATTTAATAATATGTCATAGTAATACAGAAAACAGATAGCCCACATTTGGGGGAAGAAAACTAGTTTTTGTTCATAATACAATCAACAAGTTTGTTCAACCTTCCGCATGAATTAGTAACCATACTCTCAAACAAATTTTTTCTATAAAATGAATTACGAAAATTTCACAGATTTACAGCCATGTTGACTTGAGATATTTCTGCAATATTTATCTATAACCTAAATATGGATTTTAATACTTTAGTGCTATTGAATGCATTATTAGATTTTATCATTGACCAAGCAGGAAGGAGTAATAAAAGATGTTTTACATTGTTGGTCGGCACCAAATCTCTCTCCTGGTAAAAGACCTTCTGCGCTGTGGTCTAATTGTCCAGCTGAACTACCATGGTCTAGCAAACATCTAGACTGTTGAGTACTGAAAACAGGATGAAGAATATTACTTCAGATCATGGTGGGCTTAGATTTTGGCAAACCTCTACATGTCCTTTCATTCAAAGATAGAATACAATAGAAAAAAGAAACTTAACTTCAAACAAATATTTATTGCTTTTTGTTACTACACTTTTTTTAAAGGTTTGTAAAAACAAGATGACATCAATTTAATATATTTATAGTTTTCATGAATTTCTAACAAACAATATCTTTTGTCTATCAGTAACGCCCGAGAAACAAAACAATGGGTACATACTCTAAAAAGTTCTGTAAATATCTCCTACTACACGCAGACCAAGTAATTTTCCCGCTACCGAGAGTTGGTGACATAATAAAGCTGCTTGGGTCACACTCATTTTCAGCCAAAGGCCCATCGTGTCGCATTCCCAAACTGGAAAAAGTAAATAAAATGTTAAAGAAGTTAACATTGAAATATTATTTTTCACAAAGTAATTGGTTGTGTTTAAAAATATATTTACTTGTGTCCTATTTCGTGCGCAACAACATATACACTTTCAAAATGTCTTCCTTCATTGACAGTGCAGCTGCTTGTTACCGTACACATACCGGCTACCGGTGCTAGGCCTGAAAAAATGAAACATACATTAATTTAGTTGCATGGGATCTTTGGAAAAGAACTCATAAAAGTATAACAGTACCTGGAATAATAGTTGTAAGAATTTGATCCTTAACAATTCATCACACAAGCTTTCTGTTATATACTGACTCGGAGTTAATATTTATAATATACATGTATACAAATGATATGATATACATATTGACTGTGAAAAGGAAACAGGACGTAACCTACACATAACAAACACTTTTTGTTCATTTAGAGTTATTTAAAGTATTTTGTTAGTTATAAAGTAGCTGCTATCAGCTTCCATAAGACAATTAATATCAACGACTGTTGATACATGGCAGCAAAGTTGAATTTTTTTAGATGTGTTAATAACAAGACCATAAGATTCAGAAACACAGTAGAAAGTGATAAAAGAGACATCACAGGAGTAAAATCCTAATTTTCAACATGTGGTTGAATTGTGATGCGAACGATCTTGGATTCCAAATATTGAATTATGTGGAGGCAAATATTTTACTAAGTGGAACAAGATCAAGGAGACGGAGAGGATATTTGAGAGGGGAAGAACATTGCTCCTACAAATCCTAAGTTTTTCTCTGTTTAGGTTTCGCCATAAAGCGGTTCAAGTTATAATAAGAATGTAACTCAAGACAACTTATGTGTCTTAAAAGTACTCCCAATTTGGCAGCTTCAAAAAGAAAAGATAGCTTTAAACACGAATCAATAATTGAATTTCTTAATAAAAGAAATATGCATACTGTATGTACTTAGTTATGATTTTTTCGATTATCCAGATTTTTAATTATTCAGATTATTTTCATCACCAATTAGATTAAATATTCAAGGTTTTACTGTAGTCAGTATTAAGCATTCAATATTGAGCTATAATTTAAAACTTGGTTTATAAAAGTACGACAAATTAATATAATTTTGCTCACCTACAACTTGACTGCTGACTTTTCCGTGCTTACTCACAACATACAAATCGAGACCTGTCAAAATGAGGGCGTGATCCCAATGCAGAGGGTCAGTGTCACCGGTAGGGTTCTCCAGTCGTTGCCAAGCACAGAAATTACTCAAGAATCTGTCAATATCGTGCGGTCTTTTGAGTGCAGCTGGATCCTCATGGAGGATCTCCAGTCGTTTCAGTACAAAATTAACAGTTTGACCGAGAGTAGGATCATGATAGAGTAATTGTACAGCATTTATCATAGCTAGCACGAATCTGACCAGCTCTCGCTCAGTGTCTTTCGGATAATTTACTGTCATGTGTTTGTGTAAATCTCGGTCGACAAATACAGCCGTCTCGACAAAAACTGCTGGAACAATCGATCGCTTTCTTCTGTTTTTCAAAATAGGATACGAATTGACATTGCTGTCATTAAATAATAACGAAGAATTGAGTAAAAACTCATTAGGAATATCTGTTTCGTTTGTGGCAGCATCGTCAGAATTTATTATGCCTGCGCTGCTGGACAAGGCGCAAGGTTTTCTTCTGTATTTGCTCCACTTGTGTACTTTTCTTACGTTCTCTTGGACTAGATTATTTTCAGATAAATTACTCAACGTAATCTCTTCTCTGTCATTAACTACGTTGGGTAATGCGTATTGGCTTTTATCTTGTGATGATCTCCGCACAATGACATGATGATGATCTTTCTGAACAGAAAATCTATCAGGCAATGGATGTATTGTGAAAAAGCTGTTGTTATGGGCAACAATTCCTCTCTGAAAGGAAACAAAAGTCAATAAAAATATTTGTTTTAAATAGACCAATATAAAATTATAATGTTCTATGGTCATTGATTCTTTAAAGTGGGTGTATTATGAAAAAAGAAGCGGTTCAAAAGACAATTTAAATAACTATTATTTGGCTTTTACTTATTGATAAATAAATAAAGCACTTAGTTGTCAACTTTCTGGGAGATATATAGTAACAAACACTTTGTGGAACATTGTATACCTTATATCAGGGTTCGACAAACTGTGCAGCTGTTGTGAAGGTGTTTGCGACTCTAAATTATGTAAAATAAATAGAATGATGGTTAAGTTATTCATGCTGCTCTTACCACTCCTCCGCAAAATGACAAAGCGGCTTTCTCACTTCTATAAAGACATCCCTCAACATCATCGAGACTTGGGAGATAGGAGACAGGTTCACTTCTATTTGCCCATCTTCTGACAAATAAGAAGTGAGGATCCAAGATGTCAACGGCTGGCTTCAATTTGACATCGAGAGTGTTTGTCAGCACGTCCGAGTCGATTGAAATTTTGTTGTGAACATCTCGTTTCCGACGGCGATGGTATTTTATTGTTCCCAACGAAAAATTGTTTTCTGAAATGATAAAAATAAAAATCATTTTTTTTTCGATGGATTCAATAACTTTGCAAAATCCAATAAGCATTTGAATGTTATTATTTAATATTGCAATCAAATTTGTAAAAATTGTCACATCTGTGGTTGAGTGGTCTACGTCGTTGGGTTCAGTCATGGTGCTCATGGGTACGAGTTCCATAATAGGCAGTTAAATTTTTCAATCAATCCATAAAATTATGTTTGAAGACATGGATGTTTGTGGTGTATAAAATTCTCTACCACCCATCATATCTCAAAAAACAGAGGGTATTGAGAGCAATTAGCTAATCACAAATTCTGTTCTAGCTCTATTTTTCCAACTCTACTGTCTTCAAAAAAAGAAAGGTTAAGCAACATAGTAAAAAACAGTTCTATCAAAAAAACTTCTGTCAAAATCAACTCTATGAGGAGCATATGGCTCCACATTGGAAGCGGACATGGGCTAAAAAATAAATAAATAGTTAGTTTAAAAAGTAAAGAATTTTAAATCTTTTATTCTTTATTAGGTTTAAAATGTGCGTTTTTATTGATTAGAATATTTTTTTTAAATATGAAAAATATATTTTTTATATGAATTAAAAGCTTATGATTTCTATCACTAGATGTCACTCTTAAACAACCAAAAAAAATATGAATTTTTCAAACTTATTGTAACAAATACATTTTTTTTAAACCATGTCCGCTCCCAATGTGGAGCATATGGACTCCTAATGGAGTTTATCTCAACAGAAGTGTTTCTACGAAAACTGCTTGTTACTCAGTTGCTCAACCTCTCTTTTTCCAAAGAGAGTAGGGATAGAAGGATAGGGCTAGGATAGGATTAGTGGTAAGCTAATCGCTCTCGATACGCCCCGTTCATAGGATAGGATAGGTGATAGGGGGGAATTAAAGACATCACATACATCCATGTCTTTGAACAGAAATTCATAAATCAATCGAAAAATCAATTTTATAAAACTGTTCGTACCGGGATTTGAACCCGGGCCCTCCGTAGCCGAAGCCTACAGTGTTGACCATTCGACCACACAGGCGACAGTAACAAATACATTAAAATATTTTAATATTTTATAAACATATAATAAAACATCATTCACATTTCCAAGTAAACAATGTCAATTGCATCTCTTTCTTTGAACTTTTATGGCAACCTGTTTGGTTTTTGTTCAGAATGCATTTCTCTCTCACTTATACTAAAACGAGTGAGAGGTGAATGTATTTTTAACGTCATATAAACATGCAAATCCGGCATTATTCATATTATATTATATTTTTATTTTCATTATTTAGATTTTTAATTACTGTTTGAACATACAGAGATACCTGTTAATTAATTTTGTAAGCTATTCACCGAGCCAATTACCAAATATTCTTAATAATAATAACAAATGAAAATTATTTACAATGTCATTAAAAAAATAACGAAATAAACATAAATATAATTTTAAGCAATTCGGCATATATTTATGCTAATTAAAAATTGAAGACTTTATGTAAATACGTTTAGATTATGAGACAGTGACCTCTATGAGTACGGAAAATTGTTAAATATTTTATTTTAAAACACGAATTATTGATCTCAGCTAAAACGCATTAGTATTTGATTTTGGAAAGTGTTCATTTTTAGACAATTTTATCAGTGGCGGTTCTAGGTACTGGGCTAGGTGGGCTAAGCCCGACCTGCATTTTTCACCCAAAACTTTAGATGGCTGAATAAAAATGAACAGCAATTCGGCCGCTGAACAAAATAAATACATTTATAAGCGTAACTAACCTTTCCCAAATGAATATACTTTGTTTTAATTATCCTCTGTCAATATAAGACAATGTTACGTCTGCCTACAATCATATTCCCGATTGTGTTTTGTATTACAATTTTAAACTGAGCCGGCACAATAACCCTATAAATACTTCACAGGGAAAAGGCAACATCACTCTGGCAACACCACTCAGGGGCTGTAATGTGATTAGACCGTAACCACAGACAATATCATGAATTTTTTCTTTACACTGGGGCGCAATCAAGCACGATTAGATTTTTTAAATATTTGTATGTAGGGAAACGTCATCAAACACAACGGATTGTGTTTCAATCTGTCAAAATTCTGTTGATCGTTGGGGGCTGAACTGATTCAGCCCATTACGCATACTTATGCATTGAAACACAAAACCAATATCGTTGTATTGTATGAAAGTGACAGGTATTGACTTTCAGTGTGACAGTTCTGTATTGCTTTTAGTAGGTACTTGTTATTTCACTTTGAAAGAGACGAATTAAAGGATTCCGTGTTATTATTCTATTATTTCTTAGTTACATTAGCATTGATTGTATTATATAATAATTTATGCATTGCAGTAGTATCGTAGTATTTGTTAATTTGCTTGTAGATTAATGTATAAGGTGAAGTAGAAATATGCTTTTCTCTAGCCCACCCAAGATTTTAGGTCAGGAACCGCCACTGATGTTTATAATACAACATTTAGATAATACAATTATAATTAAATTGTAGCTATTATCAGAACAATAAATATATTTAGATGAAGTATAATATAGTACTTGGATATTTTTTAATATAGTACGAGGTGAAAAACTATATATTTTTTGTGTAAATTTATAAAACATATTTTTAACTACATAAACGACTGATTATTTGTTTCATTTTACTTATGTTATCTTAATTTGTGCTTGATTTTATTTTATGGCAACAAATAAATTGAATTCTGTTGTTTATATTAATCTGATTATGATGAATGGTAATATTATAATTCAAATTATGCCGCGCATTTGTTTAATTGGCCTGCTAAGACTTTGAATGTTCAGCGCAGCTACCCTGTCGTCTTAAACATTGGACAGGACTAGTGATTAAACAATAACTTTCGCTACGCTTCTTTATTTAAGGATTGGAAGGGTGGGAGGTATTTTTTAGACTCATGCCTTTCAAAGAAAAACGATAAATAAATTGAAAAAATGCTTTTACGAACTGAAGATGGCGTATAAAAATTGTTATCGAACAACCAATACAATTGTTGTTAAACTAAATACGTTGCGATGTTTACCTCATTATTATGAAATTCTACAAATTTAATACAAATTCAATCAATACGTAAAATAAAATGTGTGTACCTACCTACCAGCGGTGGGCTGCCAATACGTTAACAAGGGGCTGGCTTAATCTCAAAACAATTTATCACTCCTACGCAATTATATGCAATACTTAAATAAGCAAACGACTGTTGCTTAATACACTTATAATATGCAACAATATACAGTTTACCATAAACTAACCAATGCAAATGGCTAAAAATATATTAATGTGTGTATTGAAGCTGTCGTAGATAATATATAAGTCGGAAATTTCAGTTAATGCTCTAATTTAATCTAAGAAGTTTTCTCTTAAATTAACAAGGGGCTCGCCGGCCGTAGTAAAATCTAACAATGAGCTCGGGCGAGCCCCCTCCAGCCCACCCCTGTACCTATCTAATAATATGACAGTGTGTGGAAATGAGGAAAAATAACTCTTACTGAACCTTTTCAAAACAAAAAGAAAGTGAAATTGAGAACTTCCGTGATAAAAATATTATGTATGTAGTTCTTTAGAATTTAGAACGAAAGAATTTATTGTTACGCGGCTCTGTAAATCCACTGTCATTCGCTGAACAAACCGCATCGACAGTATTCCGTAATGCAAATTTAGCCATGAATATTCTTATGAGATGCGTTCTGTGAGCGGAGATGCGTAACCACCATTTTATGTTCCGTTAGTCGACACCAGTGGCGTCTTCGATATCACGACATAAATAAAGTATTATTCAAAATAGTTTCCAATACCAAGAAAGAGTTCATACACTAATATTCATCAGGTCCTTTTGCAATAAATTATGTTAATTATTTTATAAAGCGACTGGTCAATATAAACATATCATATTAAGAGTGTTTCTTTCAAATATGGTTAGGTTATGCTTGGTTTGGCTGTCAACATAAAATTGGTTTTGAGGCAGCGGTGGACTGCCAATACGTTAAAAATGGGCTCGCTTTATATCAAAGTAATTCTCGGTGTTCTGGAGAATTAGTGAGTTTTTTTTATCACTCCGATGGAATACTTAAATAAGCAATAGATTGTTACTTAATACACTTAAAATATGTAATAATATGCAATTTACCGTAAACTAATCAATGTAAATGGTCAAAAATTTACTAATGTGTACAGTGAAGCTGTCCTAGATAACATATAAGTCATAAATTGACGTTATGTACTCATTTGATCTAAGAATATTGTTTTCTCTTAAATTAACAAGGGGCTCGCCGGCCTTAGTTAAATTTAACAAGGTGCTCGCGCTAGCCTCTCCGAACCCCCTCCAGCCCACTCCTGTTTTTAGGTTCAAAAATAGATAAATAATATAGAAGTCTGTTACATTCTTTTTTCTTTATAATGACCATTTAATTTAAAATTAAAAATATCTACTATTAAATGCTTTTTAAAGGTTGATTTCAATACTGAACAGCCTGTCGGAATGTGAAGGATTAAGTTGAGCATTTTGATAAAATATGAGTAGCGGAAACTGAATATGAATCAGACACTTTCAATTAGGGCCCCCAATTCCAGGATCCCGTCCAATTTTGTGATCTCGAAATCCCGGGGTAAGAAGTGCGAAATTCTCGAAAAGTTGTTAAAAATAGGTAACCAGAGGAAACTTTTAAAAATTCACGCGAGAGCTTAAAAAAAAGGCTCCCAAAATTTTCCCGTAAATTTGTGGGTTTTTGAAATTGAAAATCCTGGAAGAGGTAAATAAAAGGTCTCACATTTTTTCATTTAAGGAATTCTGTAAATTCTCAAGATTTCATAATCGTCGAGCGAAAATTTCTCAATCCCGAAATTCTACACGATTTTATGGTGAATATTTAATCCCAATACAATTGGAAAAATTGTCGATCCCGATATTCCGGGATTACAAAAAAGGTCTGAGATTGGATGGCCTACGTTCACTTTGTCACTTTCTGTGTCGGATATTTTGATAATACGCATAAACTAATCTTGTTTGTGTTTAGATGGGAATATTTTACAAATAACAATAGTGTACGTATATTATACAATTTACGATAGCTATTATGTGTATGCTTTGAGATTGTTTTACACAAGTTTATGCTTCGGCTTCATGACGTGTGTGACAAGGGAGGACCTCTTTAAATGACAGTAGCTCTGTTCTTCTGCGTACTTCTGACGGTTTGCAAACCGTCAGCAAACCGTCAGAAGTACGCAGAAGAACAGAGGTAATGTTTACAGGTATCCCTAATTCACTGTCAATAAGTATTTTTATTATTTTAAGCCGATCGATATGATATTTCAGATATTTCATGTAAATCGGAGAATAAAATTTAAAAAAAAAACAAATTCTACAACATCGAAACACTTTGTTGAATTGTATTTGTTACTCTGGCTCCATTCATTTCATTTTTTGATTAAAAACATTTAGGTAAAGGCGAAGAATCATTTTATCGATATGAACACTTGTATCAAATGTGAAAAAATATTTTTTTTTTGAAAACAGATCTAATTCAATCGGTGTTTCTTTTATTTGGTACACCACTGCGCCGTATCACAATTATCAACAAACACGGAAATGGCTTTTGTTCTGTCATGGAAACTTTTACAGATCTGCTAACAATCTGTATGGCTATAAACCACGCCACAGTGTTGCGTAGACACTAGATAGAGTCACTGGACTGGGGGAAGCCTAGTCAATTTTTCTTTGAAACAAAGACGCAATCTTTAAAGGGCTAGCGGTATTTTTATGCAGCACAAGAAAAGTGGTTGTTAAAAAGCCATCTTATACACGCCGCAAGATAAATGAGATTTGAAATTGGAAAACATAACACATCATCAGCCAAAGTCTGTCTGTTCATACTTCATAGTGTAGTGAAAACGATTTTTTTTTTATAAATGTCCGTTCTCAAAGCATCACTTATTTATTTTATTAATTAATTTATTTATATTTAAAAAATACGAATTATCAGTCTATTCTGTTCGCGATAAAAGCATCGTAAATTAGTGCCGCCTGTGTGGTCGAGTGGTCAACGTCGTTGGCTACCGCTACGAAGGTCACGGGTTCGAATCCCAGTACGGGCAGTATTATAAATTGATTTTTCAATCGATTTATGAATTTCTGTTCAAAGGCATGTATGTGATGTCTTAAATTACCCCTCCCACCCATCCTATCCGATGAACGGGGCGTATCGAGAGCGATTAGCTAACCACTAGTCCTGTCCTAGCCCTATCCTTCTATTCCTACTCTCGTTGGAAAAAGAGAGGTTGGGCAACTAAGTAACAAGCAGAAACACTTATGTTGTGATAAACTCCATTAGGAGTCCATATGCACCACATTGGGAACGGACATGGTAAAAAAATAGCTTTATCGATTTCTGTTCGAAAGGAATGGGTGTTTGTGATGTCTAAAAATTCTCTCCCACCTTTTCGATACTTAAAGAACTGGGCGTAGCGATAGCGATTAGTTAGCCACTAGTACTGTCCTAGCCTTATCCTTCTATCCTTACTACTCTCTTTAAAGAAGAGAAGTTGAGCGACTGAGTAACAGACATTTCTCGTAGGAAAACTTCTGTTGAGATACCTTCACTAGGAGGCCACATTCTCCACGCTGAGAGCGGACATGGATTAACAAAAGAATACGCCAGAAAAGTCAATCGAGTAGGTTCCGATAAAGTATTTATCAAGTAATCGTTAGAACTCGCTCACGTCCACGCAGAATATGTCGACATCCAAAGCAATACTGTTACATTGCAGCATTTTTAATGAAATCTCTCTAATTGAAAGTGGGTTTTACACATTGGAAGAACAAACAAAAAATTCCAAATCCACGATGACGCGATGGTTAAAAAAACAGTTTGGATTATACGTGCCTTCATTCCCTGAACTTATTATTATGTACAAATTTATAAGGGGTATTTGACACTTATAAAACAACTTTTAAGGAATATATAAAAAAAATCTTTATACCAGCGTGGGAACAATTTTAATTATAATACATGGCTTAAGCTTTCTGCTAAAGATATGTTATGTCTTATCAAGAAATGAGTAAATTAAATATTCCATTTTTATGTTACCTAAATGCAGGCATGGGGGTAAACTTGTTCATGTTTGGTAGAGAGGAGGCAAATTATTATTTCGTCTTCAAGGCAAGGGCCGGACCAAATTATTAAATAAAATAAATTAATATCAAATGAATTAAAACAAGTTTTTTTTTTAACCATGTCCGCTCCCAATGTGGAGCATATGGACTCCTAATGGAGTTTATCTCAACAGATGTGTTTCTACGAGAACTGTTTGTTACTCAGTTGCTCAACCTCTCTTTTTCCAAAGAGAGTAGGAATAGAAGGATAGGGCTAGGACAGGACTAGTGGTTAGCTAATCGCTCTCGATACGCCCCGTTCATAGGATAAGATGGGTGGGAGGGGGGAATTCAAGACATCACATACATCCATGCCTTCGAACAGAAATTCATAAATCGATTGAAAAATCAATTTATAAAACTGTCCGTCACAGGATTCGAACCCGGGACCTCCGTAACCGAAGCCAACGACGTTGACCACTCGACCACACAGGCGACAAGTAGTTACTTTATATTTCGAAAATTTATAATACAACTCTTTTTCTTCGCAAATATTTTTTCTCCGGCCATGAATTTGAATAACTTCGCTGAAATTGATTTGGTTGGAATAAAAAGAAGCAGAGGACCAGATTCCTCCTGCATACTCCTTTTTTTAGAACTAGTGCCTTTTTTATTTCCTGTAATCATTCGATCCAAAGGATGTGTTACTTCTGACACGGAGAGAAACGGATATCCTTTCAAATATTGCTGTAATCTGCACTATTGGGCTTCAATTATTCATATTCCATATCTTGACAAAGACTAATGTTTATGTAGCTAATAATATAATTATGCACGTACATTATGAAATAAATCATTTATAATAATTTAACAATATCTACACGTAATTGTAATATCGCGTGTGAGAATAAAGCATAATTATTTTAAAACGCTTGTTATTTGACGAATAATTAAAATGTCTGATAATTTTATCATTTAATTAATAACATACTTCACCAATTGTCGCTGTTTTAATGGTTTCATAATAAATCATTTTTTAATAGCAACTAAATTTGTGATAGTTGATTTTTAATTTACGCTGTCACCGAGTTAGGACCGTAAAACAGAGCCATTTAGTATTTTATTTTGCCAAACTATTACTGCATCATTTTTGTTCTCAATGTAGAGCATTATGGAGTCTAAACAGTGCTTTTTAACGTAAGCAGATAAATAATGTCTGAATTTTAGGAAGCAGACCAACGTCACTCTTCGGAGGGAGTATAGAAAGAAAGGGCTAGACCAGCATTACTAAATATGCAGCCCATTCCGATTTTATTTGCTGCCCAAACCAATCAAAGCCAACGAATACTTTTTTAAACATCTTTTATTGTTTTCAAAATTTCAACCAGACAAATGAATATTACAATTATGACAAGACATTTATGTTTTTCTTTGACTGCTGTCTCTGCGCAATGCTTTGGTTTATAACATGCGTATGTTTTTTTAAAATATATAATATATGTAAAACAAATTGAATTATAATAATGAAAAAAATTATTGCGGCATACGTAGAGTAGCAAAAATCAGTACACGTCCCAGACAAAGAAAGGTTCAGTATGACTGGCTTAGACAATTAATCACTCCATTTCTACACCCCATTATCAGGATCGTAAACGAGATATAAATGAGAGGAACGACAATCTTGCATACATTAATTGTAATACATACATAGATTTATTTAAAAGTCAATGTTTCGAAATATCCGTTCTGAAATTTCAGACATTGACAGAATAGCCAAAATGAACAGTCAAAAACGAAAATAAAATTATTTTAGAATTCTTGATTTTTGTGACCATTTGCCCCTTGAAAATACGTAGAAAATAATATAAGTTACTCAAGATTAACTTGACGAGTAGAATCATCACAAACGTCCGTGTCTAAGATCTCAAATTTAGCCTAACTGTGACTCTAACCCAGACCGGCTTAGGCAAGACAAAACTCTTAGCAAATATACCACTGGTAGTGACGTATTTGTATCACAGGTAATTATTCATTCAAGGCTTATGTTTTTTATAACGTCTTATATAATAATGCTTTTTCTTACATAAAAAAATGTCCGCAGAGTAAACAATGCAAAAAATATGTTCTAAATATGAATGGAACAGCTGTGCATGATTTGCTCAGTCATATAAAAAAAAAACTGAACGCTCAGTGACTGTACAGCATGCAATTCAAGAAGTGAGAGCGAATAAATGTCTCGAAAGATCACTATTTTCATAACGTTTTTTACACTATCTCCAAATATAATTAATATGCATGTTAAGTACATAAAGTACAGTTGTTTTTTAATTATTTATTTACTCAATTGCGACTTATATAAGCTAGCGGATGTGTCGTTGTGTGCGTTTAGGTAACTAGTCTTCTCCTTCACTCTTTCACAGCCCATTTATAGTTTCTTTCACGTAATATCGATCACACAATGTTATCACTATGAAGGAAATACGCAGTAAAGAAGTGAAGGAAAAGTTTAGTTCCCTAAACGGCCACAATAGTGCGTCAGCCAACTTATAGAAGTCACAGTAAAGTAAAAGATTAACAGCAGTTTGCGAGTGGTTGGACGAATTCTTCCACACAGGAAAACACAAGTAAAGCAGTATATTAATTAATTAGTAATTTTTACGTAGGTTTCGGAAAAGCGATTTATTTCATACTTATAATAATTAAGGTTAAGAAATAAAAAAAATGTTATCTAACGTGAAAGTTTTATAGAACCGTATTTTCTAAGGCTGTGGAGTCGGAGTCGGAGTCGTAAAAAATGAGCGGCTCGATTTTTTTTTGAAAAATATGTTTAATAATGTGTAGTCAAACCAAATAGTCAAAAGTGTTAACATTTCATGCTTGACTGACTAAAGATGGTCTAGTGGTATATACATATGTATAAGTTAAAATGAAATTATTAAAAAAAAATCCTCGGAGTCGGAGTCGTTAATTATTGTAAAGCTAGAGTCGGAGTCGTCTTTTTTTACACGACTCCATAGCCCTGGTATTTTCGTTACTTTGTAGCGAATAATGATTTGTGTCTATGCACTTAAGAAAACACAAATAAACTGCATTATTATAATATAATGATTTAGTCTTTCATAAATGAATCTTACAGAAGCGATACAGACATGCGATTTTGCCGTTTGTTGTTATGTGCTAAGTTCAGGTATCTAGATATCTATGTACTGTAATATTTCCGAAAGGATGTTTAGATTTGTCTCGCGTTATTTTTATATTGCACACAATACCTTGTGATATGCAAAATGCGTATACCGAAATAATTTGTGTGAACCTTTTGTTAAACCACGTTTGTAATCGATCTATTCTCACGGGGACGTTAGTCGTGATTGAAATGGTGAAAATCGAATATCGATATGTAATATCCGTTTGCATTTTCGCGTGGATAATGACCGCCATGTCATTTAATTATTTATTTAAATAGTTCCACGTCGGTCCGGATGAATTTTTCTGTGACAATATAATCCGACGACTTATTGTTCCCCGCGTGACTGAAACGTGTGCCACGGCAGTTCTAGATTGGCAGTTGAATACTTTTTTAGTTTATAATACAAAATATATTGTGTCACACGGCGTCAACTATGTGGAAAGCGTACCAAAAATGGCATAGCACCACCTATGTAAAATGCAACAAAGGACTCGCGAGAGCCCTTCCGAGCCCCCTCCAGCCCACCCCTGCCATGATCGTTTTTACAACCGTCCTCTAAGCATATTAAATTATTCTAAAGCAGGGTTTCCCTAATATTTTCTGCTATCGAACACTTCAAAGATCCGGAAATTTTAACGGAACACTTGGCTTATTCTTTAGGTCAGGTAATTCATAATAGTCGCCTGTGTGGCCGAGTGGTCAGCGTTGTTGGCTTCGGTTACGGAGGGCACGGTTTCAAATCCCGGTACGGACAGTTTAATAAATTGATTTTTCAATCGATTTATGAATTTCTGCTCGAAGGCATGGATGTATGTGATGTCTTGATTTACCCCCTCCCACCCATCCTATCCTTTGAACGAGCGTATCGAGAGCGAATAGCTTACCACTAGTCCTGTCCTAGCCCTATCGTTCTATCCCTACTCTCTTTGGAAAAAGAGAGGTTGAGCAACTGAGTAACAAGCAGTTCTCGTAGAAGCACTTCTGTTGAGATAAACTTCATTAGGAGTCCATATGCTCCACATTGGGAGCGGACATGGTTGAAAAAATATCATAACAGTATATTTACAAAAAAAAATTGTTAAAAAGCCATTAATTTTTAAATGGTGTGGCGGTTGAGTCTTTCCCTGCACTTTGACTTTGTTGCAGCATAAAAAGGAAATCCTGCCCCGCATAAATAGGTTCTCTGTCCAATGTGTCATAACAATAATAACTTGTTTTGATTGGGGGATTCTTGTGACAAGCTCACCAAGAAAGAATTTAATGACATTTATATCAGAATCACTGATAAAATCGGCCTGATTTTCATGATCACTTGCGCTGAATTGAGCATGCTTGTTTTGCTATTTCGGAAAATGGATTCCGAACCAAGGAATCGTATTTGCTAGTTTTTGGAAAACACTGAAAAAAACTGGTTTTTAAGTTATGTGGGTGTTCGCGGGACACCTATTCAGGTTCTGTGCAACATCAGTGTTCCGCGGAACATAGTTTGGGAAACCCTGGTCTAAAGTTATCTCTGATTCTCTGTTAATGTTGTCTAACCGTCTCCTCCTCAGGCCAAGTGTTTTCTTGGGTTACTTTATAGAACTTGTGGAGAGCTGTCTCAACGTTCTTTTGTTTCAATGCTAATTTCTTTAATTTATGAAATCATCGTCACGAGTATGACTTTTAGTAAAAAATGAATTTATGTATCGTTACCTTACTAGCAGAAGTTGATAAGTAACAAAACTAACTCAAATTAATTAACCACATAATACATTATTGGATATTAATTAACATATATGGCTGAAATAATTCAGTTGGAGCGTTTATTGTGCCAGTTTGGAAAAAAAACAACTTCATTTTCGCTCTTATTATGCCCTATTATTTTAGGATTGGATTTTGAGTATAGGTGGAATTAGGCACTAATGTTTAATGTTATTTTCCTGCTCTTTATATCGACTGACATAAATTCCCATAGAATTAATGTCACGTCATTTTTAAAATATCACATTGCACAAATTAATGACTGTAATGAATTTTACTTAAATTATATAAATATATTATTTTTAAAACTTTTACTTTTTCATATCGAAACACGCAGTAAAAGGTTCTCAATGTATGCATTAGTTACTAGTTCAAAAACCTACACTAAATTTTTATAATATTTTGTCGTGTAGCTGGCAGGGTCACTGCAGTACATTCATAGGTTATTCGCTTCATTTTTTTTCTACCAAAATAAAATAAAATAAGTGCTACACAATGAAATGTTGACAAATAAAAACAATAGTAAGTAGGCGATATAAAAAGGTGCGGTGTTAACATTATTGAATGACATTGGACTTGCAAATAGTTAAATTTAATTTTTTAACAATGTCTTTATCGATAACTGTCAAGGCATTTGAAAAAAAAAATGAATACAGGAAGTTATCATCGTATTAGATGACTAAATGATATTGCATCTGAATGTTTTATGCAATGAAAGTATTTGAAGACCGCCCACAATAAAAGTAAAAAAAGTGTAATATTGTACAATTAGTTTTGTATGTTTCCATAAGTTTCGTTACTAACAATCCTGGTTTCGCATTTTATTTATCTTAAGGCGTTCAAGTGCTCGTCGGATTAACTTAAACTAAAGCTAAGTAAATAGTTTTTATCGTATATATATATCGACTGTGGAAAGAAAAAAGGACGTAACTCACACATATCAAATTTTACAGGAGGCACAAAAACGTGTTTTGATGATTTTGGGCCATATGCAAATTATGAATTATACACAACCTTGAAGTGCACGGAGACTTCTAAACTGGTGTTTAATTGACATAATCTGATATTTATTAAAGAAATTGTCTAGGAAAAACTTTTATTTCAATATTTTTTTTGGTTTTAATTTTTTACAAGGCCATCTTTTTCAAACTTAAAAGCTAAATTTAGATACTAATTCGGCATTCGCAGCATGCATCCTTTTGATAGAACGTGTATCAAGTTTGATACATTGTGATAATCGAAAAATAACCTGTTTTGGAAAAACTGTGGGTTACGTCTTTTTTCCTTTCCACGGTCGATATTAATACACAGTGAATATTAATTCATATATATATATTATTATGAATAAAAATAATATCACTACGTTTCAAAGTTACTGATGACGATCTGGATTAATTACACTAAAATGATTTGATATTAATGACTTTCAGTCGATTGGGATAGTGACCGCAAAATCAATTAAAATTTCTATATTTCTTTGAAATTACACGTGACATATTTTTTTATTTAATGGTTAGTGTAGCGGTCTACTTGAGACAAATTATTGAGGCTTTTTTACAAACATTCGTGTAATTGATATAATCTAGTTAAATAGGATTTTAAAAACACCCCAGTTAAGTTGAGCATTCCTTTTTATTGCATGAATATTTAATAAATTTTATCTGCAAAAAATGAACAAGAAGTCAGTGGCGTGCTTAACACTCGAGTACCGAAACGTCGAAAATATGATCGAAAACCGATGGGGTACAAAGTGACCCCAGAAAAACTTGCATTGCATTGATAGAGGCACCATTGTAGATTATAATAAATATTTGTTAAATATTTTAAATATTAAGCGAATGGTTGAAATAATAAGAATTTTGCAATGTGAATACACTCCATAGATACCCGAAGGTAAAACAGTGACCCTTTTGTTCAATTAAAAATCGCACAATTTAATTTGAATTATGAACACGCTTACCATCTTTATCTTGGCCGATGACATGCTCCCATTCAGTATCAGACAACTGTCCTTTCAAGGATTCGAGAGTCAGCTGAAAGAATAAAACAAAAATATTTAGAAAAATACGCATTTTTGTGATGTTTGGCATAGTGTAGTTTATGTCATAGTTTTGCTGATAAAACTTCTCTTTTTTATTTTCATTTATACGATATTATATTGTAAATATATCAAATGTATCATAAAAGCATTCTTATGTAAAATTGAATAATTTCTGTCTCTCTGAGAGCGAAATACAGAGTACGACAGGTAGAAGGTCTCACACGAAACGTCAAAAAATCAAGTGATGTGAACTTAGCAACGTATGTCAGAACAGTTCTCAAACCATCGCAAATTCGCAAAAGAACATATCGTCGCCAATATTGTAAGAACACGTAACACATTTTTTATAACTCAAAAATTACTTTTATCTTTTAAATTCTCTATCTTTCAGATATCATTGGCACATTTTTGTATTTACACATATTTTTATTTTCAATGCGTAAGTTATAAATTAATTATAACAATATCAAGCTTAAGTAAAAAGTTTTCAATTTTTACAGTAATGTAATGATTTGTTATTCCTGTCAAACTAGCCGAAAGTTAAGTGTTGTTGCAGTATTGACGACCAGTGGCGGATTAAGCATATGGGATTCCCCAAACGCAATACAATTTTTCGGATAACATGACGATGTTGGAAAATTCCAAGTATAACAATAAAACTATATAAAAACCTGAACAAAAACTAAATGGTTTATATCATATACGCTATTTTTGATACCCCTAAGATTCAGAAGCCCCAAGCGAGCGAGTCATTTGGTTATACAGTAATCCGCCATTGTTGACGACGATGTTATAATTTAATTTCTCTTTTTGAAAATAAGGAAAAGTGTTTTTCAACCGAGAGTTTGCAGTGAAATTACTTATTAGTATTAAAGCAATATATATGTTATAAATACGTATATCAAATAACGTTTGTTTACTTAATTCATTTGACACTTTGATAATTAATTAACTGTTGACACATTTTAACTTCGCGGATGGGTAATTTCTTTTCAAACACTAATTATTTTTTTAACCATCAGACGATTAAAATCACGTTATTGCGTGCACTCTGCAAACAGTGCTAGTCTTTTTTATAATCTGAAAATCAACCAGTTTCTTAATTAGAACCGTATTATACGTATATGTCTTGAGACTCACATCGAAATTTGTACATAATGATAATTTCAAACGATTATAACATTTGTTTTTTTGAAGCAGAAACGAAAAATAGTAATCTGTAATTGATGCTTGACTTTAGGTTTAGGTACTACGTTATACAGAAATAATCATTTTTTACCATACCATATGAACACCTGACGGAGTTTGTTTTTACATAAGTTTTTTTACGAAAACTGCTTGTTATCACTTGCTCAATCTCTTATTTTCGACGGATACAGAGATATAAGCAGGGCCGTAGCTAGGAATACCGAATAAGATACTCGCACTGAATACCGAAGTGCTGTAGGAGTATAAGGGGCGTCAAAATGATGACAGGTATTTTTAAGAAAATACTAAATATACTCCTTGTATGACGCAAAAAAATCATAGCTAATTAAATGTAGAAACAATACCTGTCGAATGTTTAATTAAAAAAATTAAAAACTTTATTTAATTATGCATGTATTTGATTTTGTTAAAGTTTAATGGTTTTTTTTTAAAAATAATTAGTGCGTTTTGGTTAAGATGCGAGTTTTTATAGAAGAAAAATAGGAGGTCACTGCTTAAGCATACCACTGGCTTCCTGTTATTTTACTACAAATAAAATTTATTAGAATATATTAATTGCCGCCTGTGTGGTCGAGTGGTCAACATCGTTGGCTACCGCTACGGAGGGCACGGGTTCGAATCCCAGTACGGGCAGTTTTATTAATTGATTTTTCAATTGATTTATGAATTTCTGTTCAAAGGCATGGATGTATGTGATGTCTTGAATTCCCCCCTCCTACCCATCCTATCCTATGAACGGGGCGTATAGAGAGCGATTAGCTAACCACTAGTCCTGTTCTTGCCCTTTCCTTCTATTCCTACTCTCTTTGGAAAAAGAGAGGTTGAGCAACTGAGTAACAAGCAGTTCTCGTAGAAAAAATTCTGTTGAGATAAACTCCATTAGGAGTCCATATGCTCCATATTGGGAGCGGACATGGAATATAATAAAATAAATAAATATAATAATAAGAAATGCTTAACTTAACTGGAATGTTTAAAAATCCTATTAAATTAATTAAACGAATGTTTGTAAATACGCCATTTAATAATTTGTCTTTATTATAGGTGTCGTTGTAGACCGCTACACTCACCCTTAATGTCGTTCAGGGGACATATTTGATTTTAAAACAAGTCGATCTTTAACCAACACAGAAATTCTTTTGTTATTTAAATAATATGCATAACAAATTATACAAGTAAAACTTTCTCGGTGTTGTAAACGAATGGCCGTTATTAAAAATTGGACGTGTTTTTTTCCAATTGCACAAAAAAGTAAAAACACATCTCTTTCTAATGAGTTTTCTAAGCGATTGTTGCATGAAATAATAAGTATACACGAAGCCAAATACAGATTTGTATTTACCAATTCACGAATACTGTTTCTATTAGAATAAATGCAATTATTACGATAGCGGTATTTGTAATTTGGACGTGTGTTTACCATATTTTTACAGAATCGCGGTTTACCGGTTGCGTAAAAACAAGTGCAAACCATTTTCACTGAAAATATTGCAAAAAGTTAAACCGCATTTCTGATTATTTTTATAATGCGTTCACGAATTTTGATTTTTTTTGTATCGGTTTCCACGTGCATAACAACTACCAGACTACGTCACTTGTTACATTGTCACTTGTTTGGTGGCATTCGAATAAAGTATAGAAATCACTTGAACGATGTTAATTTGTAATTCTTTATATCATAAATATAAGTGGGACTTTATATCATAAATATAAGTGGGACTTTATATCATAAATATAAGCGAATGAGGTGCGCGCCTGGGGCCTCAAAAATAGCTAATATTATGTAGCCCATATAATATTTATTCAGATTTGAATAAATTGCACTTATTTTACATGGAATTTTATGACGTTTTTATATTATCCAAAAAACAGGGTCTACAGATTCAATTGCGCCTGCAGCCTCTCATTTGCTTAATCCGTCACTGACAGTAACACATATAAATATTAAAGACATAATGAAGGGGCAGTGACTTTGGAGAATGTAATTAGACTTGACAGATAGCGCGAATAGTCTATGCTCTTTTTTTGGTAATTCAAAAACAATTTGAACTCGTTTTTACCCATGACGAAAATAACAAATGGGAGCCATTTGCCCATCCTGTTGAATTAAGACAATTCACGACGAGCTAAATTTGTAAGATTAAAAGATACATAATTTCGTTCCGGCTACATTATTCATGAAACATTATGAAAGATGTCACATTGTTTAAGTTGTTCTCTCCTAATGTGGAAAAAATGGCTATAACAGAAAGACAGTTCCTGTAAATCATTCATAATACACTGTATTTACAAACTAAGTTATTAATAATTAATTTATAGATTTGTAGTTAAATAAATGGATGCATGTTATTAAAGATTTCAATACCGGTATTACCGAAACCAGGATACTGGAATTCATGGTGTTTTTAATGTCGAAATAACAATTTTGAAAATGTAAAAATACAGATATTTCGGTATTAAATATTAGCCAGAACTGAATATTGAATGTATAGAAATCATCAAATGTTTTAATAAAAATGTTCGCGATGAATTGAAATATATTAAATCTGCTAATTATTGTATGTTAAATTGAAAACGTTGTAGATAATGTCAACGTCTTGTTGTCATTTTTGCCCTTCTTCTATTTAACACATTTAACCTAACCTATCCTACTAATTTAATTTATTTTTTAACAAGCGTTTATCAGTACACTTAAACCTAAGCCTTAATGTAATTTCTACTCTGTCTAGCGCTCATCAGTCAGCTTATAAACTTACCAGGTAATTCATACATTGACAATTCAAAGTGAATGTGCATTGTAATGATGTAAGATTCAACTAAAACTTATATGTTATGTATATATTAACTGCTGAATGTGTACATATATCGACGAGATTTCACACATTAACTGTGAAATACAATATAACATGTCACTGTTTTGATAGATGTTCGCAAGTAGCAGATTGATAGTTCTGAGTAATTCAGGGATAAGGGAGCGTACAAGACAGCGTCCCGTCACGTCAGTGGTTATGGAGAGACGTTGGAATTGGCTGAGTTACGTGCTGCGGATGCCTCCGGAAAACCTTAATCCTGCCCGCCTTTTCTTTCGACCGGTGGGACTCCGGCGTCCCGGACGTCCGTCGGGTACTATCCATAGGATGTACTCGGCGGAACTGAGGGATGCTGGCATGTCATGGGAGGAAGCAAAGCAATTGGCGGGAGACAGGGAAACATGGAGGTGCCGCGTGGCGGCCATATGCTCCACATAGGGAGCAAACATGGCCAAAGAAGAAAAAAGAAGAAGTTCCGAGTAAAAATGAATTGGAATATTTCACCTTTTAAGATAAAGCGTCAATATTTTATGTTACATAGATAAATATAATATCAAAATGTAGATGCACTAAGACTAAGTTTAAAATAAGCAGTTAAAGATAATTACCAACCATTAAATCAGTATAATTAATAATCGCCATTAAAAATAAATAATTTGTCTTGACAAACTGGTATAATATCAATGGATCAAATTAGTTATTCCAGACAAAGAATATCTGTGTTTAACATACATTACTATTTTTTGTCAGTTTTGTTAGTTAACAAATTCTGTCTAAACGGTGGTGACATCATAATATTAAAATTGTTTCTTTGCCTAATGAGAATTCGTATTCAATTTTCCAGCGTCGAATGAAAAATAAAAACTAGTCAGAGATCGTTGTAGCCATTATCTTTAAAAAACGATATTTTTTTGTTTCAATTTAAAGAATCAATTTGAAACACATTAAAATTAATTTACCTGCAAGTACTTACCTACCGAATAATTTATTTGCGTGTGAATCAAGTGTTCAAATTAATCTTCTTTTTTTATAACCGCGTTTAGTCATAATTTATGAAAAATGTAGTTATCTTATGTATTAAAGTGAGGATTATAAAAACGCATATTTAATTAATTGAGGTACTAAGTATAAAGCCAAGTAGTAACGCTCTAAGGCAGGGATGGTAAACCTATGACCCGCAGAGAATTTTCGGTGACACGCTATACAATTTTGTATGAAAAGGTTTATTTACTGTTGATACTAAAATCATCGAACAAAAAAATAGTTTAAATGGGGTTTTAAAAAACACCTTGCGATTACTGATATGTAGTTTACAGTCAACGTTCGTAACGTAATTTTAATATTTTTGATTTTGTAAATATGAATAGTTGCCATAAAAGAATCGAATATCGTTCATTTTGTGATTATTTTTCGGTAACTATACTACGAAAGAAAGAAAGAAAGAACTTCGACCGGTGGGATTTCGGCATCCCGGACGTCCGTCGGGTACTATCTATAAGATGTACTCGACGGAACTGATGCTGGAATGTCATGGGAGGAAGCAAAGCAAATGGCAGGAGACAGGGAAACATGGAGGTGCCGCGTGGTGGTCATATGCTCCACATTGGGAGCGAATATGGCCAAAGAAGAAGAATAACTAAACTAAAGAAAAACATTTTTTTTGGTTATTATGTATTTGAAAAATATTGGCTATGGTTATGGAAATGAAATGGATATCTATATATCCATAATCGGAAAAAGAACTTAAGCTATACAATTCGGTAAATTGCGTTTTAAGCCAATAATTGTTCAATATCGCCTAAATTATTATTTTTTTAATTTATCGCCAACAAAAATTTAAGAGCGTTATCTCATTTGCCTGATCTTTTTTAGGGCCTGTGCATTTTAGTGTTTTGACTTGTTATCGTTTGTGCTACGTGGACTCTGGCTGAGAAACGCTGATCTAGATAACTGAAAGTAATCAAACAATTTTATTATAATATCAGGATATGCACTGACCATATAATACTATTTACTAAACCCACTTAAGGAATTCCTTTTCCGAACTTAATTAAAAAAAACTTATAAATTTATAAATTGTTGGTTAGGTTGCCTATTACGGGTTGATATGATTTATGCCATAAGCAGCTTTTCTTTCGATAATCATATTAAATAATAATTTAATACCAGTGACAAATTTGAAAATTCCACCTATAAAAGTTATTTAAATTTGTTGGAATAGCAAAGTTATCATTTTTTGTTATTTTTTCAAACAAAACACATTTGTAAAATAGCCAACAATGCCTTCATTTCACATTTCGAATAAGATAATAGACTATTACACACACAGTTACAAAATATCCTTAGAGACGATTATTATTTGAATACCATAAAGTGAGTAAAAAATATAATAGCCATAGACAATTGACATACGTTACAAAGCATTAATTTCATTATTATGTCAGCTAAAAGGCAGGTGATTGGGTGCTTAAGTATCTCGCCGAATTAAAAAATTAGACTTGCGGTTGGCTGCATTAAAAAATTACACAATACAGCAAGGACGTCACAAATAGAATAAAAAAATAACAATAATGAAGTTCCGTTGCGGCGGCCATTGTTTTAACGTAATTTTTGGTCATGAAACCGAAGTTATAATTCAGAACGCATTGCGAGGAAATATTTTTATTTTGTTAAGTGCTTTTTTTTCATTCTGAATTTTAATAATGCTGCCATTCCTAATGTGCGATAACAATCTAAATTATCAGTTTTATTTAAAGTCGTTTTATAACCGCTTTTTTCTTACTGAAGATATAAATGGCTACTGAATTTTTAAAGTAGGTAAAGACTGTTTATTTCTTCCTACAGTGATATTCCTAGGCTATGTGCTGCCCTTAGGCCAGTGCCAGCGCTAGACTATTTTGCGCCTTAGGCAATGGTTATGGGCGCGCCCCCTTTGTAACAAATCGTTCCATTTTTTTTCGAAATACTGAAAAAAACAATTCGGGATCATTATAAATATTTTTATATATGTTCATGTCCACTTCTAATGTATAGCATATGGCTCCTAATGAAGGTGTCTCAACAGAAGTCTTTCTACGTGAACTGTTACTCAGTCGCTCAACCTCTTTTTTTTCAAAACATAGAATGCGATACATAATAACAACGAACATATAAAAACACCAAAATAAAATAATACGCACTACTATTTTTGTTATTATCAGAGTATATAAAAATAATTTTACTACTCCATTTATGCGCCCCCTAATGATTTGCGCCCTAGGCGATTGCCTGTTTCGCCTGTATGGTGGCGCCGGCCCTGCCTTAGGCAGAGATTTAAATAGCGCCCTTACTATTATTTTTATATCAGTAAGTATCCTAGTAGCCCAGTACTTTTGTCAAAATTTGTCTCCTAAATGTTTTTATGGCCCAGATCATTTCCGTACGCCTTTATTAATTCAGGCCAAAGCTGCCGCCTACTATAGGCACTATGCAGCTATCGATAAATGTTATATTTGAAGAAGTATTGTAAACCCATATGTCATAATATTAGTACTATTGAAAATGTATTTTTCGGTATTCTTTTATCGAAGATATTGAGTCATTATATTTATTCTAAGCCAAATTCGTGTGCCAAAAATATTTAGTTATATTAAAAATACATTCTGTGATCATTTGACGCTCCCTTGGACTTACCACTATTACTCGCCTATGCTCATGGGACGTCCCTGTTCTCTTCCAACATAACATCGTCATGCGCACCACATCACTAATGTAAACTTGAATAAAGACCTTGCAAATATTGACTGCGAATGATTGATTGACAAAATTTAAATAAACTCAATTTGATTAAACTTGACCATAACCTTGATAGTACTTGGATCCTGGAACCATTTGATTGCCATGGTAGAGTTCAGATGTCGATCGTAGGTCTGATGCATATGTGTCTTTGATGTCCTTACTTCTCCAGGTAAAACCATGTGAATTAAAAAGAATCTTGCGTAGCAAAATGGTCGACTTCGTCCTTACAACCTAATGTCTTCATTAACTAACACCAATCTGGCTCAAAAATAGGGCAAAGCAAATTCAACCAGCTCTTTTTTGTGTCTTAAAAAAGAGCTCGGACAACTGACTAGTAACAAGTTCCTGTGAAAAAAACATCATTGAGTCGAAAAAAGCACTAAATATTATATAATATAATATATTACAAACAGTGGCAGTTTAAGCACATATGAGGCCTCAGGCGAAATAAAATTTGCAGGTCATGTTTTTCGGATACCACAAAAATTTCAGAAAAATCCATGTAAAATAATAATAAAAAAAACAATATTTGAATAACACGTATATTGGTTGTATAATACATAAAATTATTTTTTGAGGCCCCTAAGATTCACTTGTAGGGTAGTCCGCCACTGATTACAAATAGCCCAAATGTCAAAATGGCGACATGGCTGTTTCAAAAACTGAGATGTGATTGTTAGTTCTAACATAATTGCCATATTTAATGAAAATCGATTGTGCGGTAATTCACCATTATTTTGTCTGTTTTCATCAAAATTTACTTATTAATAACCTCAATATCAATCAGATTTTTCAACTGCCGTGTCAGCGCATCTTTTTAAAGCGACCGAGAAGACCGCCATTAAGCTGTCTCAATTACCATGATGTCAACAATGCCTAGTTAATCTCTTTTGATACATAAATGAGGTAACGCATGCTGGTTATCGTTATTTGCCCGCCTGCCGCGACAGCTTCAGAAGCGGAATGACAGGTAAAAATAGTCAACTATGATAATCGAGCCACAATGCCATTTTGTTGGACGTGTGAAAATTAGTTCCACCGCGCAGTTCACATAGAGAATGAAGAGGCCAAGGCCTGATCAAAATTCCCGTATGTTTAATATAGGCGTTTGCAATAAAAAGCTCTTTGCTACCACATTAAGACATTTATAATATTTAGCGTTTCTGGAATTTTAAATGACAATAATACCGCGTTGACGAAGCGAGTGGTTCACCAAGTGCTTTTAGATGTGGTGTCCAAAGAATCGAATCCTAGCGCAGTTTTATATCTATTTTTTTTTAATTTCTTTCATTATCTTTTTTAAATTTGGTCCACTCCCAATTCGGAGCATATGGTCTCTTAACCCGTAACATGCCATCCTAAAAAATTACGTTCCCTGCCATGATGGCATCTCAGTTTCACTGTTTATTGACAGTATTTAAACCTAAGTTAGAAACTAAAAAATAATTTAAAAAAATTATATACACTAGAATACCTAAAATGATAAATACTTATTGACAATATTAAGAGAAATATTGAATGATTAAATGGCTCAACTATTTACGATTGCATCATGGGCATGGAGGTGTTAATGGAAGTATTTCAACAGAAGTTTTTTCTACGAGAACTTTTTTTTCAAAGTGAGTACTAGGGAAAGAATGATAAGGCTAGAACAGACTAGTGGTTGACTAATCGCTAATGCTACACCCACTTATTAAAGGATCAGAAGGATGGGAGGAGTGGAAATAATGTGAATTGACACCACAAACACCCAGTCTTCGATCACAACTTTGAATTGAATAATTCTCAAATTCACTGTGATCTTACTGGGAATCGAACCCAGACCTGCGTGATTGGTAGAGCAAGCTCTAACCAACTGGGCCACAGCAGGCGACAAACTTCGCTCCTTTTTTTACACCATAATAATTTTATTTTGTGTAAATAACACTAATATTGAATTCTCTTATCAGTTGATAAACCTCGTCATGAGCGAAACCAAAACCTGACCATATTAAATAAAAATGGAATTAGTACACATGAGTATTTAATTTTTAAAATATCACTTGGCTCACTTCACCTCTAATGAGCCCAATTATCATAATGACGAAGGTAAAAGATTCTTGAGTTATAGCTTGCAGTTATAATTTATTTAACTTTGAAAATTTCATAGCCAATTCGTAGCTAATAATTCCACCAAAGCTTGTTAATATATATATATGGGACATCTTCGTTAGCACAAATCGTTAAATATTCACAGGTGGACAATACATGTTACACTATGTATGTAGACAGCGGTGGTCTGCCAATAGGTTAACAAGGGGCTCGCTTAATCTCAAAGTAATTCTCGGTTTTCTGGGGAAGGAGTTAATTGTTTTCATCACTCCTATGCAATTCTATGCAATACTAAAATAAGCAATCGATTTTTACTTAATACACTTATAATACGTAACAATATGCAATTTACCGTAAACTTAAAATCAATCTAAATGGCTAAAAATTTACTATTGTGTATACTGAAGCTATCGTAGATAATATATAAGTCTGAAATTACAGTTACATACTAATTTGATCTAAGAATATTTTTTCTCTTAAATTAACAAGGGGCTCGCCGGCCTCACTAAAATTTAACAAGGGGCTCGCGCGACCCCCTCCGAGCCCCCTCAAGCCCATCCCTGTATGTAGATATACTATTCGTAGCTAGTTTGTGATAATGGGTGCTCTTATTTTCAGCATCGTTTTTTTAGTGCTTCGCAGTACCGCCAATTCCATGTCGGTCGATCATTAGTAACGGTGCAGGCAGATGTAAAAGAAGTGAGTGGTAATTTATTGCTGCCTCAATTAATCAAAAATTTACCGTGCAATTGCAAAAAGTATCTTACTCTCAATCAGTGGATGGCAGCTGAGCGTTCACGAGCATGATAAAATAATCACGAATAGATAGCTAAAAATATCTTTATAATATTATACCGCAATTTCATTATTTTGTATCGGCTTTCATTTTTCGTATCAACAACAATATTTATTTTATTCTATTGTACATCAAATGAAACAATATGCATAATAATGCATCAATCAGTGTACCATGTTTTCTCCCTAATTTACAGTTTTTCCAATAGAACTGCTTGTTCCTAGTTGCTCAATATCTCTTTTTTCCGAAGAGAGTAGAAATAAAAAGGACACGGCTAAGACAAAACAAGTAGTTTCCTAATCACTATCGATAAACCATGTTATTTTAGTATTTCAAGGGTGGGATCGAACTTTTAGACATAACAGCTTTATGGCAGATATCGAATATAAATTGATTGAAAAAAATGCTGTTCATATTGGGATTTGAGTTAACCCTTTCCTTACTATGCAAAAAAAAGCACGCGCTCCTGAGCTGTGTATTCGTTACACATCAGGCAAACGGGAGTGAATCATGACAATTATATAACACTACTACAATAGTTCTATTATTGCATTACTCAACGCGTACATGTATAAGGGAGGAATGCCTGAATTTTAGGCCTAGTATTTATTATATATACAGAGAAATGTAAATGATTGGAAGGTATGTGTACTATTTACACATCTTAGTTAAGAAAGGGTTAATGAGATCCCCCACGGAAGCCAACGTAGCTGACTAGTCAAGGTACTTTTTTTTTCCGCAAAGTTAATTTTAATTATATAATACATAAACTGTTTCATACTTTGAAACTGCTTGAAGTCTATTAAGTTACAAATGTTGTTTTTACAAATTACAGTGTTGTTTTTTTCCCCCAAATAAAACTATTTCAATGTCCTGTTTGAATCTAGGGATCAAATGCATACGTTTCTATGACTCAAGGCAGTGTATCCTCACTTGATAAATATTTTGTGATTTGATATAAGTTCCTTATTCCCTGATCAAATTAAATTATAATATAATGCCATTTGAGGCGACTGTCTTAGTAAAGGTTGACGACTACAGCCTACTCTTAGGCTTCATGTATTTCTCCAGATTATAATCTCACGTAGATGAAAACTTTTTGTTACTAATTTGTAAGCCATATAAAAGAAATAGCAACAATTGTGTTTTTATTATTTTGATTATGATTTGAAGCTACCTGTGCTCAGAGAAACCAATTATAAAAATGGTAATAATGGGAAAATCACTTTTAATCGGGCTGACTGACCACTTGACTTCAACACACCACAGGACATGAAGTACTTATTACTAAGTAAAGTTTTACTCACATCAATTTGTCTGCTTATCTATCTGTCATTTTAAGTATACCGTTTTGTCTCATACCATTACATCTGTAAAATTTTGACCACAAGATTCCATCTGCCATGATACCATATATCTTTAAATTTTTGACCATTTAATTTTGTTTCATACCATAACGCCTTTATGTATTTTTTTTCTCTGGCGTTTTCTTTGTAGAATGTTGTCTTCGCATCATTTTGTCTGTTAAATTTTAACCATTTACTTTGTCTGTAATATTTAAAACACACTATTTGTATTCAGGTTTTTTTACAGCGGTATTTATGTCATAAAATTTTGTACGGTAAGCCAAAAGCCTATTTCCATTTTAAAGTAAAATATTGCAGATATATCAAAAAACTCTCTCCTGTAAAATAACCATAACTGCTTTATTCGTAGTGTGTCGATTTGTCATGCATATGAGAATGATTAGTTAAAAAATGTCCAACTGCACAAACCTACTGCTTTCAAAATCTGTTTTGCAAGGCTCTGATGTGGTACGTCAAAAAACCAATCGTCACTTTTACAAAATTATATATGGGTCTTCTAGAGGTGAATTGAGCCAAATAGTAAAATGGTAAAACTTTTTCATGACGATTTCGGATTTCAGTGTTTTGGTGGATTGCATATTTTTATTTTATGAAAATAACACTATTGAAATGTGTATTAACTGAGGTTACGTTATTTTTACGATACTTTAAGACGTGTAGAATATTACAACACATCTAACTTCTTTTTTTATAAAATGGGCCCATATATTCATTTATACACATCTTTTTTACATCTATTACTTACAGTTTTTACTTCCTTTCGAATAGTATATCTTTTTTGCGACATAGAAACATAAAACTGCATATCAACGAAGTTTATTATGTTGTGAATCGATACAGCGCTGTCCTCTCACGAATTGTACGTTTTTTTTTTACAAGAAGCAATGATTTTTGAATGTGCTTAATTTCGACGGGAAGCGATATCATTAAACCATTGAAAAAATAATTCACATTGTTAAAAGTGACTAGTTAATAGATTTTAGCTTCTTCGAGACTTCCTCCAGTGTGTGAATGTGTCCTTTTGACCTAGCTAATAGACTATTGTATAACCCGGTAGGTTTCCAAGAGCGGATATTGAAATAGAGTGCCGCAAAAATTTAACCTAAATGATTACACACTCAATCAAAGTTGATAATGAAAAATAATAACAACAGAACCTTTAAATGATTAAATATACCAATAACTTTTTGATCTCTGTTTCATTCATTTGTTGAAGATATATCCTCGTTTCCCTTGTTAAATAATGAATAATATAAATAACATATGTTACAAAAAAGGCTAAACGTTTTCATTATTTTATTAAAATCCTCTATGTGGCAGTATTATAGGAAAGCAATATCTCAATGCGCTTGCTGCGCAGACAGATGATGAGTCTGTCAGTGTGTTTTGCACGTAACAGAAAGACAGACAGACAGATCAAGACAATGTTATGTGTTATTAAATAATAATGATACCAAGAACTTGAATGTCACAGTTAATGTTTGAAAGTTGTCAATACATACATTAAAAAGCCGTTTTAGTTTGAATTGACTATGTATGTATGCCGCCTGTGTGGCCGAGTGGTCAACGTTGTTGGCTTCGGTTACGGAGGGCACGGGTTAAAATCCCGGTACAGACAGTTTTACAAATTGATTTTTCAATCGATTTATGAATTTCTGTTCTTAGGCATGGATGTATGTGATGTCTTGAATTCCCCCCTCCCACCCATCCTATCCTACAAACGGGGCGTATCGAGAGCGATTAGCTTACCACTAGTCCTGTCCTAGCTCTATCCTTCTATCCCTACTCTCTTTGGAAAAAGAGAGGTTGAGCAACTGAGTAATAAGCAGTTCTCGTAGAAACACTTCTGTTGAGATAAACTCCATTAGGAGTCCATATGCTTCACATTGGGAGCGGACATGGATTAAAGAAAATGTATGAATGAACTTATTATTGTATAAACTCACTGAAAAGTGTCAGGCAATGTAAAAATATGGAAATGTGATAATAATACAAAATCTTTCGAACGAGTTGCGACGTCGAATAAGGAGCTTGGGATTAAAAATGATTAGATCCACTTTTTCCTGAACAAAGGAAATTATGCTTTTCTTATTAACACTTTTGAGTAAAAATTTTGCTCTTTAAATATCGACCCATAATTGACAATTGCGTTTAAAGCCAATAATTGTTCAATATCGCCTTAGGCGTCAGTTAAATTTTAGAATGTTATCTCATTCGCATGATATTTTTAGGGCCTGTGCATTTTAGTGTTTTGACTTGTTAACGTTTGTTCCACGTGGGCCCCGGTTGAGAAACGCTGATCTAGATAACTGAAAGTAGTGAGACAATTTTATAATATCACAATAAGCATTGACTATTTAAGGAATTCCTTTTTCTAACTTAATTAACCGTTTGAATACCGCGCAAATAAATCATTAATATGTCCCAGAGATACTGCGTATTTTTGAAAAAAATAATTTTGCCTAATATACACTAGAATTCGATATTTTAAAAACCTATATTGACTCAGTATAGATGAAACTATACATATTCATCAAAATATTGCTTATATTCTATTATAATACCAAGTATTTGATTTTTTAAATGTCTTGGACATCCGTGTTCGCTTGCATATGTTCTGGACACTTGTGTCCGCTTGGTATTCAAGTGGTTAAACAAAAACCTTCTCCTATAAAATATATAAATTGTCGGTAACGTTTTCTAACTATTACTGCTCGATATGTTAAAGTGATTTTCATTGGCTCAATATAATAACAATGATTGATGTGACATATTGATTGTTTTCCCAGCTTAATGTTTTATAATGTTTTGACCTTGTGTATAAAACGCACACAAATGTATATATTGTAAAAATTGTAGCCGGCTAGTTTGAAGCAATGTTTCCGGGTTTTGGTGAATAAATTTGATTTTAAAGTATGTTCACAAATAATGTCACTTTGTTGTGTCGCAAATGCATGGTCACACCGACACGGTATTTGACCGAGAGCTAAACTAGCTCTGCATAAATCTGCGTTTCTAGTCGAATAGTGACGTGATTTTTTGTTCATCCGGTAGAAATATAGCCGTAATTATAATACTTTCAGTGCGGTGCAAGTCATTTTATAACCCGCTAATCAAATCGGGCAGAACACTTGTTAAATGGCGAATAAATAGAAAATTATAAGATATTCTTGTTCACTTTTAGGGTGGTCACTAGGTCTCACCGGTTTTCTAAGTTTTACAAAAAAGTGATAATTCATTTAAAATAGAGAGAAAAAGTTAATTTTTTATGTTGTTTATTTATATACATAATAATACACAACATAAAATTATTTGGTGTTACTCTTCAGAAAATATGATTTAAGAAAACACAAAGCGTCAACTGATTGCTTTGTAACAAAATTTCCTGATACCGAAAATACCCTTATACTGGGTAATGATGTGGGGCATATGGTCTTTACGCCATCAAATAAAAGATACAATTTTTCTGTCCTTTTGTTTATAGACTCGTTTAAGGAAAATTTGGCATAACCGGTTACGAAGTTGAAAAACCGGTTTTCTAATGTCACTGACAATACTTGGTGGAAAGGCATTATATTAATAAAAACACAATATTCTTTTGTACTTTATTTCCACTTTGTTCAAAAAGGTCAGAACCGGTTTCGCTCATGGCGAGATTATCAGTTGACAATGCTAGCCATGAGAGAAACCGGTCCTGACCTTTTTTAATAAAGTAGAAATAAAGTACAATTGAATATTGTGTTTTTATTAACATGTTTTGTCTCAACAGATTCGTATTATAAAGTACACTTAACTTTTTTTAACACAATAGATACGTTTGAAAAAAAAACGAGTATAAACAGTGATGGATTTAAAAAAAAATGAAGATTGTTACCCCGAATTTAGAAATAACTGTGGTAGTTCAGTGTTCTTACGTTTTTCTCAAAATGGCTTCCGTGGTAGATTGCTGTCTTTGCTGTCGACCCTCTCTAATATAATTGAATACGTGTCCTCTTTCTACTTGACACCACTGTGTGAACGTTGTATCATCCAATCTGTGGCCTTAATTGGTTCATCTCACACGGAATCCAGCAGTGGCGCCGCCAATCAGCTTACAATTTAATACACGGATGTCGCGGAACTTTTATTTTGGCTATGTGAACGAACTGTGCGCCAAATCTTTGACATAGAAACGGCGTTCGTATCTTATCTAGTAATAAAACAACTGGAATCAATCCAAAGGGGCGTAATCAACAAAAAAGTATATGTAATCATTTTGAGCAATAAAAAATTAATAAAGTTTATCTTATTCAGGATTAAAATAATCTGTTGAGCATATTTTATTAGACTGTTCAGATTTGTATTCTTACTATTATTGTTTAAGGAAAGCATAATGAAGTCGACAAGACACTTCAAAAACAAATCTTTGTCGACAGTTAAACAATGATAAAATTTCGCGCGCATGCTTAGTTAACAAACATTGGGATTTTCGGAGATAAATGATGCTGCAGTTTTACTGAAATACATATATTTGAGGACAAGGATTGTTGATTTTTTTTTTTAAACCATGTCCGCTCCCAATGTGGAGCATATGGACTCCTAATGGAGTTTATCTCAACAGAAGTGTTTCTACGAGAACTGCTTGTTACTCAGTTGCTCAACATCTCTTTTTCCAAAGAGAGTAGGGATAGAAGGATAGGGCTAGGACAGGATTAGTGGTAAGCTAATCGCTCTCGATATGCCCCGTTCATAGGATGGGATGGTTGAGAGGGGGGAATTAAAGACATCACATACACCCATGCCTTTGAACAGAAATTCATAAATCGATTGAAAAATCAATTTATAAAACTGTCCGTACCGGGATTTGAACCCGGGTCCTCCGTAGCCGAAGCCAACAGCGTTGACCACTCGACCACACAGGTGACAAAATAAAGTCAAAAATTAATATTATTTCAACAATAATTATTGTCTCCAAAGATGTCCATTTCAGTAAAACTGTAATATCTTATAATAACTCCCGAAAATCTGGATACGTCCGTATGCGATATATTAATTCTAAATTATAAATGATAATAAAACAACGTATTTCCGTAACCGACTGGACGAAAGCATAGCAAGCTAGGGTACTCAGTTTAAGGATTGACAAGTTTGCTTCCGTGAAAATCTTTTCTGGAGATTAATTTATTATCAGATAAGTAAAAACTTAATGTCCATGAGCAGAAGCTACTAAAACAATTCAGTTGTTTTAGTCCTGATGGAAAGCAGAGCAGTGGAAGACCGTGAGAAGGTAGAATTGGTTGTCACCAGGGCCGGCGCCACCATACAGGCGGAGTAGGCAACCGCTTAGGGCGCAAACCACAAGAGAGCGCATACGGTCCATTTTGTTCATTTTGCGAATCCCACAAATTCTTGGGTTTTTGAAATTGAAATTATGAAAAGAGCTTAAAAAAATGGTCTCACATTTTTTCATTTTAGGAAATCCGTAAATTCGCAGGATTTCGATATCGCCGAGCAAAAATTTCTCAATCCAGAATCCCAAAATTGTACACGATTTTATTGTGAATTTTGCCTAGGGCGCTGAATAACCTCGCACCGGCACTGGTTGTCACATTACCTGCGTGTGCTGAGGATCAGTGATGGAGGAAGACTTGTTTAATTAAATCAATATTCACGCTGAAGTGTAACGTCAGAAAATAAGAAAAAGATAAATCCTTCTTTATTTTATCGTTTTTATGGATTAAAAAAAACTTTTTCAATGTGAATCACACAACGTATAGTTAGTTATACAGAATGAAGAATTAAATTTTGAATAAATAACGCTATGTAAGTCATTAAAAATATGAAATTGGTCTTGTGTCATTTCTATAAACACCGATCTATGCGAAAATGGCTCTGATGCCTTTCTAAGTAAGATTCATTACATACGAATGGGATCATCTTACAAAAGCCAAGAAAACTATTAACACGTCGCCAGTTTCCACAAAATTTTACGATTAATAAAAGTAAAAAAATGAATTACATAAATCCTACGGTTTTTAAGTTATTCAGAATTGAAATTTCTTTTATATACAAATAAATGAGTAATTGATACAATTAAATGCGTATGTTTTTTAAATTTAAATTTAAATTTCATTATTTGTTATTTATGATTTGATATGAATGAAATATTTTTGATAAATAAGCTTTGTCGAGATGTTCCACTTTGAGCAAGCATACCAGTTATTGTTCAAGGTAAAAAAATAAATAGTATTGGACTAGTAGTTATACTAATCGGTTTCTCAGCGACCTACTATCGGAATGGAAAGTGAGTAAGTTTTCAGGTATGAAAAATTTGGATATTTATGTTTCTAACTAAAGAGTCAATACAGTGGGACTAATAAAATAAAAGAAAAACAAAAAGAGCGAGCGAGTCAAATAATAGTATCTTTCTGATTTACTTAACTAAAATTAACAAAATCTTTCTGCCATTTTGTCATTATTTATAGAAATACGATACAAAAGGATGACAACTATTTATCATGAGTCAAAACGTGTATTATAATTTCATATGCTCTTGTTACGTATGTACTACCTCTGTAAGGCTCATTGGATGGTTAAACCATGGAATATTTTGGAGCTTTTTACCCTTTATGTTGAGTTAGATATCATCAAATATGTAAAAATTCAACGCCTACATTAACCCAGATAAATAAAAGCCGTCAAACTTTCCATGTTTTTTTCCTCAAAAGAAAGATGGAGCACTAGAAGACTGCTGCATAGTGGATTAACGCAGTGTTACAAGACCTGCGAGAACTGAGGGTCAGCAATTGGTGTAGGAAAGTGGAGTAGATTGATTGAGACGGCTGAGGTTCACCCCCGACTGTAGCGCCAATGAAGATAAATAGGAATCAAAAACTAAATAATTTAAAAATGAATGCTTTAACCCTCCAAAGACGAACGTGACCACATGGTCACAGTAAACACTGTTGTCTATTGATCCCACTATTCATTCTTTTTCTACTTGAATATCGTTGCTTTAACTCATATTTGGTTAAGAAGGGTACAGACTTCAGTTAGTCATCAGCCGCAGGGACAGAAATGGCCACCAAAAGCACATGCAATTTTTTGAATTTCCGTTTTTTTAATGAACTTTTTGAAAATGTTAATTATTTTTTTATCAAAACATCAAATTAATTACAGTTCATTTGCTAATATATTTGTATTGAAATTATGTTGATCTAAAGAGATCAAATTGTAAACATTTTTAAAAAAATCACGTTTAGCTATATTTCAACCCCGAATGTTTGCGAGCCCATACGGTCATGTCCGTCCTTACTTCTGTCCGTACACAATATTACACGGTGATAAAAGGATGAGCATGGAGTCATGCGCGGTTTCTATACAACGACTTTGCATTTTTTTTTTAAATTTTGTTAGGAATAAAAGTTATCCGTGACTTCAATATGGCTTAAAAATATTTGTATTATTGAAAAAAGCTCTCGTCTCTGGAGGGTTAAGTTAATATCGATTTCTATCTATCAAACTTACTGTTTAATTATCCGTAACGTAATCGTTATGCTTTTAAAGAGAATGCACTTCGACCAAGTACTTTCTCACTTTAAACTATTTGTAAGTAATTTTAAACCTGTATCGAGTATGTATTACTTTGACTCAGTTAAAATATTGGTCTCAAAAAAACTTCACTATTTATATTCACTGCTTTCTCCGCGGTACGAATTTGGTCTGTGTTTTTCAAGTGATATAATAACTTTCATTTTGAATAAAAATCAACTGTAAAACAACCTGCTTTTTTCGCTGTGAGTAGGGATGGAAATTCGAGTATCGATTAGACAGGTACTCGTTATATTTTATTTATTTGAGTTTTCGATTACTTAGATTACTTTACACTTAATATTATATCGTACTTGTTCAAGCAAAAAAATACGCAAACGAAACAATAAATAGAGTATTGTATTGTCAAAATACATTAATGTATATTTTATATTAAAACACTTTTGACAATAATTTCACATTTTACATAATAAATCAGAACCATTTTGTTTGTCTCAGGAATTATCAACTGTTGTTCGACATGAAATAAACCGGTCCAGATTTAAAATAAATAATGTGTATTTAGTACAAAAGTGTTTTATTTATTTATATAATACCTTTCCATCAAGAATTGACAGTGAACACTTTAAAAGTTACTGATTAATTATTGATTAAAATTGAAATCCAATACATATGATGACCACAAGCAAATATCATTTTAAGTATTTTTTTTTAATACAATTTACTATTAATACCATCTTGTAAATAAATTCTTATGTATTCAAATTATTGGATAAGTGCTGTCTCTTAAAAACAAATTTATCGACAGGATTTTCAAGAAAGAAGCCACCCAGTGATCTAACGTACAACATACAGCGCCAGTGGTGGATCCAGAAATTGTTCCAGGAAGGGGCAATTCAATTTTAAAATAAAAATAGATGATTTAAAAATAATACATCTATTTGCCAGCCTGTGTGGTCGAGTGGTCAACATCGTTGGCTACCACTACGGAGGACACGGGTTCGAATCCCGGTACGGGCAGTTTTATAAATTGATTTTTCAATCGATTTATGAATTTCTGTTCAAAGGCATGGATGTATGTGATGTCTTGAATTCCCCCCTCCTACCCATCCTATCCTATGAACGGGGCGTATGGAGAGCGATTAGCTAACCACTAGTCCTGTCCTTGCCCTTTCCTTCTATTCCTACTCTCTTTGGAAAAAGAGAGGTTGAGCAACTGAGTAACAAGCAGTTCTCGTAGAAACATTTCTGTTGAGATAAACTCCATTAGGAGTTCATATGCTCCATATTGGGAGCGGACATGAAAAAAAAAAAATAGTCAATACATAATTAAGTACGTATTCTATAAAACATAGTAAACTAAACAATAAAAGAGCCCATTTCACAATAAATATTCAATAAATTAGAAAAATTGACAATAAATTCTCCTTACGAGGGAGGGGGGGCTATGGCCTCCATAGCCCTCTTTTTGGATCCGCCAATGTACAGCGCATTAGATGTTTTTACCATAAAAAAACACTTTACGGAAAAACGCCTTTTTATATAATATTTTTAATTATATGATTTTCCATTTAAGGATAGATTTAAAACACGTTTTAAGTTGATATTTATAGCTATTAACGAATATAAAATATTTATTGTTTAAAAAATAAATGTATTCAAATCTAACAACCTGAACATTTCGGTACCCGGGTATTAAAATCAAGAATAGTCGACTTCCCGGATATAAAAAAAACTCGAATAAATAAATTGTCGTTCATAACTGCGAGGTGTTATAAAAGATTATTTTTGTTGTGGCCGTTATTTATTTTTACTTGGATCGTTTTACTTCAAATAAATAAATAAATCTTTTAAATAGTAATTTCATTTGTATTAAGTCAACCGTGTCGATATTTAAATAAACTGAATCAAATAGGGCTCTAGTGATGCGATGCAAAATTATCGGCACATCTAAATGTTGCAATTTATAAAAGAAAAAATAATACTAGATTTACGTGCGTTGCACCTTCTATTGTCAATGATTGTCACAACTCAAAATTTCTACATATCCTAGATTCCTTTGCCTGTGAATCGCTCCTCCAAAAAAACACATTATTATTTTCGGTTGTTGCCATTGACACCGAACGTATTGATTGAAGAGTTTTTTGTTATTTTTCAGAGTTTTTTTCTAGATTTTTCGACACACTGTCCGATTTGTAATTTTTATACGCATCTTTACGCGAATTGTATTTATTATTTCAATTTAATAACGGTTCTAAGTTTCCTACAAACAGTTAATATACTTCACCTCAATTTTTAGTGTTAATGTATTTATTTTCATCAAAATCACTCGATAAAAAAAAACCTAATGTTTATGGTCAAAATAACAGAAACACAATTATTTTTCAACAATTTCGGAAGAAAATTGCTATTTAAATAATACATACGTATTTATCCATATAGCCGCCCGTGTGGTCGAGTGGTCAACATCGTTGGCTATCGTTACGGAGGGCCCGGGTTCGAATCCCAGTACGGGCAGTTTTATAAATTGATTTTTCAATCGATTTATGAATTTCTGTTCAAAGGCATGGATGTATGTGATGTCTTGAATCCACCCTCCCACCCATTCTATCCTATGAACCGGGCGTACCGAGAGCGATTAGCTAACCACTAGTCCTGTCCTATCCCTTTCCTTCTATTTCTACTCTCTTTGAAAAAAGAGAGGTTGGGCAACTGAGTAACAATCAGTTCTCGTAGAATCACTTATTTTGAGATAAACTCCATTAGGAGTCCATATGCTCCACATTGGGAGCGGAAATGGTTAAAAAAATAAATCCATATAGGTATAGTTTCGAGCTTTTTCTATGACTGAGGCCGAGTCATTTATTTTAACTGCCATTAAAAAATTGAAAAAGAGATTCTTGTAGGAAAGAAAACAAATCAATTAAACTAATTCAGTATTATATATTATTTGACAGTACAAAACTTAGTTTTGTTCCGATTTCCAATCGGCAACAATATACAATTTATTAGCTTGCGTCTTTTAAGCATTATATTTTGCAACGTAATATGGAGAGCGCATGGATCTCAACTCATTAAAACTCTTTCATTGTCCAAATCCTTGTTAGTTGTTTATGTTAAGTGTATACAGCCAAGCCTCAATTTGTTTTCCTCAAATATTTTTTAGCAAAAAATGAAAACACAAATATCGTTGTTACGCTGTGTAATAAACCTGTAAGAAGAGTGCGAAGCTTCATTGAGTGATTTAGGTACAATGTTGAGTACCCTAAGAATTGAAGGCTTTATTCCGAAAACGGGCTATGTCATTGAAATCAAATTTTACAGGAACTTAAAACTGCAGAGCAAGAGTATACCAAATAATGTAGGATTTTAAGAAAAAATATCAACTCCTCAGAATATGAGTAAGTATGATGATACCAGATATACGTTTGAAACTCACCGCAAACCATGAAAATAAAAGGAGTGAGTTAGGTCTACATTGGCATTGTCAGTTTTGTTATTTTCTTGTGACATGTCGTGTTTTTGTATAACTATTTTAAAGTTTGTGCCTCCATCAAGCGAGACATGCTCAGCTTTTGTAAATTTAAAATATATTATTATCTTGCTTACTCAATTGAGTATTATGCGGTATTCATCTAGATATAGATTCTAATCTAGATTATAGACCGATAGGCAGTTTTTGGAAAAAAGACTTCAACTGGAAAAAGCAGTTATAATTTAAATTGGTCAGAATTATATGAAATTGCGCTCATCAATTTTACCGACTTTACTTCAAGTTAATTTGTAAAAGCACAGCTCTGTGACGGTATCAAAAAACACTATTTTCTCAGCGTCAGAAATAGAAAATATGATTTAGTAATAAAATAAATATTTTTTTGTAGGTCCAAGGTGTTGCCCGTTTACGATTTCTAAAAAGGAAGGAGACACTCGGACCCGGTTGCTCATCGTAGGAAGATAAAATCGCGATCGACCATTTTTATTTGAAAATTAAACTTCCACCATAATAATGATAATTGAAGGTCTAGTTGGGAAATCCGCATTCACAGAGTGCTTCAGAAATATGAGTACCACCGTTGTATTGTTTTCGTTAAAAAAATCAATGTCGTTTATTATAACAATTCATTGATAAAGGTTATCATATTTATCTCACAAAGATAAATTCTCATGATGTAATGACTACTTACGTTATTTATGCAACATTTTTTTGGACAGTCATAAAAAAATGTTTTTTTTATTCCTCGTGTCAAACGAAGGCAAGATTCTTTATCATTTTAATAATATATCGTATTTTAATTATGTAACAACTGCGCGGTTCGCGATCGAAAATAACATTATTTGAATGAAATAATCGACGTGCATTTGTTTTTAATAATTGTCAGTTTTATGACAAGAGTTTTTGGATCGATTTTTTCTAAAATAACTGCATTGAATTACTATATAGCTTGTGTCAAAAGAATATAGAAGAAATTCACATATAATTGATAGATACAAAACAAAAATTATAGTAACATAATATTTTGAATGTTTTCTTTTGATTATAATGCAAGTAATAAGTAGTAATGTTTTTCTCACAGTCTATATTTGTACTTGGGTTGTCTACAGTATGTTAATTTTAGCCAAATCTGGATATTATATATCATAATATTTAAACTGTAGTGCTGTATACTTCTCGACGTTCTTTCCTGTGATATTTAAGAAAATATCCCTAATCAAATGATACAAATATGAATGATCATAAGAAACAGTAAAACAAAACCATTTTTGATACAGTGAAGTTTATCTCATGTGAAAAAATATGGAAAATTTATACTTAAAATGACATTTATTGTGGACTACAGAATAATTTTTGATATTTGCCAGTAACTATTTTACAATAATTTATTTTATACAAATATCAAATTCGGTTATTATTCTCAAAATAATGTAGGTTACACTGTCTGCAAATAATATTGTAGTAATTTTTTAGAATTTAAAGTAAGCTTTCCACAGATGGCACTTCTCATAATTCTGCGCATTGTGTAAATGTTTTAGAAGAAAATAACATTTCATTTACTAGTTATAGAGTAGTTTAGTATTAGATTTTCTGGTACGCAGTTATTCAATTAAAAAATTAGTCTATTATCAACATAAATATATTTTTTTCTCGGGAGAGATTATAAATTCATAATTGGCAAAACTCTTAACCTCTACGTTCCGTGAGCATTTGAAAAATAAATTAACTAGCACTGTTTAATAATTTGTACACTACTGAAATAATTGTATTATTAAGATACATATATCAGTTACATTATTGTATTTTTTTTTTATCTAAATACACTGTATCCAATTCATTTCATTCAAAAATTTAACCATTTTTTGTACATTTTGTTATAGTGTTAATAATTGGTTTCACTCAACGCAAGTATTATCAACTAATAGAACACGTTGTGGTGATACGATAAAAGATACTAAATATTCGAAAGATACTAAAGTGTCAATAAAAGTAAGGCACAATTTTCAGTATCTACTACTAAAAAATAAACAGTTTGACCGTATTTGTTTGGGGAGTCAAGTGGTATACAACGTTTTTATGGAATAGTCTTCTTGTGATGGAAATCTTTTAACTTTCATGTTAAGCAAAACAATTTTTTTGTAAGATGACTGGATAATTTTAAATATTATAAGTTATGTAGATTAATAGTTCTCCTGATGAAAACTTTATTCTTATTTCGCTTGTGTTATATAATAATAACTATCACCATGATATTTTGCCTCTTCGCAGTGTATTAGTATTAATATTATCATATATTTATTTGTACGTTTATGGACTAACGGTATACGTTTACTTGGGGCATCGTATACATTCATATGATGCATCACGAACGAAATGATTCTATCGTTTCACGTGAAGCAGAGTTTCACAATATCTAAGCAAGGATCCTTGGAAAATGAGAAGGTAATTTTATTTATTAACATTAGGATCGCGATAAGTATAACGGCGGTGAATTACGGTTTAATTAGTTAACTGTACTTTATTGAGAAACATTCTTAACTCAATCATTGTTTAGTTTTGCAAGTGTATTATTCATTTAATTTAACAGTCATCATATTATAGTTACGTATTAATAGAAAGAACCTACATGTAAGTGACAGATGAAATACAAAATGGCCGCACAAAAACAGCTGATTTTTCACATATTTAAAAATCGAAAGATGGAAACATACTTCCTCGATTTTGAGTACAAAGATATTATGTCGGGTTCGATTCAATGAACGGATAATTTCATAAATTTATAAATGATTTTTTTTTAAAACAATGTATTGTATTATATTTTGCCATTTCTTGGGAATTTTAAGGTTAAAAAAATTGATAAGCCAATAATTGATTGATTTTTCAATTGAATTATCTTCAAAGTCATATAATAGATTTTTTTTTTTTTTTATTCCTGCTTACTCAGCCTAATCGATTCTGAGTATATTGCACACACAAAAAAATAAGCTTACTTTTTAATTTCTTAGCGTAAAGATAATATGCTTGTGAATTGTTTTTATGAACATGTCTCCTCCTGATTTGGAGTATACGGACATCTAATGGGGCTTATCTAAACAAAAGTCATTCTACGACACCTGCTTTTCGAATAACGTGAGGATATAACCAGCGGTATGCTGAATGGGTGTTCGTGTGAGTCCCTTGTTGATTTAGACTAGTTAATATAAGAAAAAACAACAGTCTCAGATCAAATCAGTACAAACCTGCAATTTCTGACGTACATATTATCTCAGTCGGCTTAATTATATAGTAGTAATTACAGTTTAAGTTAATAATTGTTTTACGGTACATTGCGCACTGTTACACACAGCGGTGAGCTGCCGATACGTTAACAAGAGGTTCGCTTCAAAACAATTCTCGGTGTTCTGGAGAAGGGGTGATTTTATATCACTCCTATGGAATTATATGCAATTCCAAAATAAGCAATCGATTGTTACCTAATACACGTATAATATCAACACTATGTAATATACCGTAAACTTATCAATATGAATAACTAAAAATATAATACTGTGTATACTGAAGCTGTCGTAGATAATATATACATATGTCAGTAATTGCAGTTTTGTACTTATTTGATTTGAGAATATTGTTTTCTCATAACTTAACAAAGGGCTCGCGCGAGCTCCTCCAAGCCCACCTCTGGTTACATACTATAAGTTTATTAAGTAACATTCGATTGCTTACATAAATATTGCATATCATTGTATGAGAGTCATAAAAAATCCACTTCTTCCCTAGAACATCGCGAATAATTCTAAGATTAAACGAGCTTCTTATTAATGTATTGGCAGCCCACCGGTGATCATATAAAAATATTTCTAGGACAGGACTAGTGGTTAGTTTATTGATATGACTGCTCCCTGTCTGTAGGATAGGATGGGCGTGAAAAAAAACCGAAATCGCTAAAATCCATGCTTCAGACACATATGCATTATGTCCTTTTCAATTATATGAAGATATATTTAAAAAAAAAGATATATCTATCATTATAATAAACATCGGTCATTTACGTCAAAATGTGGACACATTTAACAGTTAGTGTATTAACATTGTGATGAGTATAATAACGTTAGAAGTGTTAGTAACATTTTAATGTATAATTACTTGTTGTCAATTTGCGATAATCGCCCGAAACAAAGCAAACATGTATCCGGAATACAATATTATTGTTCTAGGCAGCTAAAAGGCAACGAATTCAAACAATTTTGACCCTGTTGTCAAAGGTCATCAAATTTTATTAATATTTTACATGGTTATTAATAATGGCAACCACGGGAAATTGATATTTTCTCACCCATACCTCCAAGTACAATAATCATTGTATTAAGGAAGGTCAAATATTAATTATTTTAGTTATGATATTGGCCAGATATATCTAATGTACGGTCTCAGATAAAATTATATTTTAAATACAATGTTTAAAAGCTAAGCGATTTTTTTGAGATTCATTGTAAGTATTGTCATTCATAATATAGAAATTATAATAATTGTCTTTTGAGATATGCCACCTATTTATTTGTTGTAGTATGGTAAGAAATTTTTACTTAACAACCGGAAACAAGCAAAATTAGTCTCTGTCATAAGTAAGTAAGTAAATTATGATTTTTGCTTATTTATTTGTTTAATATCAAATTAACAGTTTACTATTCTAAACGATATCAAAGGAAAATAACTTAAATTAAAAATAAGACAGTAAAATGACAGTTTACATATTTCTGAATAGCACACACTAGACTACTAGAGTGTGCAATGGCGGTAAGAAGTGAAAAACTCTTTTTTTGAAATGAGCTATCGAGCTTTAAAAAAGTCTCAAATATAAAAATTTGTGGTTTTTCATTTTGGGAAATCCGTAAATTTCTAGATTTTTGATACCAGCCAGTGAGTATTTTTTTTAAACGAGCCAGCAAGCCAAACAAAAGGTGTGTCACCTTCTTTTGTAGATTATTTTTAAATCTCTCAATTCTTAACTTTTTATTCAGTGATAAATCCCGGGATGACGAAAACCCACATCTTAAATAATTGTAAATACCGAAATTTTTCAAGAATATCAAACAGTTGTGACATGATTTTAGGGTGAATTCTCAACCTCGATATTCGACAAATTTTGAATCCCTAAATCCCGGGATCACAAATAGGGTATGGAGTTGGATGCCCTAATAAACATGGCTTTTATTAAATGAATTTTACAAAACAATTTCAATTATATTAAAATAGCAAGATAATACTCATCAATAAATGAAAAAAAAACTTTGATATATTTTTCAACATTTAAGGATAATGGAAACTGTAGCCTTTGTTTTCCCGAGGCCACACTTGGTTTAGTAAATTTAATAAGCCAAAACACCACAAATTTTATTCCAATAATTATTTAAGTTTTACACTTCTGATCTTGCCTATAAGCGATACGTAAATATAACAGATTTATGTACTTCTTAGAAACTAGTAATAATTTGAAAGTGACCCCCATAGTAAGTCAGTAATACAGTGTAGCTTTGTTTGCTTGTTGAAACAGTGAGAAACAAAAGAACCGTGCTTAATTATGAAGTACCTGCATCTGCGATAATTTTAAGTATCTCACACCAAGTTCAATGAGGCGTTTTACTTTAAAAAATACATAATTGCAAGCGTTACTAGAGATGTGAGTAATTTTGGCGACCGACCATGAGCCGCCCGTGGGCCCGATTCCAACAATCTAAAAACGTCTCGTTAAAACAATGCCAAAAATGATTACCAAAAATTTGCATTTTAACAGACGTTTCCCGACTAAGTTCAAGGATTCCCCGTGTTTTATGACAAAATTACAATCTTAATTGGGTAATTTATGCGGTTTTACACGGATGTTATAAATATCCAGTGAGTTTCCATCGTAAAGAGTGGCCCATTGCTTATTATTGTATTATGAGGTCAAGTCGTGTTTGACCAAGCCTGCAGGTAAAAATAAATCAGCAATTAGTTCACACTTTTTTGGGACACCATCAAAAGTCAATTATCGGTGGAAAATCTTTTAAATTCGAAGCAAATTATCTAATTCACTGTTTCTCGACCGGGGGCTACAGAGGAAAAATAATGTTAGGGGAGCCACAGCACAGTTTTGGGTGACCACGGGAAAAATCATAAACTCCCAGGCTTTTAAAATATGTCAGCGAAAAAATCAAAATTCCGGGAAAATCTAAAAACAAGGTCTCGCGTGTTTTCGTTTTGGGAAATCTGTAAATTCCTGGGTAAAATTTTAAAATCTGCCAGCGAGCCAAATTTTCAAAGAATCGAAAATCTTTCAATTTCTCACTTTTTCCCCAATCATTAATCCTGAAATAGTTGTGTCCATGAGTCTCGAAAATCTTATATGCTTATTTATATGAAAAACGGATATGGGGACCACGGAAAAATATAACACTCAAAAGACTATTTTTCTACCTGAACCAATAGTGCAGATATGTAGACAATTTAATTTCAAATAGAAAAATGCCAAATCTTAGATAGCAATCAGTGAAACCGATAGTTTACTCAAAATCTGAATATAATAACAGTATGAAAAACCCACTATAACACTCCAAATAGAACATCTTTGATTAAACCATAGAGAAAATTTGATTTATTAATGGTGACGAATTTTTGTAATAATATTTCGTAATTTACATTTATTTTTTGATAGTTTTCTATCTGCAAATACATTTTCTAGAGAATTGCAATGTTTTTTCGGGTAGAAAAAGAGTAGCATGTTGTAAAGCAAATTTACCCTTACTTGATTTCATATGATTTTTTAGAGCTAGATGTCAAAAATTTCAGGTTTGTAACGCCTATTATTTTCTCTAAATGCAAATGGTGATACTTAGAGGATGTTAACCTAGTATGTAAGTATCAAGTATAAGACAACGATTTTCCGGTTCACGGCTGCAGGCGTTTCCTGTCTAGGTCGATTTTTGCAAAATGTATAGGAACACAGAACACGAGAGGAGTTATATTTACATTCAAAACAATGCGTACAGGTTATCAAGATCGATCTATAAGACGTCAGAGATCTTGTGAATAACATTAGAATGTAGGGACGAACATTTCAAAGACTGATAACCGGATTATATTGTATTATGTTTAAACTATAATTATGAAATGTTTTAACATTTTTTTCTACACTTACGAATCGAACTTTTCGAGAATAGATACTATAAAATACAAAAGAAGCGCTTTCAATACGAATGAACTAAAAAACATAGTTTTACATACTTTTCTGTGAATTTCAATAATGTAATAAATATTTTAAATAGTAATGGTTAAGTATTTTTCTTTAAACATGGCTTTGTATGGCAGGGAATATTCAGTGTCAGCGAAAGGATGTGCAGTCATTCTTTGTATAAAACGTAGTATTTTTACAGTAAAAAGTTAATTTACTATTTTTTTTTAATTGGCGTATCATGGATTGCCATGATTGGCACCAATTGGTAGCACACGTAATCACGAAGTGATAATAAAGATTATAATCACCAATACGTCAGAAATCTTGACATTTATAAATGACATGGGATAAATTCGACACGTATATTGAAGTTACTCAAGATCAACACGAGGAGATAAGGCATTACGAAAATAATGATCAAGATCTTAAATGTTTAATTAATATTTTTTGAAAACACGATTGTTATTATTGAGAGTCTATTATTGTCATCAGAAGTAAAGCTTTTTTATAAAGATATCTGTATATGATTTTCCGTAAAACAAAAGAGATAGACGGATAAATGTTACATTATAACCGACACTTTTCTGACGATTGAAAAAACATTTACGTTTTAAAGAAATCAAAACTATATTGACCAAAACCTATTATATCAACTTTGGTTGAAACTCTTAACCTCTCACCGTCATAAATATAATATTTGAATTAATACACACAGAGCTTATAAAGGGTTTATCGGTAAATGATACAAAAAATAAAAATGGGGTGGAATGGTACCGGAGAATTTTTCACAACCCTGTTTGTGCATATATTTTCCGGAACCGCCAATAAAACACATTGTTGACTTGTCGACTAATACTTTTTTTCAACCACAAGACAAAGAGAATATTTGCATTTATTTTATTGGCGTTGATAGAACAAATGAAATGCAGAGAAAATATACAAGATTCTAGATTCAACAATGAGTCGTAAGTCGTTTCTATTAATGCTGATTTTATATATTTGAGGCGTTCAGTATCAAACACAGTCAGTTTCACTTTATTTTTCTGGAAAGCCGAAAGTTTTTTTGTCTATTAATAAACGAAATTTTAAAGTGAGCTATCTTTAATAGCTACAAAAAACCACTCTAAATGGTAATCGTTTACATTCCATACAAAATTCTAAATGGTATTCAATCAGTTGATTCAAGTCCTGCAATATGATTGTCTCTTAATGATTAGACCCGTATTGATAGAAAAATTACTTTGACTTGACCAATTTTGATAGTAAAATTTGTATTTAAAGATGATTTTTAATCACGTTTTTGAAATTCACACATATTATATATTGAATTATATGTTCATATAAAAAAAGTCAACTATATTACTTCTTACAATGTTTTTAATTCTTACCACCCGTGTAAATCTTTTAAAAAATGGAGAACGTGAGTGTAATTAAATAAATACAAACCTTTATTATTATATTAAGTAAAGAAAAAAAAACTTAATCTTTATTATATTACTTTAAAAAAAGTACGGTTAACCTACTGAAGATTGTTCATATGTTCCACATTGATAAAAGGCATGTTGAAAAAGATACAGAATAGGGTGATTTTTATTGTACCTCAAAAATCGTTGTGCTAATTATGATATTTCGTTTTAGGCAAAAAATATTTACTTAGTAATTGGTCATATTATTTTTTTGTTTTAATTTTCAATGTAAAAGCTTACATTTCGTCAACCCAGTTAGTACTGTATAGTGACAAATCGACTAATTTAAGAAATGAAGCAACAAAAATTTTGAAGTTGAAATTTCATTCCAAAACGCTGACAGAGAATTTTAATCAATATTTTTTTCGTCGTTTTTGACTATTACTTACAATTAAATTAAATCTCTGAAATGGTTCCGCATCGTTTAATTCAGTCTAGTTCAGAGATGGCGCACCTAAGGCACGCGTGCCCAATTTTTTCATGTTCGAAAATTTTACTGGCACGTGAGCGATCGAAAAGTTGTATGTTATGCAGAAAAAATATATTTTTTTAAGAAGGATTTTCTGCAATTAAAAAAATATTTCAAAAATAAAAAGCTAGTTTTCTTCAATATAAAAATAATCCAAAACTCAAAAATCATATTACTTGTATATTATAAAAAAATGTGTTAAAGAATATTTTAGATTTCTATCACGCGAACGTAAAAAGGTTTGCCATCACTGGGAAGTAAAAAGTGGATGTGTAACAAATTAAAGCGGCTGTAGTAATATTTTTTTTGATTGTGAAAATCAACCAATTTCATCGTTCAGAAGCGTTCAGATAAATTTAAAATGTCATGCTTATTATCAAAAATATTCAGATTAATATAAAAATCTTGATTTTCTTCGCATTCGATATAGAAACTGTAAAACTGCCTTATTTTTATGCCAGTTTATAATGCTGTTCCATACCAATAATTTATTTGTTTTCTGAGACTCTTTTCTCCGTGAATTATTTTCGATTGAATTAAAAAAACAAAATCTTTGATGTTTAGTAGGACGAGTAGAAGCTTTGCAATTCGATGGTTCCGGGGTCAAGTTCCACCGAGATATTTTTTTATAAATTACACTTCGAGATCTTGGGCATGGCTTTTCGTGATGTCTTTCTCATCTCATATGGTCATTATTATCTTTAATGTCAAATATTATTTAAATTAATATACAATGCTTTCCCATTATTTATTTATTTCCAGACATTCTTATAAAATGAGGTGTACACCCTGTTGTTATGTAGTGAAAATTATGCATATGTAGTTTGTACCCTATAGTGGAGAAATTTTGTTTGGGAAGAAAGTAATCTAAAATTCCGATTTCGGACCTGTTACAAATCAAAAAACTAAACGTTTTATTTATACAGATATTTTAAGAAAAAAAATACTCTAAATTCAATATCGATTTGATTTCAGAGTTTTAAATACTATAATATAACTGTCAAAAGCTTGGGTAGTTAAAGAGAAAGTTTGTATTGTATGAACTTGTCTGTAATGCATTAAATTTCACCCACTAAGCTCAGATAACATGTCGCCTGCCCAGTATTGGTTATTTTTTTTATTATTATGGCGATTCCGCAATTTCCTGGGTTTTTGAATTTGGAAATCTTGGAGGAGTTCGGGAAAAAAAGGTCTCACATTGTATTATTTTATGAATCCCGTAAATTCGCCGAATTTATACATGATTTTATGGTGAATGTTCAATCCCGAAATCACGTCGTCACAATAAAGGTCCGGGATCGGATGCCCTAGTTTCAACCGAGTCCAAAATTACCAAAATTGAGTAAGTCTTATATTCAGAATCCTGGCATAAGAGTTCATCTTGTCATTTTATTGAGAATTTAAGCAGTCAACGTTTGTATGAAGTACAAAAGTTTAAATTTTATAAGTATCGGTTTGCAACAAGTTTCCGACTAATCCGAAGCCGGTTTTAAACTGACTTGGTACAAATCAATACTTTAATACAAATACTAAGTAAAAATACAAAAAACACCAACCACATTGATATACTTACAATCATTTTGATTTGAATAGAAACGTATCAAAAATAAACTGTAAATTTTACTGGTATTCAAACTTTCAAATGCGTTTTACTCAAAACTGTGTAAATAATGGTATTTTTGTTGAAATCAAGACTGGGTAGGCGGTGTATAAAACTCTGATCAATTTGTAGTGTTGTACTCGTCCTCTATATTCAAGAATATTTTTTCTCTGGCATTTTAATCATTATTGATTATTTTATAATACTTTTTTAAGGATCTTAATGGTGGGAGATTTTTTTTAAGACATAACAAACACCCATGATCAGATATCGATAAATCTGTTTGCACTGGCATTTGAATCCGTGAGGTCCTTCCCCAAAATTAACCACGTTCACTACTATGCCAAGACCTCAATAAGGATAATATAATATATTATACTTAATCAATTTTCCATTATGAATTTGATTTTTTAAGAAGAAAGCTCTACTGTGCATGTTATAGTCAGCAATGGGCTGCCAATACATTTACAAGGGGCTCGCTTAATCTCAAAGCAATTTTAGGTGCGGAAGGAGTGATTTTTTTATATCACTCCTATGAAATTATATGCAATACTTAAATAAGCAATCGATTTTTACTAAATACACTTATAATATGTAAGAATATGCAATTGTCCGGAAACTTATCAATCTAAATGGCTAAATATGTACTATCGTGTATATTGAAACTGTCAATATACACGATAATAAACAATAAAGTAAACAATGGGCTCTCCAGCCTTATTAAAATGTAACAAGGGGCGAGCCCCCCCGAGCCCCCTCCAGCCCATCCCTGGTTAAAGTATTTCAGAAAGAAGTATTGTATAATATTTTTTAGATAGTTTAATAGATTTACATTCAAATGCCTACCCAGTCGGTTCTAATAACGGCGTGAAGCGAGAGTGATTTTATTATTTATTTTTAAAGCCATGTCCGCTCCCCATGTGGAGCATACGGACTCCTTATGAAGTTTATCTCAACAGATGTGTTTCTATGAAAACTGCTTGTTACTCAGTTCCTCAACCTCTCTTTTACTAAAGAGAGTAAGAATAGAAGGATGGGGCTAGGACAGGACTAGTGGTTAGCTAATCGCTCTCGATATGCCCCGTTTATAGGATAGGATGGGTGGAAGGGGGGAATTCAAGACATCACATACATCCATGCCTTCGAACAGAAATTCATAAATCGATTGAAAAATCAATTTATAAAACTGTCCGTACCGGGATTCGAACCCGGGACCTCCGTAACCGAAGCCAACGACGTTTACCACTCGACCAAACAGGCGGCTTATTATTTATAGTGATAAGTATTTTTGCAACATGTAGTAGGAAAACGACATGAAAAATAAGAGTGTCTGCATTTAAGGGGTTAAAATGCTTTATTCAATTTAATGTAGAACAAGTTCGTTTATTTTGTCAGCGTTAATAGTAATAAATGATTATAAGTGGTAACTATTGGTTTTCTGTAACTGGTATAGTTTTGCAACACGTTTCACTGTTCGATATAGCAAGCTGGTATGGAATGGTTTTGTCATAATAATTTACTGAGCAGGCCGACTCTATCCGATTATACATATGTCAATAATATGTTTAAAAAGCATGCTTTATGTTCGACATAGTGTGTATATTGGTGGCTATCGTAAATGAGAGTGCTACGGTAACTAGATTCGAGTCTTGTTTTATCAATAATAAAAGGTTGTGCTATTATTTTTATCATGCCGATTCACAATATGGACAACGGAAATTGTTGCCAGTACTGTCATCGATATATACAATCAAAAAGAAACTTGGAAACATTTACAATTTTCAAAATACAAGCATTCAAAATTTCAAATGCCCATATCTTTTTTGGTGCAGCTGTCCACATAAACCCTCGTAGTACTCGGCTCGCGATTTGAAGACATAAGAGAGAGAAAAATGCTCCTCCTACTATATCACAAAGGCCGACATCTGAGTATCCGCTAAAAAAATCATGTGTGAAACAACTATAGCGTCTTCCAATATTACTGGCATTTTTTTTAATTGTAGGTAAATTTAAATGTGCTATTGTGTGAAAAAAAAATAGTTAATATAATAATTGATGTATTATAGCCAAACCAGACTCAAAGAAAACTATATGACCTTATGTTTTGTACGGTTTATAGCCAAATATAATGGATACGTTCTGGTCTACGTTACCAGGTCATGTACCGTAAAACACTGTATTCAGCGTCTCTCAAATATTATGCTTTGTTGTCATGGATTCACCATAACATTGACTATACAAAGCTATACTCATAATCGTTTAAAACTTTTTATTATAGTTTATAATCAGATGTTAAAAAGTTAAATAATATAATAGTAAATTAACTTAACACTCTTTTCTACTAATTCAAAATTTTACGGAAAGATTTGCAATAAATTCTCATCGAGTTTTTATCGTATGATCTTTCATTTTTAAAATTTTGGTCGCACTGGGCTGTAATACCAAATATATATTTTTTTAAATATTATATTAAAAGTAAAACTAGAAAAAAATGCTAATTTTCTCTCAGTAGGCAGAGAAAGATACTAAAAAATATTAAAAATTCTCAATCTTGTATAAATAAAACTTGAAATATCGTTATATAATTCTGTTAATGTTGAAATAAATTTTCATGTAATTAAGATGATAATTAATAAGTGATTGGCTAAAAAATGAGACAAATAATAATTTACCATATTTTTATGCGATGTCGAAAAATACCCCCACTGTATAAATAAGGGATTTTAACGATAGTGATTAGCCAAACATTAGTCCTGTCCTAGCCTTATGCTTTCTATCCTTACTCTCTTCAAACAAAAGAGAGGTTGAGCAATTGAATAAAAATTAGTTCTCTCTCGTAATTAATTAGTCTGGCTAATTTTAGTTCACTAGATCAGCGTTTCTCACTTGGGGTCCACGTGGAACAAAATATAACAATTCAAAACACTAACATTCACAGGCGAATGAGATAACGCTCTAAAATTTTTAGCCTTAGGCAATATTGAACATGTATTGACTTAGTTTGCCGAATTGTGTCGCTTAAGTTCTAATAGATTACATGTATTTTTATTTGATGTTCGTTTTTATGAGTTTGTTTCTAACACTTACACTGCTGAATTTATTCTTGAATTAGGCATAGGAATCACACCAGAAAAGGTGTTAAAAGCCCCATGGTTATATTATATATAGATTTTTTTATAAAAAAAAACCAACACTATTGTTATGATTGAATGGTGACATTGCACCACTTTATTTATATCCTGGAGGATGCCAAGACCTGAAACGAAATGCTGATAATCAAACACCTATGTCAAATATTGTTACATTTTACATTTATTTAACTAACTTAAAAAATAATATGGAAACATAGTTCACAGTCTAAGAACTGCCGGAGTGAGTATAACAATGAAAATTTTGAAGTGCAAAATTTTCTTTTGTGTACGTTATCGATTTTCAAAGTTATGGGCCGAATGCCGAAATTAACAACAACAAAAATGAGTTACTACGCTATTGGCGAACCTGCGAAGTTAACTCGTACTGTTGAAATATTATAATTTTCAAGGATTTTACACGAAAACACTATTTTTATCAACAAAGCATTACAGGCCAGTACTATTTGGTAACTGAAATCCATTAATCAAATTTGTTTTGTATTAAAAAAGTTTTGTTTGTATGTATTATGCTGCATAGTTAACTAGATGTGTACGTATTTTAATTCGGTTGAATGTGTTGAATTGTATACTAAATTTTATGGTACTGGGCGAGTGACAGATGAATTACAAAATGGCTGCTCAGAAACAGCTGTTTTTGACAGTTGTAATTAGAAACAAAAGAATGACGACAATAATATTCTAAAAACAATGTTTTAATGATTCCCCATAAGATAATAGATTTTCAATCTTATATAATTACCTATTTTAGCTTGTATTGTTTTATGTTCAACGTTTTTATTAACTGTTGTTGATTAATATTTCAGTAACACGGTGTCATTAAAAGATTGCTTTAACTAAAGTCCACTTTGTTTAATGGAAAAGGTGCAATCGACTTTAAAATATAAATTTATTTTCAAATAGACGTCAGTATTTTTATTAACAAAATAAAATACTTATTGAATGTATTAAAGATCCTGTTCTTAAAATAAATAATGTTTGAAATAGTAGGTGTTTTATTTGTTTTGATATTAAATGTTTCCACTAAAAAAATATACATCTATAAATTTAAATTCATTATTAATAATTAAAAAATAGTTTTGTTATTATAATTGAATGAACACATTAATTAATTAGTGTTGAAAGACTTCATTCTGCCTAATCCAGTTAAATCAAACGACATGTTCTACAAGACAGTTTATATAACCACTAGAATCAAATTTGTCATTACAAAATGGGAGTGATGTGACAATTCTTGTATATCTATTGAAGGGATTAGCGAATAAAGGGACTTTGTTACAAATACAGAGTCTAGCAATAATATAAATAATGACTCATGTACGTGACATACACTGTAAATTTTCATTATTATACTTTATTAACAACGACATTGACAATACACCATTTCTTAAAAAAAGCTTGACAATATAATTATCAGCATTTATATCGTACTATATTAAATTTCTGTAAATAATTGTAAATTTAATCAATAAGAAAATTATTTTCATTATATAAGTGTACAATATTGATATTATATACAAATCATAAAATAAATTTGCATAATTTGAAAACGTTGCTATTGCGTAGATCTATTAATGATAAAATAGCAAACCAAACTGAGCACAAATCACCTATCATCTATCAAATTGGCTGTCGCTATAAAAAGTGTTACTAACTTTTCCGGTTCTAAGCTTAAGAAATGCGACCCCAATACCCACATTTTCTTAAATATCTAATTTAATATGGGTGTTACAATGTTTATAATTAAGGTATTCTTATATCATAGTTTTTTGGACCTTTTGTAGTTTATATAAATACGATAAGATAAGCGCCCGCTTATCAGCGATCGTTAGTAAGATTATAAGCTGAACGCACGCGTCAGTAGCAAATGAATATTTGCACTGGATTGACGTCTTTTTTACGCGCACCTTAAAACATGATTATTTATTAAAAAAACACGGATTTTTATAAAAAAAAAATGTATGAGGAATGATGCAGAGAGATATTTTAAAGCCCCTAGACTATTTTTTTTTTTGAGAATAAGGCTAATAATGAGGAAACCACTGAGGTCCCTAAACGACCCCCATCGGATGAGAAGTATTTTTCTAGTCTCCGAGCTGTGAGAGCTAATTTGAAAAAGAAACCTCTGAAAAAACACTATTTGCATTCCAGTATATAAACGTTATTATAATCAAGTTTATGTCGTAAAAAAACGAATGTGGTTTGATAATTCTGGAATATCTATTTTTTTTAATAATTATTGGCATTTTATCAAATTATTCTACATTGATTTTCCGTGAACTCATCTCAACTTAATCAATCAATAAATTCTTTGCACATACGATATTTGTATTCACGTTTCCAACTTAAATAAAATAAACTTTTTTCTGCCGTAAATATTATAATTATTGATGCGAACGGCCTACATCCCGATACATTATCATTATTGTCATTATAACTATCACTATTGTATGAAAATATGTTTTATGATATAGCTTTTTTTTCATTGTAAACATTATGTATTATTCAATAAGGTCACTCATGTGGTCGGCAGTGGGTGAGTGGGTACAACAAACGGAAAGTAATAGTTCGGCCGATCGAATCACGAGATATGAATGGATTGATACCATGTTGGCTCTCGCGTCAATGGATAAAATAAAAGTAAACTATAACATATCGTTTTATAGTGTTCCGTGTGTTCCGAAAACACGACTGTATGTATTTTTTTCTTATTTCCTTATCCACTTTCTTTCTATCCGGCTACGTTAAATATCATAGAGATTGAGTTCTCGGCAGTTCCTAAGCTCAACATTCTTTTCTTGTACCCTTGTAAGTTACTTATATACATACATGAGAAGTATTTAAGTTTTCTTATGGTCTCCTTATTTCTCAACCCTTCTATAGATATAATGGTTGACAAATCAGGCACGCGTCTCTGATTTGATATGTTCGGAAATTTTGCTAGCTCGTAGGTTATTCACAAACTAAAGGCTTAATATTTAAAATATCTTTGTTAACCTTCGAGTTTCTATGGGGTGTATTTACATTGCAAAATTCGTCTTATTTCAAACATTTGCCAAACACCAGTAATATTTAGCTGATATTTATTGTAATCTACAATGATACCTCAACCAATCCAATGCAAATATTACATTCCTCGATCCTATTTTCGACGATTCGGTACTCAAGTGCTAAGAAAGATTTACTGCAATTATTCAACATGTACATAATTAGATTTACTCAAGACAAGAACAATTCAGAACTATTAAAGCACGCACACATAAAAAGGTAAGCCACCACTGCTTTGTAGCGTGTTTACAGTAGGTAAGAAGTAATGAAAAAAGCTTTTTGATACATTTTTCAATTGGGAAATCAATATATAAAAATGTTTCTCGATCAGAAATCAGCGTTTGTTTGTAAAAATGTACACTTAATAGGCTGCGAACTTTCATTGTAATATATTAAAAATAGTAAGAAAACTTTACGCCTTAAAATCAAAACTTATTTAAAGTCACATTTGTTAATACAAAAAGGGTATGTTTGCAAATCGTACAACTCTAGCTGAATATCGGATTTTACATTTGTAATGCTGATAGTCAAAGGTTGACTAAAAAGTAAAATATATTGTTCAATATTTCCGAAATCGATAAATCGTTTCTCAAAATCCGTGATGATTCTTCAATATATGTACTTTTTTTTATTTATTTTATCCATCTCCGCTCCCGATGTGGAGCATATGGCCTCCTAATGGAGGTATCTCAACAGAAGTTTTTTCTACGAGAACTGTTTGTTACTCAGTCGCTCAACCTCACTTTTTTCAAAGTGAGTAGTAGGGAAAGAAAGATAAGGCTAGAACAGGACTAGTGGTTGGCTAATCGCTATTGCTACACCTAATTATTTAAGGATCGGAAGGATGCGAGGAGAGGAAATTATGTGAATTGACATCACAAACACCCAGTCTTTGATCACAACTTTGAATTGAATATTTCTCAAATTCACTGTTATCTTATCAGGAATCGAACCCAGACCTGCGCGATTGGTAGAGCAATCTCTAACCAACTGAGCCACAGCAGGCAACAAAGATATTCCTTCAAAACTCTTTAGTTCTTCAAAATGAACCGCAGGACGCACAAAACATGCCATATTTATATCCATATTCACATCTACATCCTGGATCAAATTTAAAGCATTTCAAACTTCTCGACATGATCGATTTACCGGTTTGTAATGTTGGTAAGAGTGGGTATAGTGTCTTGACAGAAAGGAATGAATACTTATCATTATGAGTCAGGCAATAAGCCATTTCGAGAACAAAGCTCGCATAGCGATAGAATTAAAATGTATTTAGCTGCAGGACATTACGTATAATGGAATCAAGTAAGCCGGAACCGGAAAAAGATCCACATTGAAAATGTTCCAAGTATCTCGCGGTGAGGACGCGTCAATTATTTTGTTAACAAGTCCGCCATTACTACCTAGAATAGTTAAAATCACGAATCCTACAACAATTACATTATAGCACAATAGAATACTTAACAAGATAAGGTTGACCTAGAGTTCAGAAGGTCCGAGAATAAGCCCTGACAGGGCCAAATAATCATTTTTAAGATTTTATTTACTCAATCTGTGTTGACAATGTTGTGAGCTTTAAATGCAGTTCAACTTATTTGGATATCTCTTGAAGTATTTCTCTGTTTTAGAAACAGTAGAGATTGAAAGGTGCAGCATAAAACTAGTATTAAACTAATTGTTTTATCTACCCTTTGTGGTAGTCGGTTTGGTTAGGCGAAAAGAGATTGAAAAATCTCAAACAAATCAAAAAATTCTAAAATCTTTTGGAAAAGATTTTAATTTCCAATTTCAGGAATTGCGTGCGTGACTAAAATTTAATTTCAATCGCTAAAAACCGGGATCCAGTCCAATTTTGTGATTTCGAAATCCTGAGATTGTGATAGTACTATAATCCAGGGATTTAGGAATTAAGACAATTTGAGAAAGTTGTGCTGGGGTAAAAAAAAAGCTCCCAAATTGTTTCTTTTGGCAATTCTACAAATTCTTGGGTTTTTGAAATCGACATTTTTTTCCCTGGATTTCAAAAACACCGAGCAAAATTTTCTTAATCTTGAAATCCCGAATTTATACAAGATTTTATGTAGAATGATGATCAAGTCGGGATTGCAAGTCGTTACCTCTTTTGCAAGCATCTCGCATTTTTAAATTTCCTATATTGGTTAAAGAATCCCAAAAAGGTGAAAATACAAAATTCTCTTTTATTCAATTCAAATTAAAATGCATTTATTTAAGATTCTGATTGATGACGGAGCCAAGATTAAAATCTATTTATACTGTAGAAATCCAATTCAAAATACAGAAGTATGAATCATTTGAATTTCTGTACGCCACGACCAATTATAATGCGCTGACTAAATATCAAAAGATTATTTAATCATGGCTCTTATTGAGGTTAGGAAAGTAATATTTAAATTAAAGTCAATCACAACGTCATAAGAATATAATCACATCGAAATGGAGCAACAATATGTTACCATTGTCAAACTAAACACATCTATCTATTCAAAGAGAAAGATAAAATGCTATTTCGAGATCGAAAGATACAAATACTATATCATAATATGCACATTTTTTTATATGTGCTGAATCTAGGTATTTGGAAATCTGTGCCACTGTATGCAGGGCATCCAATCCCGGGATCCGGGATCCCGTCCAATTTTCTGATCCCGATATCTCGGGACTGACGTGGTTGCGATCCCGGTACTTTGTAATTGAGAAATCTTAAGCAAATCCCGAAAATTTATAGGATTTTGGGAAAAAATCGACTTCAGGAGATAAGCTTTGGAAAAAGTATAGCAAATCGAGGATTTCAAATTCCTCGGTGAGCTAAAAAAAAAAAACGACTTTCGGAGATAATCTGGGGAAAAGTATACCAAATCAAGGATTTAAAATTCCTCGGTGAGCTAATCCCAATCCCGGAATCCCGGGATCCCGAGATTGGAAAAAGGCTCCTGGATTGGATACCCTCACTGTATGTAAGTGCAAAACATTATTGGGCGTCATTTTCTTGCCTATCTGCCTTACAAAAAACAATAAGTACTCCATCTAAAAAAACAAATTAAGAAACTATGAGTACGCTTCATGGATCTCACATAGAGTTTCAGTAGGAAAGTAAAGATAAAATTAGCTAGTTAAAGTATACCTAAGAGACGCAATGAGCCGGTTAAAAGGGTAAAAGATATGATTTGTAGTAATACGATAGGGCGTAGAAGAAGATGCAAGTCTTTAAACAAAAGAGATTTGTGAATAATTATCATTTGCTAGATGACTGCCATTTAAAGACATCAACGGTTTTTGCGGTGTAAATGATAAGCTATTAAACAATAATTCGAGTAAAATAGTTGAATGCGCGCGAATCGTTTGAACCTTCAAGAGAGAGAATTAAAAAATCGAGTCTTATCGATAAAATGAATTAATTTAATTTAAGCTCGTTGTGAAAATGACGTTCGTGTAGATTAAAAAGGAGTTGTATAAATAAAATATCTATTACAATTGTTGCGTTATTTTCTCACAATTTCACTATTTTCTAACGTTTTTTTTTCTGCGGCGTGTGACACGTTTACGATTACACGCCGGTCGGATTAGTTCTTTGTTCTGGCATTAATTAAATATTTACGCTGTCTATTCAAAGTAAACAAACAGAATTTTATCGCCAATAATTATTTAGGACACCGAGGCTTGTATTTATTGAAAACGCTTTTTGATTCCGCAATGGCGCTCAAAACTAATTAGTTGTTCTGTAAATAACTCCCAATCAGTGGTGGATTAAGCACATGGGAGGCCCCAGGCGCAGTAAAATATGGAGGACATGTTTTACGGAAAACATAAAAAACATAAATATCTGAACGAAAAGTATTTGGCTTATATTATAAAAGCAATTTTTGAGGCCCCTAAGATTCGGAGGCCCCAAGCGCGCGCCTCTTGCGCTTATAGGATAATCCGCCACTGCTCCCAATAACGTATCTGCCTGACTTACTCTTTTGGGAGTTAATCATATTCAGTTGAGGTTATGGATTGCAATACCGGACGAATATTTCAATACCAGTATTTCATATAAATGTAAACGGATGATTTTCATAAAAATACTTAAAATAATATATATACTACTGCAAAATAGTTGATTTTTTTTTAAATAACTAAAAAATATTAATTGAAATAGGTATTAAAAGTACCTAAAGTCTACGTATATAAAATTATGCATCTTTTCGACTTCAACCGGAGTCGGAGTCGCGGTGTTTTTTTAGGGCTGTGGAGTCGGAGTCGTCGAGTCGAACTGTTTTAACTAGTCTTTCAATAAAAAAGTGTATTTAAATTAGGGCTGTGGAGTCGGAGTCATGAAAAATGAGCGGCTCGATTTTTTTTTTTGAAAAATATGTTTAACGATGTGTATTTAAGCAAAAGTGTTAACATTTCATGCTTGGCTGACTAAAGATGATCTGATGGTATACATATATATATATATATATATAAGTTAAAATGAAATTATTAAAAAAATCTTCGGAGTCGTTTTTTTTCACGCGACTCCACAGCCCTGATTTAAATCGCTAATTTCAAAAGTAGCTCCATTGTATGCTACTAAACCTACAAAATAGTTAAAGTTTTGTTTTAAGTTATGGTCGTAGTCGTCTTATTTCTTAACGACTTCACAGTCCTGTTGTGTTCAATTAGTATATTAATAATTCAATAAAAATTAATAAAAAAACAATGTTTCAGAACTTCGTATTGCGCTTGAACGAGCAAAGGTACAGGTATATCAAATTAGCCGATTACAAAACATCTATATAAACCACATGAAATTTCGACCCGCAATGAAATATTTTGCAAATTAAAACAATTCTCTTATATCGCAATTTACTAAATATTTGAGCGCCATTTCACATAAATGTAATAATAAACACACATCGAGCCACAATTTATTACGTCAAGCATAAATTTCACAAAGTACTCACGATCGACATTGCAATAAATTAAAAAGCATTTGTTTATTACGCTAAGTGAATTTAATTACGTTCTCAATAATAATTGAAAAAACATAAAATAGATTTACGATAAGACACTGAAACTCTTTGATGTTTGTCGTCAACATAACCTAGGATGATTTAAATGCGTTTTAGAAGTTATTTTCATTTACGTGTACTTCAAAACAATGGTCGGTTACCTGGTTACTAAGAGGGGCACGCTAGATGGACAAATTGTGATATTAACCCGCTTTACATACATATCGACTGTGGAAAGGAAAAAGGACGTAACCTACACATATCAAATTTTACGGGAGGAGTTAAAAATGTGTTTTAATGATTTTGGGACATATGCAAATTATAAATTATACACAACCTTAAAGTGGACGGAGACTTCTAAACTGGTCTTTAATTGACATAATCTTATATTAATTAAAGAAGTTGTCTAGGAAAACCTTTTATTTCGGTCGTTTTTCTTGGTTCTAATTTTTTACAAGGTCATCTTTTTCAAACTTAAAAGCAAAATTTAGATACTAATTCGGCATTTTCAGCTTGCATCATTTTGATAGAACGTGTATCAAGTTTGATATTTTGTGATTATCGGAAAAAACCTGTTTTGAAGAACCTGTGGGTTACGTCCTTTTCCACAGTCGATATGTACATGCGATTTCACAAACAGCTGGTGTGTATACTTTTTAACAATGTGGATCATGCGGTCTCTTTTGACTTTTTTGTGGCTCTTGAATATTTCACCGTAAAATAAAAAAGCTACTCGTTTGTTAATGGTAATCATTGAATTTAGCAGATGTGAGCAAGCTTTTTCGTTGGTGAAGCAGAATGAATCGGTTAATAAAAATAGGCTTTCAGATGGAAATTTAGATTTAACAGAAACTATTTCTTTCAGACCCAGCGGCCAGCACGCAATATAATGATAAGTTTACAGTGTAAAACGACCGGCTTAAACAGTAATCTGTAGTTTCTTGTTATCTAGATTTTTACATTAAAACATAACTCATTCATTTGTTTTTTTCGTGTCATTTCAATTGACAATCAATAATGAATCTCTACAATCTGCATTCGACCGAAAAATAATCAGTGTTCTTTTTCTTAACCAAACCCAACCTAACCTAACAAATATTTTTTCCGGACTCTTAAACATAATTTGTGAATACAATTTTGCTTTTGAATTTACAAATAAAAAATACTTACAGATGACTGGAAAGATCCCAAAAGTCTTAGAACAAAGATTGTTATTTTTTTAAATTTTCGGTTATAAAAAAAATGCATTACAGATTTTCACGCTGAAACGGATATTTGCAACTATAGATAGTTGCCATTGTTCATCCAATCGCCGACTATGTTAATAAAATGCAGCTGAATTCAATTATCTTTTTTTTAGATTAATGCTAATTAATTGCGTAAAATCATCCAATTACACGAGTAAAAGTAAACAAAAAACAACAGAGCACGTGACGAAGAAAAGCGACTGTGGAAAGAGTCTGCGTACATATGTATGTATGTATTTTTGCAGCTGGTTGGGCACGTTTAAAATGGTGTTATAATTGCACTGTTGTTTTAAAGTGAAATAATTATTTGCTCGCGGCGCTTTCGTAAAATGGATATGAACGAATGGTCAAGTAGGATCACCGGTCAACTCAACCATGCCACAGCGCCCACCTTATCAGCTGTTACAATTTATACTTGTTTATTTAATATAATATATTATAGTCAAAGAACTTAATCTCATAAATGTTTTTATTTCAACCAAAAGTGATCCTTGGCAGAGATTTCAACATTATTTGAAGTTAGTTTTGATTTGGGTTAAAAATAATTGCGATTGTGGATTGGATGGTTTTCACTGGTACAAGTGAACTTGATTTTTGATTATGCTGAAAATATAACAAAATACATATTTATTATACATTTTTAAAATTTGTTATCACAACCATTCGTGCGCATATTTTATTTCAATTCAAAAATAAAATATTGTAGCCAAACACAGTTATATAAAGAGCTACAGATCTAACCGAAATTCATTTAATTCTAAGCCATATTTAATATTCAATTATTTTTTAGGCCGGGTGCGTCCTGCTCATCCTTTTATTACTGTGTAATATTGTGTGCGGACAGTAGTAAGGATAAAAGTGACCGTGTGGGCACGCAAACATTCACATAAACGTAATTTTTTAAAAAAATATTTACAATTTGACCTCTTTAGATCAGGGTTTCTCAACATTACTTGCATTCTAGATTCTAAAATCTCGGAAGAGCTATAAAAAAGGTGGGTTTTTGAAATTATAATTTTTATGGGAAGACAAAACAATGGTATGGGGGCCACAGAAAAATAAAGACACGGGCCACACTCTCAAAAAGGTTGAGAAACACTGCTTTAGATCAACATAATTTCAATAAAAATATATTAGCAAAATAACTGTAAATAATTTGATGTTTTGTTAAAAAAATAACTAACAGTTTCAGAAAGTCCATTAAAAAAAACGGAAATTCAAAAAATCGCATGTGCTTTTGATGGCCGTTTCTGTCCCCGCGGTTGATGACTAACTGAAGTCTGTACCCTTCTTAACCAAATATAAGTGAAAGCAACGATATTCAGGTAGAAAAGGGATGAATAGTTGGATCAATAGACAACGGTGTTTACTGTGACCATATGGTCACGCTCGTTCTTGGAGGGTTAACTCAAAATATGACAAATGTATATTATGAGTTTTGAATCCATGCGCCTCAATGTTGAACCTATAACGGTTATAAATTAACGAAGCATCTATGTCTCCTCTCGGAGTATACTTATTAAGCCGTATTTTTTTTAATTCGACAATGCTGTTAAATCTCTTTTTATTGCCGTGTAAACTTTATCATATCCCAAACGGCAATAAAGATAATTAAGATACGAGACTTAAGTGGTCGTTCTCGCAAATTGAAACGGTTTCACGATTTTTTTTACCTTTCACCAACAGGCCATGGAATAAAATCAACAGTTTTTATTCAGTTACTGCTTTGACAGTAGTGATTATTATTTTGTCGTGACTACTTAAAAGTATTAGTAATACATAGCATACTACAGCTAAGATCATATTGCGGCAAAGTGTGGAACTAAATTGGAATATTTCGAAACCAGAAACAATAGGTATCGCACAGACCTTCAATTTATGCAATAAATATTGTTTATGAATAATAATTATCAGGATATCTAGTCATCGTTACCATTAGAAATTATACAAGAAGGATTTTAAAAAACCATTGTGATCTGATCCCATCTCTATAGGTTATAATGGATGATTGTTTTTATTGTATATCAAATTAACCCGGATGCTGTGCGAAGATTTTTTTAATACGGTTGCTTAGTCTATATTTATAAATAAATAGTATATATCCCGGCCTTTGAGAATCTGTAAATATGGACCGTCAAAATTGATTGACGTTATTAGATAATAATGAAATGATAATAATTATCACTATTCTCTGATCAAAAAACCTTTATGTAAAAAATCAATTTTATTTATATTTCTAGTTAATAAACCATTTTACTGTAAATTTTACTATTATGTTATCTTACATGTCGTGAGTGAGTTCCGACGAATACTATTTTTTTTATGTATTAAAGTAGAGTTCGTCGGAGCTTACTCAGTTGACTTCCCTGCCATTTTTTTCTACTGCTTTTAATATTAAATTATACTATTTTTTTTTCTTCATTGTAAAAGTTTTAAATTTATAATTTGTCAACCTTGTGCAATTTTAATTAAATAAATAAATGTCATTATATGTTTCTGGCGCTATAAATGAACACAACAGATGGACTGATATTTTAAATATACTTATATGTTTAATTATTTTAGGTCAATTCAATTGTACACTGTAAATGGAGAGTATCACACAAAATTTATTTAGCGTAAACCATTTGTAGGCCATTAAAACTATCATTAAAACTTAGGTAATATAAATTAGGTCAAGCCCATGACACAGTGGTTAACGTCGTTGGTTTCCATGCCGTACTTCATGAGCTCGAATCCCAATACAAACAGCATATTTTCAATGGATGCTTGTGATGTATAAATATCCCCTCCCACTTCCAATCTTAAAATAACCAAGCAATGCAAGAGCGGTTAGCTAACCCTGTCCTTATTTTTCTATCCCTACTCTCTTTTGAAAAAAGAGAGGTTGAGCAACTGAGCAACAAGCAGTTCTCGTAGATTTTTGTTGTTGAGATACCTACATTAGCAGTGGACATGGATGAAAAACACTATCGACACAACTTTTTATACGGTTAAAAACGCCAAGAAAGAATAGAGAAAACATAGAATGAAAATTTATCAGAAAATCATAAATCAATCGATGTTATTAATGCATGATATTGTATATTCATAGGTTCAAAGCCTTGGTTATTGAAACGGCGTTGGATAATAGCTTAAGACATTATATTCCTTGGATACAAAACTGAGTTATATTTACCGAGCATATTTACATTTAATTAAATTTTTCGTAAAACAATTAACAATTTTTATTTAAAAAATGTTTAGCAACCCCTAAGCCCTGCTATGTAATCCGCCACTGCCTCCCCGCGTACCAAGGGCATTCGATAGTGATATTCATTTCGTTTCCAAGCACACATGTATTGTTCTATAATTTTTATTGGCGATTCGTATCTTGCACGCTGCTGCCAGTACCCGCGCACAATTAATCTTTTTTGCCAAGCGTCCCAAAGAAACATTCAAAGATTCAGGAAAAAAGGCATTCTTGGTTGCGGCATTGTTAATAAAATAATTATAATTGTATTCATATTTTCATGCTGTGAGAACACTTTCGATGTTATTTTTGTTGTTCTGAGATTTCTCACTCGCCATGCCGTGATGAATTTCAACTAATCAAACGAGAATATTAAATGAATTAATCACAACTTGTACTGTCATATAATAAAGAGAATATGTTTTACCAACTTGTTCGACTGTAGTTCCGACCATACATTATTGTAAAATTGTAAGGGGTATTTAGTGTTATAAACTATATATGGTTTGTCTCGGGCATGTTAATTGATGGTACTCTTTAAAGCAGTGGTTCTTAACCGGTGCACCGCGAGCTTATTGTAAGTGCACCGCAAAAAAATTGGTAAAAACGAAAAAATCCGCAAAATAGTAAAAACCGAAAAATCCGCAAAATAGTGAAAACCGAAAAAGACAAAAAAAAATTATATCCACATATTTTTTTTCGATCTCTTAATTCTGGTGCACCGCCACTTTTTCCCATGATCAAAAGTGCACCGTGACTTCGAAAAGGTTAAGAGCCACTGCTTTAAGGTTTGTAGTCGTTTTCAGTTATTTTATTTTAAATAAATAATTAATGCATTCAAACTTGAACTGTATAACTAAAACTGTATTAGTATAGAAGTGAAACGCCAAATTTTATGGAAAATGAATAATTCAAAATATGTTAATGCATCAGTGTACTATAATATTAGTTCGTTCCTCAGTTTTGTTTTTACACTATATGTATCGTAATTTTCAGATAAACAGTAAATGACTTAAATTACTTTTAAAAATGGTTATGTGTTGATTGAATTAGCATTTACTTGGTAGAACTCCATTATAATAAGGTAAAAATAGCAACGTATTTAGTTCTATAGTTTTTTCATATTATTTGACAGCTATTTCGGCTTTCGCCATCGTCAGAACTATGTTTAAACTTACATTTTGCTCAACTATCTATACTGGCACCGAAGAGATACACAATACATCTTTTTAATCGCACTAACATCCCAATTCATATTACACTTATTACATATCGATTGTGGAAAGGAAAAAGGACGTAACCCACACATATCAAATTTTACAGGATGCGCAAAAAACGTGTTTTGATGATTTTGGGCCATATGCAAATTATGATTTATACACAATCTTCAAGTGCAAAGAGACTTCTAAACTGATGTTTAATTGACATAACATAATATAAATTAAAGAAATTGTGTAGGTTAAACCTTTATTTCAGTCTTTTTTCTTAGTTTTAACTTATTACAAGATTATCTTTTTCAAACTTAAAAGCTAAATTTAGATACCAATTCGGCATTTTCAGCTTCCATCCTTTTGATAGAACGTGTATCAAGTTGTATACTTTGTGATTATCGAAAAAAAGATGTTTTAGAAAAACTGAGAGTTACGTCTTTTTTCCTTTCCAAAGTCGATATGATGACTTTAGTTTTTCGAAGAACGATAAGCAATATGGGATTTTTCAAGGTAAATTAGGATAAAGTAAACTGATATTTATTATTAATTACATTAAGGGTTGTAGCAACGGTGATGGATTGATAATAGTTTTTCCCATCCCTGTTTTTTGAAAACTAATAATTTAAAAAAAACTGTAAAACTAAATAGGTTGCTATTTTTACCATATTAAAATGTTTTTGTTTCAGTACTGCCAGGCTGTTATTTAAAAATACGTTTTTTTAAAAGCAACATCAAGCGAGTTGTTAGCTGCTGGATTGCAATATGTAGTTAAACCGTTATTTATAGTGCAAATGAGATTATTAATTTGTTATAGAAGAGAGACGCTGTATACGTTTTAGTCCGCTAGCGTAGGTGTTACACTCTGTGGCTATCTAATATGCTTAGTGGAGGCAGTGAAACGCTCTCTCCGTCGTATCATGTTTTCTAAATCATCTCGTTGCCTCTGAATGCACCTTTGTTAAAAATGATTGAGTGACGCTACTGTACTTATTTTCATGTAGAAAAATCTAAAACCCCATTTGAAGGCGTATTATAAGGAACGTAATTTCAAATACTTAACCAGGGATGCCCAACTGAAATCACTTGGTGGGCCCAATAAAAGAATGCATGTGTCTGATAGACCACACATAAATACATTGAACCTTAATAATTATACGATATTTTTATATTCATAGCTCACAACAAAAATAATTTTATTATATTTTAAAATAAAATATAATCTGGCCATTAGAACGAGATAGCAATTGGCGCGTGCCAAGCTGTATTGCTCAGTTGGCTACCGTTGGCCCTCAACACTTACAAAGTAATTAACAAAAGATCTGGGTCTGTAAATTTATGATTCAGTCATTATTTTGGAGGTCTTTAAAAATTGACATTACTAGAAATCAATATCTGGCGGTGGAATGCGACACCCAGGCAAAAATTCCAAAAAAAATACATGTACAATAAATATCTCTTCGTTAATTTTTTTTACAATTTATTTTAATTTATAACTTTTATGTGTTTTTTTCAGGAATAGATTATTTCCTAATTTCATATCGACTGTGGAAACGAAAAAATAACCCACAGTTTTTTCAAAACAGGTTTTTTTCGATAATCACAATGTATCAAACTTGATACACGTTCTATCAAAAGGATGCAAGCTGCAAATGCCGAATTAGTGTCTAAATTTAGCTTTTAACTTTGAAAAAGATGATATTGTATAAAGTTAACACCCAGAAAAAATACTGAACTAAAGGTTTTTGCTAGACAACTTCTTGAATTAATATTAGATTATGTCAATTAAACACCAGTTTAGAAGTCTCCGTGCACTTCAACGTTGTGTGTAATTCATAATTTGCATATGTCACAAAATCATCAAAAAACGTTTTTAGCGCCTCCTGTAAAATTTTATATGTGTGGGTTACGTCCTTTTTTCCTTTTCACCGTTGATATGTATCGTAATACTCATTTTTATGTAGTGGCGTAGTTAGAAATTTAACACCCCACATGTGAACGTCACACATGGCCCCCACGCTATATGTTATATTGAGTATATAGAAAATCGGATCCCGGTTTTTGCAGGGCCCTCATGAGTTGCATGATTCTACTATAAGGTGGTTGGTTACACCACTATCCAGGTTATGAATCCTATTCATCCTACATGTTTTGTACGAATCTCATACTTTGATTTACGCGGGTTCTTTTGGACCACTTTTATCAAGCAATAACGCTGGCGACGAGCGAAACCGTTCCTAATCTATAATAAATAATAAGGAATTAGTACAAAAATAGTTTCATTATTTTATAATATTTTTTTTCAACTGAATCTATCATTTTTGTCCTCAAGACGTGAAAGAGCTAAGTGGTGAAATGATAAAACTTTTTCTTTGGACTTTTAATTTTAAGTACAACCATCTCTTTACTTGGTGTTTTGGTGGATTGCATATTTTTCTTTTAGGGAGATCACTATTTCCATGTGTATTTACAGAGGTTACTTCACTTTCATGATACAACATTTAGAATATTACAACGCATCTAACTTTTTATTCTAATAAAACACCACTTGGCTCACTTCATCTCTCATCGGTTCGTTTGATCTAATTGAATATATTATTCATGTACGCAAACTATAAACCTTAGAGCATAGGTTCCCAACCTTTTCGGGTGGCGACCCCTTTTTATAAAGCCATGTGACTAGGCGACCCCCCGAGGAATTTGAAATCCTCGATTTGCTATACTTTTTCGTTATTTTGTTGTTCAAATCCAAAATCGAAAAAAGTTGGCGACCCCCCTGAAAACCCTTCGCGACCCCCAGGTTGGGAACCCGTGCCTTAGAGCATTGTCTGCCAAACTGTGTCCCCCGGCACACTACTGTGCCGCGGAGGAAGACGCCTCAAAAATTTTCATTAAAAATAATGCCTATTCATTTAAATTTTCTTCAATTTTAAATAAAATTCAACATCTACGTATTCAAATAAATATTTGTCACCTTCGCATATACATAGTGATCGACTCGACACATTTTCCACATTTCCGTTTTTTAAAGCATTTTTATTTGGTGTGCCGCAGAACAAATCCCATACACCAGTGTGCCGTGAAGTAAAAAAGTTTGGCAGACACTGCCTTAGAGTTAAGAAATTTTCTAACAACAGAATTAAACAACAAACTATGTATATGGAGATGGTAAAGGGTGATACGTATTTATTTGAGCCTGTCAGCGTTCCATCATCAATACATATTCAGAAATGGCCTTTCTTTTTTGCTTCACAGCAGTGTCACAAATCGTAATGGCGATGGGAGATGTAAATTAATACAATATGAAAATGGCACCTGTTCTAGAGAGAAGGCAGAATTCATTTACACGTATAACGTTACGCCACTCGTTTTGCTAATACCCTGTTGTAATTTCTATACCAAATTAGCATTGGGTTCGATGGACTAGTGGCCATTGAAAAACTCCACTAAAGTGTTAATAAATGATCGCACTATTTCCAATGATACAAACTATTCAACACCGAAAACACAACAGGTTCTTTACAAATAATTATATAACAGCTCGCTAATTAGGAAGTCATAGAATTATAAATTTGAGAAAAAAATGAATGACATAATTTTTGTTTTTCATCGTTTGCATATCGGGAATTTTATAGAATTCAATAAGCCGATTGAATAAAATGCTGTTTGTACTGACGTTCGAACTAGTGAGATCCGTCGAAGAAGCCAACCACGTTGACCACTGCGCCAAGAACCCGACAGTATTTAAATATACTCTTAGATTGCATACTCAGTTTTTTTTCAAAAAACATATTTGAATCATTACTCAATGCTCAACACATTACTGATAGCTTAGACCAGTGTAGAGGAACCTGCGGCTTCTTGGCTACTCTGATCCTTTTGACTTGATCAAAATATTCACTTTGATCAAAAGATCATACGCAAGCGTTTGGAAAAAGAGCGTAATCAACCCATTATATGTCAACGTTTTCTTTACTGTGGCCTTATGTTGAATCAGATAAATGAATGTAGCTTTTAGAAATGAAAAGGTTCCCCACCCCTGGGTTAGACTATATTAGGTGCTATTATTTCTGATCTTTAAAAAAATATTGTTCATTTATTATTACACATTTTGTTTTGATAGTAAATATTCACTGGTTAATTAAAAATTTCCCGTTTATAGTCTTTTTTAAGTTTTTTTTGTTAAACACTACTGAAATAAATAATGTGGAATAAATCACAAAAAATACACAAACTTTAGGTTAATACGAAGACTTCGGTATAAGTACCTTGAATGCCATTTTAGAAAGATGTATATTGTATGAAAGTCGAAAAGTTTTTTTTATTTTTTTTTACGTCAATGCCAGTTTTATGTTGACAACCAAATCTAACCTTACCTTATCTTACGTGACGTAACCGAATTTTGATGATCACGTTTATTGACCAAATTTAAAAGAAATACTGATCTGTCTATGTTTATACTAACCAAACTTAATAGTTAATCGAATATTAACCATTCAACATTTTAAATACTGCCCAATCAAATATAAATCATTTTTAAACACATATTTATTATTCTTAAGTATTTTTAGAATTTTAAAAGACACGCGGTGCCGAAATGTTAAAAAAACTAATGTTTGATTGATTCATTAAAATTTGCTTCGATTTCAGTAAAAATATGTCGTTTCATACAATAATCTCAAGCATAACCTAACCTTAAAAAGTCAGATTGCTGCATTTGATGATGTTACCGGCAGTACACACAATGCCGTCTAATTTAAATATAATAGACAAAGATTAGTGTTTCAAAAAATGCTGCATCACAAATTGAAGCACGCGATGAGTGCGGGGAACAAACAGCACTCCAAAGAACAGTTTTAATGAACACTTTTCATGTTACGGCTGCACTTTTTCCCATTAAAACAATCTGTGAATGAATCAATAACGGTAGTATATTTTGCTATTTTCTTTTTTGTAATTTATTTTACTCGACCGGTGTTTCGGCGAATAGACAATCAAGGCAAATAATTGAATATGCGAATTTCATATAAATGCTAATTTGTATATTGAAGGTATATTCACATTTTCTATGATGCCTTTATCCATTTTCTTGTGAGTGGTTTGCCAAATGCGTTGGCTATATTCTTTGGATTGTTTTTAAAAACATTCCATATCTCTTCATACGCATCTAGTGAATTCTTAGGCAGTTGGTGTGAATGCAAAGCTGTTTTATTTATTTTCCGAAAAAGGTATTAACTTTCTGCTACATATGCTTCATAGCAATAATTAAATAGTATTATTCTTTAGCGAAAATGTAATTATTTATTGATTGTATAATTTATTGTAACATAAACTCAAATCAAATCGCTAATACGATCGATTATATGTGAGAAGTCTGTGGCCTACTTTGTCTTAACATGCGGACTTTCAACTGTATCCAAATGTTCGATTCATTGTGCAATTTTTCTCACTATTAAGATGTAATTACTGTCATTTTATTGTATTATAGATAAATGCGCATATTTCCAACCGTGCGGATTATGTTTTTGATTGTAATAAAATTTTGAAACCTCAAGAAGAATCGACAAAAACACAACTCAAAAGAAAGAAATATTGTACCACCTAAAATAATATATATTTGGAAATAAAAATTGATATTGTACGTACCCAAGACAAAATTTGATCCCAAAGCTTGTGATAGATAAGCGGAGAACTTACTGCAAAGTTATAGAGGTTACTTCCATGTACAAAATATTTAAATTTCATCTAAATGAAGTAATTTGTAGCGCGAGATATAAACTATTACGAATAAAGGTCACAAGTACAAATTAAGGTAAATTATTTCATTAGTCTGTGTGACAAATGTCTATCATATCATTACTTCATTAAAAACATATTTATGCGTTATTTCAAGCTTTTAAGCTCATGGAAAGAACATCGCCAATTGCTACCACTTAAATCCGATTGGAAAGTCCTTCGCGAAGGATCCTCATTATGATGTGGGATGACGGTCAAGGAAAAAATTAAACAATAAAACCAGGCACTTATTTATTATTGTGTGCGATTCCGTCACTAGTGGATTATTTCAATTGTTAAAAATGTGATACAATTCAAATAAAAATCGCAGACGCTCGCATTGTTTTATTACATTTAAATATTATATAATATCATTACAAATTTATGGCTTTTTTGACCGAGCTTTTCCCAATTATTTTTCTTCGTTTATTTAGTATTTCAATGAAATTTTGGCACGTTGTAAGTTCATAACAAGACTAAAAATTACAATGTTAATTAAAAGTTATATGAATTAAATGCCAAAACTAATAACAGTGAGTGTTTTTAAGCAAAACAAGTCGTGCAGAAATTAAACATTCGTTTTACTTTTGCACATTAAACTTGATGATTTATTTTTGTGTGGCAATTTGATAAAGAAAGTGACAGGAAATTCATGAAATATTTTCTTTGAATATGTAGACGGATATATTTAATATTTTGAATATGATAATATATTAGAAATATTTGGTAGGTAAAAATTTAAACTTTTACGAGAGTGGTTTTTCAAATAAAATGATTTGTAACACGCTCGTCTTTTAAACTCTAAAGATTTACACTGAATTGGGCTGATGATAAATATTTAAGATCATCACCAAAAAAACAACGCTAATTTTGTAGTTCATTATTTTTTTTTCCGGTAAATTCCGATTATCTTTTATCTCCGTGTAAGAATATACATAAGTAATATAGAAAAGTTAGAATTAGTAACCAATTATTTTTAGAAACATATGAGTTACAATATCAAACAATATATGAGACTATTATTTGCACACCCGGATCGTTCTAAAATGGTTGAAAATGAATTTTATTATAAAACAGTATACAATGTCAAGCCAGATTTCAGACTGCTAAGTATTTTTACTTACTAAAATACATTCGTGGTTCATCTTTCACCAATTCCGGAACAATCCTGGTTTGTAAATAATAGCCTAATATGTATTTATTCTCAGTAATACATAAATGGTTTTCAGTTTCAAAATAAACATTTAGTCGGAGTTCAGCTTTCTGACAAAAGTACGATACGAATAGTTTTATTGGAGTTTTTACAATAAAACAATCCGTTTTATAGACCGCGTTGTTTTGAAATCGTGTAAACATCCAATCAAAATCAGACTCCGGTGTACTTTAAGAATTTTATTTGACTATCAAGAGATCGATCGAGATGGAGGTTGACTTCGATTGAATCGAAAGTCGATGCTGTGGCATGTATAGGTAATTATTTTTAGTACCGAGACTGCATTAGACCAAAGAAAAGAAAAGTAATATAGTTATTATTAATCTTTGATGAGAATCGAGTCGCGTGGACTTTCGCTTGATTGACGGTTGAGCTCGATTTGCATCAGCGTACTAACACAAACAGACTTGTACTAACAACCAATAATAATCGCCCGGTAACCTGATTACTTTTTCACAATATTTATTGTTAAGATACTTGAATTATTGAAGAAAAAACGAAATGATGCAATGTGTATAATAAAATAATGCAGTTCAAGTTTTCAGATCGAATGGAACAGATTTGAATTGTATGATTGGTGTTCATTTGTTTTTCTTATTTGACAGTTTAAATGTATGCCTGACTAGTACATATTATAAACATTAATTAATATGAATTGTAGTGTTATTTAAGATTTAATATGTATCATACTTTAAAACCTGTGTAATAGACGATAATATATATATATATATATCAGTATTATTAAATATTAATAAGTCGTAAAAATCGTTTTTAATTGTAAAAAATCTCATTGATATTTAATGAGTATACCAAAAACGAATAAAAGAAATAATTGACGTTTTATAAAACTTTAAAGAGTGAAAGTTTAGCAACGTTTTTCATTCCAGTCGAAAAATAAATTAAAGTAAAAACACAGTTAAAAATGTTATGATTTTTTTTAATTACCGTTTTTTCATTGGATATTATTTAAATATAAAATTGAATAATACAACGATTTAATTTAACAAAATTATTAGAATACATGTATATAGAAATTACACAATCAAGTTCTAGAGACAAAAATACTTTAAAAAAAAATCATAACCTAAATTTATTATAACCGATACTATTTTACATCGCTGCAATTGTGGTAACGAGTTATTAATTAAATCTAACTGTTTAACTGTTCTGGTTATAGTTCATTTTTAATACAGTATAATAATACACATATAAATAAATATACTGACTTTTTCATGCGTAGATGCTGAAATAGGTCGTCCCGCCAAAAGCAAAAGGGCTGCTGTGCAAGCCCACGCGAGCGCACGCATCGCTTCCTGGACACCTCTCTGCACTCAGGGTTGCCCTATCCATAGGGATTTTCCACACAACTTCCGCTCTCTATCAGCGCGCCAATTTCAAAATAATAATATTCATCATTACCAAAAGAATGAAACACTTAAATTTAAAATTGAACCAAATTCGAATTTGGAAGTATTTTTAAAACACTGTCACATGTACATTATTATTGAAGCGTTCTTAAAAGTACTTGATATTATAGTAAAATGAACACTTATTTGCAATACAAGTTGTCCAAGTAAATTATGTTTTATTCTACACTAAAATATGTTAATTTCTTTCACAAAGTTAATCGCGAATTAGAGAGCGTTTGCGTTGCAGTTCTCAGTTAGCAAGTGCTCAACTGGCAGTGGCAGTAAAGAGAATTTCCCAGCATGCGGTTGCTATCGTTTGTAATTTTTGGATTCCCACTCCAAATATGTATATACACAACAATAAGCGGCGATTTTGTGTATTAATTCCTTGACTCGCATCTTTGTAACCTTAATAGTGTAAATTTGGCATCACAATAACAAGGCAACGGATTACATGCAGCAAATAGCAGCGATCCATTCCGTCTATCCATTGTATTTTTTTTATCTGTGTAACTTATTTTCCAGGGTGTACACGAAACAATTGAAAATTTTTAGCTCCATGTTTCAAATTTCTTTCAATTTACTAAACATATCCGAATTCCATTGTATTCCGCTTTCAATTTAGGGACTCCAACAATTCGTCATTATCAATTATTCGAATATCGAATAGTAAAACTGAAACTATCCGAATATATTCGGATATCCGGATAGTTTTTAGTGTATACATTATATGTATATACTATAATAATACATTAAATATAATTTTATAATAATTAAAGGCTACATATTTTCCCATTTCTGTAAAATCTTAGATAGAGGCAATACATATAAATACACATTTCAATACCGTTCCATTGTATTACAATGTTTAAAATTTACAGCGGCATCGGGTAACTCCAACGGTATTTATTTAATGAATGAAATTACGACATCAAAGGTTTTTTTAGCCCCGAATCTGAGCCGATTATGTAACTCAAGTATTATGATAAGATATGGCACCCGAGTTAGATGAAGGCAACAAAACCACTACCTTGGGGTATTAATAATTATTCTTAAATGTGGAAAGATCTTCCGTAGATTTTGTAAAATATTTCATTTAAAATTATTACGAATATTATTCTGATATTTCCCCAAATATCCGAATATCTAATAGTTAAAAAAGGGCCGAATATATCCGGATATCGAATATTCGAATATCCGAATTGGAATCCCTAGTTTTCATATAAACAAAAGCTTCATCAACAGAAGTTTTCTACGAGAACTTATTGTTGGTCAGTTGCTCGAATCTATTTTCCAAATTAGTGATAGACCAGTGGTTGTTACTAGGGCCTCCAACTCTAGTATCCAGTGATGGGCGGCCAATATGTTTGACAAGGGGCTCGCTTAATCTCGAAGAAATTCTCGGTGTTCTGGGAAATGAGTAAAATTTTTATCACTCCTATGCAACACTATAAGCAATTGATTGTTAATTAATATAAATCAGAAATTGCACCTATATGCTAAATTTTATCTGATAATATTATTCTTTCTTTAATTAACAAGGGGCTCGCCAGCGTAAGTAAAATTTAACAAGGGGCTCGCGCGAGTTCCTCTGAGACCCCTTCAGCCTACCTCTTCCGGTATCCCGACAAATTTTGAAATCCCGTAATCCCGGGATCGTCTCAGTACTAATCATAATAATAATAAAAATGCTCATTTGAGCTGGACTCACTGGCAGTCGAAATTCTTTGAAAGGATGGAGCTAATAAACAGGTCTCACGCTTCTGAATAATTGTAAAATCTCTCAATTAATTCGGATAGAAGAATAGGTCAAGGATGGGTCAGGATTAAGCTAACTGCTCTCGCTACGCTCTGTTTTTTTAGGATCAGACAGGTGGGTGGAAATTTCATTCATAACAGACATCCACGCCTTCGATCAGAAATCCATAAATCGATTATTAAAAACTGTCAGTATTGGGACTCGAAGTCTGTGAGCATCGTTATTCGTAACCGAAGCCGACAACGTTGACCACTGGACTACGGACCTCGTACGCATCATTATCAGCCAAGACAATTGTTTTTTTATAGCCTAACCCAAAGGTGGGGAACTTTTTCTTCTCTAAAGGCCACATTCATTTTTCTGATTCGACATAAGGCCGCAGTAAACATTGACTAGGACGGGATTGATTAATTTTTGATCCCTTACCTTACTTTTTCCCCAGATTATCTCCAAACCTCGTTTTTTTTTATGTACACCGAGGAATTTGAAATCTTCAATTCGCTATACTTTTACCTCAGATTATCTCCATACCTCGTTTTCCCGAATTTACGAATTTACATAAATATACAGAATTGCAGAATTGGCCAGAAGGTCGCACCAGAGTGGCCATGCATGGCCTAACCCGTTATTACATATTTTAAATTATTGTAAAGGATTGGGCGTCAGATAATTTAAAATCACAATGAGATATTTTATTGTCACTCGAAATCGATTCGAGGAGAAAAGGCATCACCAACACACATGTCCAAAGACAATAAATCTAAGCCTGGACCCATCTGCTCTTACCACTAGAGACCACATCCAGTGGCGGTTCTACGTACTGGGCTAGGTGGGCTTAGCCCGACGTGCATTTTTCACTCAAAATGTGTAGAAAAAAAAAAATAACATGGCTGACGTCATCTAATCGTACACGACTGCGCCTCGCGATACAGCCTGCAGTCATACGTCAGTGGGCTACTTCAAACTAGCCCACAAATACCAATCTAGTTGTACTGTATGACAGTTCTGTCCTGCTTTTTGTACATGTTAGTTCACTTTGAAGGAGACGAATTTGAGGTCCAGTTTTTACTATTCTATTATTTTTTACTAACATTAGCTTTGATTTTATTACTTTGCAGTAGTGTCGTAGTATTTGTTTATTTGCTTGTAGATTAATGTGTAAGATGAATTGAAAACATGCACAATTTCGTAAATAGTATACAATGCTAAACTTTTTTCTAGCTCCCTCAGGATTTTAGGTCACGAACCGCCACTGACCACATCGACCCGTAATCGGCAGAAAAGCGTAAGCAACAATTCGTAGATTTTAAAAGAGTAGGTTGTTTTTAACATCCTCCCGTAATAAGTTCGCAAAAAGAAACTTTAATTGACCAAATCTTACTAACTAACATTTAAGGAATTATTTTTTCGAATTTATTACGAGAGGAATTTAATAAAATCTTCTGTTATGATTAAAACCTGGCCAGCCCTGTAAAATGCATGATGGTAGCTTGCATCTTGAATGCTTTTTTCCTCCATATATTAAAAATCCATTTCATTATGAGAATTTTTTTGAAATACATCCTATTTTTATCATTAATTTGCAAGTCGAAATCGTATCAAATTTTGATTCAATAGAAAATCAAAATAGCCAAAAATGATATATTGCTTATATTAAAATAGTCGAATTTATTCAAAAGTTAATTTATCATTAAATCTAGCTGTGCCCGGTCTTAAGCTGAGTGTTCAACGTCGTCCCAGCACGGACACTTATGGATCTTTGTTCGAAGACATGGCTGTCTGTGATGTCAGAAATTATAACCCATCCATCAGATTTTATAAGCGGGCCTTGACGGTAACGATTTGCTAACTACTAATCTTGTACTGGGTAGGCACCATTCTTCGGTGATTATTATCTTCAAAGAAAACAGAAGCTTAGCCGAGAAATGGAAAACTTTAGAAATTAGAACAGTTTTTATTGAGACACATTCATTATGAATACAGATACATCTCATAGAGAGAGGTCATGGATTAATAAATTGTTGTTTTTTAAAAAAAGAATGTGAGTTTTCATGCGTTCAAAAAGTTTTCTACAATATGCTTTCGCAATTGGCTTCGTTTTTTCACTGTGGGATGAGAATAAAGAATAGGGCAGCGATTGACCTAAAACAGTCCTGTCGGAAATAAAAGACAATAGTGAAAAATTCCACCAGGTTGATATACATATGTAATTAAAAAAAAGCTGTCAAAAAAAGAACTCGAAACAGTGACATCTATCTATTGATGAGAAAAAAATATAAAAGTAAAATACGTGTAATTGATAAATTGTTTCTAGATCTTTAAAACGCTTCAGTTAATTAGGTATTTCTTGAATAAAATTCAAATATTTATAAAAAACTTATCTAAACGAAAACAAACCATTCAATTTTGAAAAATATTAACAAAAATAAAAAGATTTACTTAAGCCATGACTGATATTATGTGAAATGACCGTGAGTTCAATTACAAATCAATGTTATTAGGATGAAAATGGGATAAATCGTTTTTATTCATTCAAAATAAACAATTCGTTATGGTAGACATTTTTTATATAACTGACATCTGTTGACAACAACTCAAACTTAATACTCCGATGTCCTATTAAAATTTAAAGAGACAACATGTAATTTAACATAATTTAAAATAAGTCATTATTTAATTTGAAGCTGAGTCAGTCATGTGCTGTAGATGCCCTAATGTGTCTCTTATTCTTATCAGACAGATTTTGTCCCCATCTGTATGATGTACTCGGTGTTGCTACGGGATTCTGAGATGACTTGGGTTGCAGCAAAAAGGCTGGCAGGAGACAGAGTATTTTGGAGGTACCATGTAGTGACCACACGTTCCAACTAAGATGTTGGAGTGACAAAAAATTGTATTCTCATCATCTCTGCTATAAGCATATATTTATGACAATAAAGAATAATGTAGACAAAGTTTAATTTATAGTTATTTTGATAGCATCACAATTCCAAACATTATTTAAAATTCCAGCTATTCAAATTTGAGAATTAAATTTTGATTTTATATAAAAATTAGTTTAGGTTGTAATGAAGTTGTGTAAATGAAAATAGGACAACATTTTTGAAGCATTTATGATCATCCCTGCTCTTTATGTGGACCAATCAAAAACTGGTAAAGAAAGCTTTCTGTAACATCTTGTAAACTTGGTTGTTATCTTTGAAAAAGAGCTTGCAACAAATGTATTTCAAGGAAAAAATACGGGTACATCTGAGAAAGGAATACACAAATATAATGATACAGTTTTGAGTTCTCTGATTTCAATCAATTACGATTAGAAAATTATATTATCTTTGGTCTTTGCTATAAAAACTTGTGGCGTATCTATGGACCATTTACGTAATAAAGCAATTGGATGGGAAGATATAATTCTGAGCTGTAGAGTTCGTATGAAGATTACAAAGCAGGACTAAAGATTTGCTGACTAGATTGCTACTGTTATTGCTGTTTCATTGATTGATGAGTCGAGACAGAATATTGTTGAATAGAAGGGAACTGTAGAAGGTAGCCAAGTGGCGTAAACAGAAATTTGGAGCCATTAAGCAAGACTCCCCCACACAATTTGTTATATTGAGTATGCAGAAATTTGGGCCTCCCTTCTTGCTGGGCCCTCATGCAATGGATCAATACCCACCACGGATAATCCTGCTTCTTTTGATCATGATGGCATTTATTGTATTACATGCAGGGGCGGCTCGTGGATTTCTGCGTCTGTGTGCGAGGTGATCAAAAAGTAGATCTAATCAAGTGGATAGTGCTGAAATTTCAATGCGACGCATATGCGCCTGTGTACGCCACACATGCCCTGTATGCATCACACTCTTTGCACACACCACAAGCTGGCCCAGATTACATGCATTGTATAACTGAACAATAATCAGCTAGCATTTTTTTATTCCAGCGGCTTGGTAGAAAAATTTGAAAGCAAATAGGGATAAGTGCAGAGAGTTGTTACTCGAACCAAGAGACTATCCGAGTTGTTGCGTTCATGATAAATTATAAATAAATTTCATTCTTTGTATTTAAATGTTTATTAGTAACGTAAAAAGTTATAAAAATATGCTTGACAAATCTTGTACAAATACTTTTTTATCTATATTATGAAATAAACATATTTTTTACATGCTATATATTTATAAATGTATATATTTCTTTCAATTAAAATAAATTAAAAATCATTTCATTACTGCTACCTAAAAGAGCAAACGATTAAAAGCGTAAAGTTTGTGAGTATATAAGAGGTATTTGAAATATGTTCTTGATTTCATTCTTATGAATATAGCAGAACCCATACTATCCAAGTAACCAGTACCTATTAAATACATTGAAGATATTAAGATGAAAAGTTAATTAATGTAATGGCAACTTTGAAATGATTTAGAAGATTGTTTCGCTACTGTCAAGCCCTTTTATTTTTAGGCCTACTATAAAAAAAGCATTTTTTTTACTATTTATTTATTGTAAATGTTTGGTACATGTTATACAATATATTCATTTATATAATACCATTGCTTATTTACAGTAAATTTTTGATTTACACTCACATGTGTCATAATAATTGTGTCGCACATGAGGTTTGAATGTTAAATGTTTCAATATATAATTGACATTTTGTTGATTCTTTGTAAAATTTTTTTCAAACAAACACCATAAATATTTTAAATAAATAAAACACTATACTTTCATACTGAGTCATATAAAATATTTTACTACTATTTCATTTTAAGACACCTCTCCGCAAGAATACACTAACTTTACTACAATAAAATACAGATGTATTTAGTTTTGATTTTACACAAATTACCCAAACTGAGCCCATACAAACAAAAGGCACTGATTAACTGTATTTTATTCTTTTTTTTGTATTACTTGAAAGATGGTAAGTATAAGTTCCGCTATTATCAAAACGATTTTCCTCGAACACTAAAGAAAAAGTGAATCATGCATATTGTTATTAGTCTTATTTCATTTATTGGAATATCAACTAAATTAAGTCATTTTTAGCAATTTAACATATAATATATTTTTAATTTACCTATTCCTAGTTTAATGAAATTCAAATTTAACATTATTTGTTTATTCAGAGCGAGTGAAAAGGTTCACATATTTACATAGTGACATCTATTAATGAAAAAAAAATGAAACAATTTTTTAACCATATAATTGTTAAAGTAAAGCCTACTGTATTTTTAAAAAATGAATTAAGTAGTTAATTAGGACATTTCTTATAATACTATTCCACAAATAGTTTACTGTACAAAATATATAAGGTGTGCTTAAATAGTGAACTGTATAGATCGGTGGAGGGGAACTCTTGGTTACTATGATGCGGCCTTTTGACTTGATCAAAAAATTATACGCAAGCGTTTGGAAAAAGAGCGTAATCAACGCATTATATGTTCGACAGTCGAAAAAAAGGGGGGGTGGTGTCGTTTTCTTTACTGCGTACTTATGTTGAATCAGATAAATGAATGTGGCCTTTAGAAATTAAAAGGTTCCCCACCCCTGATGTAGATCAATTTTATCAATTGCAAAAATACTGTTTCTCAAAAATAGATGTCACCGGCCAAATATCTGAACCTTTTCACTCTCCCCTATAAGACTGATCTATAAGATTAATAAAATACATTCTAAATTAAATATTTTATTTACATCTTTATTAAAACTACTAGATTTTAAATATTTAAAAATTATATTTGAAATGATAACTGTAATATTTATTATAAATTTATGCTTTTTACAACAATAAAAAAATACTAACATTAATGAATAATATACAATGTCATACATTGATTGCACTGTTGTAAAATAATACATTTTATCACTCTTACTAGACGAAATACACATACATACATGCGAAGTAAGTATAACCAAATTTCTTTAAAGCAAAGACCATTGCAATATAACTTATAATTAAATTGTTATTTTTCCAATTTAAAACATCATTAATAAGAGTCATAAATATGATAAAAGATGACCAGATTCTGTCAGATATTTTATGTGTACTGAAAAATTGTGTGTGAATAGAAAAATGCGCATTGATTTGTAGCAGGAAGGCTTCAAATATTTAAAATGTATTTGATATGGAACACATATTATTCTTTACATTGCATCATTATAATTAGGTATCTACAAACTGAACTACAGATTAATATTTTTTTTTTTCATACATTCATTGATAAAATACTATTGTGTTGTAGAGTTGCTAAATCTATTATTTAATGAATGTATAAGTATATTGTCATGTTTTTTGGAAAATATAACAAAAATCTAAACATATTTCTATAATATTACAGTGATAAGAAATAATAGGACGCCATTTTGATGTGTTTGACAGTTCATACTTAGCATTCCAAAATAATTTTGCTTCAATGAGCTTCAGAGGAATGTGTTGATATTTCAAATATGGAACACTAACCATCAAAAAAATGCTGTCATAATTTATTCTTTTTTTATGTTTTTATATAAATATCAAATCACTTTCCTGATTACAAATAAAATAAAAGATACAGTTTTAAAGTATTGGTAAACACAGGTGTTAAAATAATGTACAAGTATGTAAATTATCTAAACATTATTGAATTATCTTAAAAAAATAGTGTGTATTAAAAGTAGAGACAGCTCAATTATTAAATGAATCCAAAGTTCTCTCGAGCTGGTAACTTTAAAAAAAAATATCAATCATTCACTTCATTATCATTTTCTAGAAGGCGACTGCCATCCTAGACAAACATCGATATTCATTGTTTTTTATAATTAAAGTGATTGTTTTTTGCATGTTAACTATGGATTTCCACATTCTTTGGGGTTCTAGGTTAAAACATATGAATTAGTGATGTTTCTAGACCCTTCAACCACGTCTGCTCTCAATGTGGAGTATATATTAAAGCATTTCAATATAAATTATTTGACAAGGGCTAGTCGTTATTCAACTGCTTGACTGTTATTTTTAGATAGATAAATGAAGCAGTAATCCATGCATTTGAACAAAAATTCATGATACTTTTTTGTTACATGGACACATCATTTAACCTAACCTAACAACATAATTGAGTCAGTTTTGGACACAATTAAAATTTTCCAGCCTCAGTTAACCTAATTTTACTTAGATTAACCACAACGACAGGTAGATCTTCATTTTGTGATTTTTTACATAGAACTGTATTGCAATATTTTTTTGTCTTGTAAAAATGCCATTTTCTATTTCAGTATACGGCAGAGTGAATAGTTTCATTGATGTGACTAAGACAAGAGAAATGGTGGAAAAAAAACAAATGATTGAAATTATTTAGAATTACTTCTTCAATATAATTTAAATGATACGTTCAAATAACAAAAAAGAACCAAAACTACAAATCAATTTGTAAAATGTCTGTACTGGGATTCAAACCTGTTGATACCGCAACAAAAGTGTGGCATAGCAAGAAAGATTCTAACTTCATCTTTTTATTCTAACTCCTTTCGAAAAAAAAAGTGGTTCAGAAACTTATTAACAAGCAGTGCTTGTAGAATAACTTCTATTGAGGTAAGCTTCGTTAAATGTTCTTATCCTCCACATTGGAAGCGAATTGATTAAATAAAAATAATTGCATTCTCTCCTTAATCCATGTTTATTGAAATATTTAACATTACCTATTCATAAGGTAAGTTTAGTGTGCCAAATATAATCCTGTATAAAAGAGACAATATTATAACTAGATTTATTTAAAATTAATTATAATAAACTTAACAAGTATGGATAAACATAGTGCAAAGGTAGATTTTGTTGACTGAAATGTGTTTTGGTTATTGATATGATGGAATATTTTTATGTGTATGGGATTATTTAAAATGAATAAAAAATACATTACTAACATATTTTTATAATACATATTATATTTATCAAATTGCACTCTATTTTTATACGTTTTCAATTATAACTTAATAATTTTTTGTGAAAAAATAAAATATTATAATTAGGTGATGGTGAAATTATGTAAAAATCGAATACCATTTGTTTTTATTTTCAAATCAAACAACTTTTTCAAATAATAATGAAAACAAAATTAATGTTTTTCAACAATAATTCTAGCAGGACTAAACACAGTGCTTTATTTTACTTTATTATAATGGAGTTCCTATTACATCAAGTAAACAGCAGAACACCAAATTGTACATGAAGTAAAATGCACCATATATAAAAAATGCATAGTTAAGTATTGTTTTTATCATAATTTTTATTTTTATTCAACACTCGATTGGGTATGTTATTCTTTCATTTGATATATATAATATCCAGTCATCATGTTAGATTAATTTATCGTAAATATTTCTAAAATTGATTTTAAATGTAATATTTGTATATTTAAAACTAAGTATCCAGATGGATTTTTATAAAATAAATCTGGCATGGACGGCTTTCAAAACAATTTTATTATTATATAAATGTACTTCTTAATATTACTTTGAATAACTATAAAAAAAGACAAGAAACCGTTCCAAAATGTCAGCTTTACACTTCCTCGCTTTACAAATAATTTAAAACAGAATAATATTTTCGTTTATCTATGTATTAAATAATATTATGGACGTATATAATGACATGTTTCTTATAACACTTTTTAGGTTAAGCACCTAGCTTTAACGTCTCGTTCAATGTAACATTTCATTGGTATATTGGATTAATGAGCTAACTTGAAAATATGTGTCGAAAGAAAACAGTAGACATTTGATTATGTACATTGATTGGATATTTACAAACATTATGTAAAACCTATAATATGTCAACTTCAAAAAATACATTATCAGACATAAGATGAGCCAAAAACTCATTTTGTAAATATGCTGCAAAGGCACAATGAACACACTAGTATAGACTTAGTTTCGCTTGCTGCTGTTGATCAGATATTTGCAGCAATGTGTGAGCAAATGTTTCTCTCTTTCTGTTGAGCCGTTCTGTTGGTGATTGGACTGTCCGGTTCCCCTTTCTCTCGTGTAAACATCCAAACCATATTGACCTAGAATAAGTATTGTGAATTATTTTAAAGATTGTATGTTATAATTTTAGTTGCCATTCACAGAAACAGGGACTAGTCTCCATGTAGCTAAAGTAGGATGGGGGAAACACTGCTTGTATATGCTGTATGTTATATATCTGTAAAGGTACATATTTCTCCACGACAATATTACAACTAGGTAACTTGATTTTCAATGTTTATGAGATAGCCATTGAACATGATATCACATTTCCTTTCACAAAAATCAATCAAGCATTATTTAATTATTCTTAATTATACAAAACGCCCATTCCTCATTTTTATTTTAAGCAATGATTATAGATTAGATGTCCATTAATAAAATGAATAAAGCTTGAACTTCATTTGACCAACAATAATCAAATCAAAGTAACTTAGTTGTGGTATTGATTGATGTGACGATTCGTTTTGAAAAAATAGACTTCCACTGGTATATCCTTAGCGTGTGGGAAGTGGTTTAGTGGCTAATTGAAATGTGAAGATAACAAGAGGAAGGTGTAACTAAAATGATTGATTATTCTTACCTTCTTCAGGGAAACTGATAACAAATGTCACAATATCATCTGTGACAGTATGGGTAACAAACTTAGAGAGTCGTTTCTCTTCAACTCCATTTTTGTGAAGGGTCGCCATGAAATCGGTCAGCTGCCGTGACATTCTAAATTGAATTTCAACCTCCCGCCCAGCGAACACGAGTGCATCCTGAAAGTTATTTTGGAAGATAAAAATTTAAAAAATTATATTTATTATTGTCTTGTCTACGAATAGACATTTTCAAAGAATGTGATCAGCGTCCTGAATCTTAATTCTGCATTAAAAATCTGGAAAAGCTTGGCAGCGAAGTACCCACGACCAGGTGTGAATTAGCTGGCTTAGAAATCATCAGTCATGGCTTTGATTATCTCCATTCACCACTTTACATTCAGGGACAAATTAATGAGCCCTCGAGAGGTGAAGTGAGCCGACTAGTAAAACGGAAAAAAAAAATTCTTAGATTTTAAAGTACAATCACGTCTTTAGTTAGTGTTTTGGTGGATTTCACATTTTTATTTTACAGAGATAACACTATTGCAATGTGTATTAACTCAGGTTACTTCAATTTTACGACACTTTAAGACGTGTAGAATATTACAATTCATCTAACTTTTTTTAAAATACCACTTGGCTCGCTTCACCTCTAATGGGCCAATTTGTAAGTTCACCTTCCCTTAAAAAAAGATACCATTGATTTAGGGAAATCAGAAGAGAGGAGAAATGGTTTTTGACATTGAAGACCTAGCATGGTCTGCCACCTCTTGTCTCACCACTTAGGCGAGTGATAAGTGTATCCTGGAGTTCACTATGCTATAAATTTAAAACTTAGATGCTTACTTGATGTGTGATCGGTACAAGACCAAATAGTCTGGTAGCCTTTGTCGGACCCCATTCACCACTAGCACAGTCTGGTAGGGGCACCATAACTGTCTGTAACTCTGCACAGCATATCTGAAAAAAAAAATCAATGGCAAATACAGACTATGAGCACTACATCAAAACTCTAAATATAATATAAAGGTAACTTGTCTTTCACACAATAAATGAAAAATTTTACTACCCAGGATAAATCTCGTGCACAACGAACCTTAGCACTTTTTGTTCATGCATGGAAGGCCAATTGTGCGGCTGCTTGGCATTTAAAGAAATTTACATAAATATTTCATTTACATTTCTCTGTTTGATTATAAGATTGCTCAGATATCCATACTTTACAAAAAGCTGCTATGATTTCAACTAAAATCTCTTGAAAGGGAATGCAAAATATTGTTTTACCTTAAATTTGCAGACACTTTTGAATTTCATAGGTTCGCCGGTGAGGTATTCTTTGGGTGTGACAGCGTTTGCAAATATGTCCAACAGGAATGCGCCACTGCAAGGTGCGTGGACTCTGAATGACACCACATTGCCTATAACAGACTGAAAACAGAGATGATAACAAAAAACATAATTTCCAGATTTCTAGAAGTGCTGTAGTTCATTATCGTAGGAAAATCTCGATGATTTGACTTACAAATACGAGCATGCTTAACACAATAAATCCTGATATTGCAGGTATTCAATGAACTAAACAAACCTGCATGACAAATCTTTTGAGACTGACTCCATCGAATCCATCGCCTTCGGTGTCGTAAAACTTGAGATTGTAGTGGAATATAAGAGTGCTCTGCATGTGTGCAGGCATTGCAATTCTTACTGTAGCAGCACCTGAAATGGAAAAGAGCATACAGGACAGGAAAAATCAAAAATAATTCTTGGGAAACCAGTATTAGTGCAGTATTTCCTTTGAACACAGTTATATTCAAATATACCGTTTTGATTAAGGTTTCAGTGGAATTTTTTCGACGATTCTATTTGAAAGTGCATGGATATAACCTTTTTTGGCTTTTTCTTGCATGTACACATTTCATAATTTTAGATTTATTAGTTCAAATTTAATTGTGAAATAAGCCAATCTTTTGCTTAAAAAATGTTTGTTTTAAATAATATTGAGGAAAGACTTTTAAGCTAATTTATGAGGTGTAATTTACCTGTTGCGTCTGTGTACATCACAGCTTTGGTATTGGCATCACTAAAGTAAAGTCCATAGCGGAAAAACAGCGATCTGACAAACGGTAATTCTTCAAAGTCCCTCAGAGTTATCGGTGTCTTAAGGAGCTGCCAGTCAGACTGGAGTGGGAAGAATTCGTAAATGAACTCTCTCGGATCAGTCAAGAAGTAATGGTCATCATATTCATATCTGCAAAAGTTAATCGGTTTCTGTCAAATATTTTATAATTCACGGATGGTAGGAAAAGAAAAGAAGTGTTATAGAATAAGAATTGAATAAATCTCAAATCATTTTAAATAGTTGAAAAGAAACATTCTTGAACGTCTTTTATTTCTTGAAAAGAAGAAAATGATTTGTTTACTATTGATTTCTGTTAGCAAAGATATTTTTCTTAGTATGTAAAATTAAGTTGTAATATCATGCAGTACCTTAAGCTGTCGCTCTTCCCCTTATTGCCTGGCTTCGGAGCATCTTTGGCGTTAACGAGATGACGTGCCCCCCAATTGCATTGAACAAAGCGCCAAGCGCCCGCTACGTACACTGCGTTCCATGAATTTCTGAATCGGTTATCCTCGAAGCGAACACCTGGTTGATATCCTGCTGATTTACTGTAGCCTTTGATTACAACGCAGTGAAGACCAGCGTAACTGTTGATTAGAGGTGAGAGGATGTGAGGATTTAGACGTCATTCAAAACATAGAAATTATAGGCAGGAGTGCAACCGCAGTGGCAAAGAGGGCTTTTTGGAGAAAGGTAAATAGTAATTAAATATATTTCATATGGTAAATAAAAAAAAATCTAGGTACAAATATTATTGTAGGATTTTTTAATATGTGAACTTCATATTATTATATTTAGGATTGCTACGCCAACGACTCAACAATTCAACTTATCAGTTCGAGCAAACGATATACAGATATCCACATTAAGTAAATTTAGGACTTTTGCCTAATAAAATGATGACCCTCACAGTTTTCTTAATATGAATAATCCTCCACTCGTCCTACAGTGATTAGCAATAACATATTATAAACAATTTTAATATATGATGTCTTGTGATCCTGTAGGATTACAGTACTGGGTAAATAATAAGTATCTTTAACAATATTATAAAACTAACTACAGTACCTTCAGTAAAAGTCATATCTCCCACAAGATGTATACCAACATGGAAAATGTGCTAACTCTCAATGTGTCATTAATAAACTTTAACGTTGTTCAGTTAACAAACTTTAAGAGTCTAACACAGGCTTTATTAGCGGCTTTGCAGTATAAGCCAGACGTATGTGTCAATGAAAGATCTCAGTATAATTATTTTGACTTGTCAGACTTTTTCATGAATTAAAATAATAGGCTTACCTGCAAAGTCTCTTAAATAGGACATGATAACTCTCCGTGCCATGTTTGATACCTCGTAAAAGTCCCATTGGGGTATCGCCTCTGAGGTTTTCATCGAATTGCATAGTATTCAAATTTTTCACAGTGATCCAGCGGAAAATGGTTCTGTAAATATAAAATTAATAAACTAGATATGAATTCCTTAAGCCACAAACTAATTTAACAGTGGTATCTTCGCTCCAACGACACAACATTTCTATCCAGCTTAATGAACTTCACTATCCAGTGCCGTCCATGATGGTGTTACACAATATAATTAAATGGATAGTAGCGGCTAATGATCCTACTGGCTTACTTGAGTAATTTTGCTTGTTCACACGGAATTAGTAACAAGCTGACTAATTCACTGTACTAATCTACTCGACTAAGCAAGCCATTATTTCACAAGATCTTAAAAGTGTTGATAGTGCAAACTGTGATAATGTATGTATATCATTCTATAAAACAACATTTTTCTAATGTTTTGATTATTATGTATTTGTCGCAGTTAAGGTATGAAATTTCGTCATTGTATATAGATGCAGTTTTAGTTGAAGCTTAGATCATTAAAATTCGCATTCACTTTGATTAGTCAATGTATGAATTGATCACTAATCAGAATAGACAAGAGCTAGTGAAAGTAGAAATGACATTACAGTTTAGGATAGATTATGTTAACTAAGATACATAATATTGAATAGAAAGAGAGCGAGAATGACAAGACTCGTAAAACGACAGTAAAACACAACAACTACGTGCTTGTTTGCACTCAGCAGTGGAGAATGGCTGGTAATACTGTAAGTGCATACCTTAACTGTAACACACGATTAAAGATGATGAATAAGTCTTATTTAACACTGTAGAAGTCTTGGACAGTTTTTAGCTCACCTTGCTTTTTCAATATCTGATCCACATCGGCCTACCAACTGTCTCACAAGATCTGTGAATGTTTTTTGGTCCTCTTGGGCAACCTGTAAAGATAACAAAACATATTATAGAGTTGTTGAGCCTAGAGGTAAGAGAATGAAGGGTAGTGTTTCTTAACTGTGGTTAACACTCGAGTACTGAAATGTCGAAAATAGGATCGAGGAGCGATGAGGGTACAAAGTAGCACCAGACAAATTTGCGTAATATTAACATTGCATTTGCATTGATCGAGGTATCATTGTAGATTACAATAAATATCAGCTAGATGTTATTAGTATTTAGCGAATGGTTGAAATAACAATAATTTTACAATGCGAATGCACCGCATAGGAACCCGAAGGTTAATTGAGGTTTAATAATTAAGTTGCAATCAAAGGTTTTATTTTCTGTGAACTAGGCACATTTTAAGTGTTCTTTGGTCAATATTTTTCCATATACACTTTTAAAAAATCTTAACTGTGGTCCGTGGGATTAAAAATTATGTATTTAGTGGTTCAGACTAAACTAGAGGCGCTGGACTAGAATATAAAGAAACTGATGGTTCTGGTAAGCCTTAAAGAAAGAATGTATATACAATGATGCTTTCTAACAGCATTGATTAAGCCCTAAGAAAAGAAAGGGACCGTGAAATTCTTAGGCACACAAAATATGACTAAATTCTGTAAACGATACGGTCCTATACTTTTTCTGTGTCGGAAAAAATCTTTTGTAAATCTGTCATTGTAAGAAATTATAAACATACCGAGATGGCGATTTGGTCAACTTCTGCGAACTCCATAGGGTCGCTGTAAATATGGAATTTCGTGAGAGCTGGAGGCGCTGGTGGTGGTGCACGAGCAGGATAAGGAGCGGCTACTTCTGTTGCATCTTCGAATAGTGACTCGGCTCGCATATATTCAGATCGCTTCTCATTTATAAGCTCCAACATCTCGTGGCTCTGCTTCTCAACCAACAAAGCAGTTGCAGCTCTGAAATTGGCACACATCTTAGTATATATTTAAAATGGTATAAAATTGTAACTAAGTAAAGTGTTTTTTTGACTTTCTGCACCTGATGGGAATTACGGCAACATAAATTGTTCGATGAGTCACTAGTAAGGATAAAGGGACACAAATAAGCTGATTAGTCTAACTAAACTCGGTTTTATGGTATCGAATGGAAGGGAGGTATTTTTAGATAACACGTCTTACATCCATGTCTTTCAAAACAATTGAAAAAACCTAAGCGTGTACATCGTGATTCGAATCTGTGGACACTGCAACCGAAGAGGACAAAACAGACCACGTGAAACAGATCTAGCATTTTCTGGGTCATTAATCATAAAAGAAACATTTGGATATAAGTAATATAAGTTTTTCACTGCATTTCATTCAAACATTTCACTGAAAGAATTGAATATTTGCTTTTTTTTCAACCTTATAATATATCAGCAGTAGGAATTGCAATGCTAGACAAATATAATAGCAAATATCAATACCGGTATTCCAAAAAGTTTTTAAAAGAAGCAAAAAGTACAGCCAATCGAGATCTCAATACCAGGCGAGTAAATCGAAATCAGTATTTCAATATTTCATATAAGATACTGCTCATTAAAAAATATACATAATCACCAACAGGTAATTTTCATAAATAACTAAGACACCATAAAAAGAGTTTAATCAATTCTGAAACCTGTCAATATTAATACAAATCTTTATTTAATATTTCAATCCTTAGCAAACAATTTCATTAAAATGTGTATTGAAAAATCACCATGAATACTGAGGTCCTGGTTTTGGTAATGCTTATATTGCCATCCCTTATTAGTAGTGTGCGGTATGTAGACTCCTTATGGGAAATTTTAACAAAAGGTGTGTAATGTGAACAGGAGATACATCCATGTAGTGCTAAATTAAAAAGTGCATACTTCTTTTTTTACGTTACTGACTATATGGTTTACCTTTCATGTTCAAGCATCTTTCGAGTAAGACTTTCCTTTTTCTTGTCCCGTCTGAGAGTCATATTCTTTTCAAGATCATCCTTTTCTTGTTGGTGTCTCAGCGTAAGTACATTTTGTTCATCAGGCTTTTTTCTTTTAACTTGCATTTCTCTTTCAAAGCGATGCGTTAATCGCTCCAACTCTTTTTCCCACTCATCCTAAAAAGTAATAAATCAAATGTCATTTCACGAATTAATAAAATCACTATTGCATAAATTCATTGCTTGTAAATTGGAGCATGAGGCTGCTCTATTAATAAAGAAATAAAACTGTCTACGACCAACAGTAAGTTAAGAGGGATTGTGTGGACTGAAAAAACTCAACATAAATTTATGGATCACTCATTCGTCAGATTTCTCTGAACTTATAAACAAATTTAGTGATGCTAAGCCATGGCAAGCTTTTATTTGTAAAGTATTTTCTATTGGATGGCATGCCCCGTGTCTCACACTATCTCTGAGAGGTCCTTAATGCGGTTCTTATTAAGATGAGCAAAAGGTCTCACGTCTTTTCATTATGGAAATTCTGTAAATTCCTGGGTGACATTTTGAAATCTGCCAGCGAGAAAAATGTTCAAAGATTCCCTGAGTCTCGAAAAACTTATTTGTATGGGTATGGGAGCCACAGAAAGATTTGGAGACTCAAAAGAGGTCACGGGCAATGTTCCCGCTAATTTTCTGGAGGTTATGTGCGCAAAATACATTGGCTGTGCAACTTTGAAAAGAAATGAAAAAATTTGTGCGCGTCTATATGATTTCGATTATATTTAATGTACTACATATATAGAATAACAGAATTAACATAATTTCAGTTGGAAAGTAAAGGTCGGGAAAAAATAAAAATATTTTTTTGTGCACTCTGTTGTGATGTGTGTGTGCGCGCTCGGCGATTTGTGTGCGAGCGCACACACGCACAGCTTAGAGGGAACACTGGTCATGGGTCCAAAAAGGTTGAGGAAGTATGCTCTACTCCATGATTATTGTATTTGGATTTCATAGTTGGTATTACATAATTATAATAATTGCGACTCTTTTCACTATTTTTATAGCCAACTCTCAAACGGCAACGATTAACCAAAGTTTTATTCTTTCGAGTTTTTTTTTATCTCTGATTAGTCATGTTCTCTCTCTATACATGTTTGAGTGTTTGTAATTAGATAAATATGCTTTCAACATGTTACTTGACAAGCCCGCTTTAATTTTTGACAGTTTGCTTCAAAATAACTCTTGATTGGTCGAATAAATCATAAATTGCTATAACAACAGTGAATATAGCTGCAATTATTACATTTATGTTATAGTAACCATAAAATCCAAATACAATAATCATGTTGAGTATGAGAGGGGAGTCTATATCTTAATAAATTTGAGAATAGCATGCGGATCTAAATATGTATTTGTTTGCTAAATGAAACTTTATAAGTGATAGGCAGCCACCTCATAAATGTGACAGATAAAGTTGAAGGGCAGATAGATCAAGCTATTACTCAATTACTACATTTCTGACAGTTAAATGAAAAAGAAAACTTAACGATCACACGAAAATGACCTCATTGATAGGCGAATGACATACCCTAAATTCATCTCGCATCCGTTTATCTTCTTCTTCTCGATTTCTCGCAAATCTTCTGTAAAGATCATCTTCTTCCTGGCGGTGTTTCATCTCTAACGAAGTTTGCTCATCTCGATCCTATAATTAAGAAATATACAATATTAATTATTACACAAAACACCGAATAAATCAATTTTCACAAAGGGCATTAAAATGTAAATTTAAGACACATTGATAACTGCAAAATAAAATTATTATCTTTGCATTGAATGTAGGTAGGTATCTCCATTGATCTGGCAAAAAATGTAGGTTAGATAATAAATAACAGTTTTGAAAAAACATTGCTGAATCTTTGTGAGTTGATTACATACTTTTAACATTAGTATATCTATGAATGTTACCCCTGACATTTGTCTCACGATATAAAATGTGCATTTTTTCTGTGTCATTGTATCTTAAGCACCTCAGGAGATTTTGTCTACAAAACTGATTGCTTTTTACAGTTTTTTTTTAATTCCTTAGGGTACTCAACGTTGTACCCACCACCACCCGCTACGGCTTCACACTCTTCTTACAGGGTGTATTCAGTAGCGTAAGAACGTAAGTTGTGTTCAAAATTTTGCCAAGGATGTTCCAAGAAGAAATTCCTCAAGACTTGGTTGCATGCACTACATTGTGCAAAATGATAAGTAAAAAAATCATGTGAAGTTGAAAATAAAAGCTTTTATCTATTGGATTCAATTCTTTTTCCATAAGACGCGGTGAATTCCTTGATGGCCTTGTAATTTGCCTTAGATGCAACCAAGTCTGCTTGACCGATGGGGCCGACAGATTCAACAAATAGTCAAATTGTCTTGAGCAATTTTTCCCGTTCGTTATCCAAGTTTGGACATTCCCAAAGAATGTGATCAGCATTTTGAACCATATACCCCTATTTAAATGTAGGGCTATTTACTAATCGGCCAAACTGGAAGAGCTTGGCAGCGAAGTAACAGTGGCCGGTTATGGATTGGTTAGTCCAGAAAATAGGAGTCGAAACTTTGGTTATCTCCATTCACCATTTTACATTCGGAAAGAATTTAAAAGTTTGCCTGCCCTTGGAGGAATTCTCAAATTGAGTCTACAAAACTTTCATTGCAGCTTCTATCTCCACAGTGCGCGCTGCAACTCTATGTGCCTTAGAAATGTAAGGGTCTGGTTGAGGAGGAATCAGTAAATGAATTCCCCCCACCTGGGACACACTTGATTATAAAATATAAGCAAATTCCACATTTCTCTGCGAACCGCTGAAATCCTCTTGCGGACGACCACTTTGCCAATCACTGGTCTATAAATTCTATTTATTCTCCTATTAAAAACTGACAATTATCTCAAAACAAGGTTTTTTGACCGACGATATGTAATATTAAATGATTCAAATAAGTATTTTAGTATATCCCAGATTAGGAAAAAATATGGTTATATCTTTGAAGATTAATGACAATGGATATTATGTTAAGCATATATGAATAAAATAACAATATATATAATATCGACCAGTATAATAACATATGACAACAATCACATTTTTTATCATTATTATTAACATGGCTCCATTGGTATAAAAATAAAAATTATGTTATTTGGACACAAACGTACGCGCATTATCAAAAGAAATTTGAATAAGAGACAATGTAATAACAGCGTTTCAAAAAGCTGTATGCTATAAAAATTAGCAATATGCTGTGAATTATTACACAGAATAGACGTAAAAAAATATACTTTGACTTTTTCATATGATGTGGGTCCAAATGGAAAAATTATGTAAATTGCTATTGGAGTATTTCACCAAAGAGATGAATGGTAAAACATATGCATGAACATTTTATTTAAACTATTGTAATATTATATTACACTTATACCTACACAAAGTTAGGGAGAAAAATGTCACCGCTTGTAGTTTAGTTGGCAAGAGTTTGATTTTACTAATCAGGCGGGACTGAATTCAAATTCTGTAACGGTTTATGTCAAATTTAGATTTTTTCAATTCGATTTTGACAAGAGATCTAAGACATGGGTGTTTGCGATGTTGTTACCAGGGCTGTGGAGTCGGGTGTTTTTTTCTGGAGGTGGAGACGCAGTCAGAGTCGGAAAAATTAAAGTAAAATAATTTAAAGATATTAAAAAAATATTAATCTGTTTATCATACTAATTGGTGAAATATATAATACTAGAATTCTTCTAGTAACTCAAATGATCTGATAGTATAAAAATATGTAGGTTACACGGAAACTATTAAAAAAATCAATTCTGAGTCAGTATTTAATTTAAAGCCCGAGTCGGAGTCATTTTCTTTTTACCCGAATCCACAGTCCTGGTTGATTCTCCTTTAGTTGGTCTTGAGTGACTTAATAAAATGATCTATGTTACTAAAATTCCTTCCCACCTATCCGATCTTAAAAGCGAGGAGTAGCCAAAGCGATTACGCTATCACTAGTCGTGCCCTAGCTCCACCCTTTAATATCTACTCTCTTCGAATGCAAAGTCTGCGGAATATGGAATTAGTACAAATGAGTATTTTATTTTATGAACACTCTTTTTTACATACTAATTCCACACTTATTTAATATGGATCAGGACTGATTTCGGACCATTTTCCACTTCTAAATGTTTGACGCATTAGCTGCAATACTAAATATTATTTAAAATTTCTCGATAATCCTATAAAAGAATCAAATAATTTTAATTGCTTTGATATTATGCACGTGGTGAAAAGTTTAACATGTGTTTCGCCTGTATGAAAAGCATCTTCAGACTAAATGGGTGGTAAGATTTTGTACTTTTAGTCTGAAGCTGTTTCCTAAGGACCTCAGCCACCCCACAGCCGAGTCATACAATGAATGAGGGGCCACCGAAAAGAGGGGCCTAAATTGCGCCAATGGGCCACATTTTATAGTAACATAAAAAGTTGAAGAATATTTAGGGTTGCCAGATTTCTTGCAAGTCAAACCGGGACATTTGCCCGAAATACCAGCGTGACTAGTTTTTTTTTTTAGCTCTTCCAAAACTTTCGAATCCAATATCCCAAGATTTACCAATTTCCCCAAATAATCAGCGTGGGTCGTAAACCGGGACATTTGGGCGTCCCGAGAGGTTTGTTCGGGACACCGGCACACGAGACTCAAAACCGGTAACAGTCCCGGTTGATCGGGACGCCTGACAACCCTAAGAATATAGTTATCAATTATTTAAATTTTATAATGAAAACGATCTTCCACAAAGTAACTCATTAAAAATCTTATTAGAATCTATCATTTACTGAGCAAAGTACGTTGTTTGCAAGAACAAATTATTCAGTGTTACTTCTAACCCTAAAATTACATGCTTATATTTGTACAAAAGCATTTTTTGTACCCTGCCAATTACAGTTATTCATTTAACATTCTTCAATAAAAATCATTTTACGTAATATAACGTTCATACGTCAAATTAAATTCACACGCCAAGTGTATTATCATTGTTTAAAACTGGTTCGTTAGTTCAAAATAGTGTATGTCTTATTTTAATAAGAACTCACACAAAAAATGACTCTTCCTTTGTGGGGATAATTGCTTGAGAAATAAATGGTGGCGGGGGATTTTATTGCTGTAAATAATATTAATCGTACCTATTATTATAATTTACGATTAAGATTGTTGGTTATGAGAATTCAATGATGCGTATTAGTTGCCAATCGTTGAGGAGCGAAAGAAAGTAAACGTGTGCCATTACGTAACGCATTGACGGCCATCTTGTTTATCTTTCAATTATATTGAAGATACAAAATGAAATATTGTTATTGTTTCCTGTTTATGAAAGATAATATTTATAATACGTTACAAAAATTTAGTGACCTACGTCAACTGGGAATATTCGTCGGGGCCAGTGGCGGATTGCGCGCTCGGAGGCCCCAGGCGTAATAAAATTTGGAGGCCCTCTTGTTTGAATAACATAAATACGATGTAAAACTCTATGATAAACTAAAATAAGATGAAATATTGCACATTGAATGGCTTTAACGTATTCTTTTTTGAGACCCCTATGATTAGAAGGTCCCAAACGTGCGCGCAAATTTGGACTTATGGGGCAATCCTCCACAGTGCATGCCAAAGTAGAGATGATTTATCAAGTTTATATTAGTATTAAGCACTTGGGAGGCCCCGGGCGCAATCAAATTTGAGGCTCTATTTTTAAAATAGCTTAAACTAAATTTTAAATATTATACGGTTTTTTTCAATATGTGATATTTTAAGGTCCTCAAAATTAAAGGCCTTTAGCGCGCGCCTCTTACGCTTATGGAGTAATCCACTAAGCCAAATACGAACCAACTAATTACTAAAAATGTTATCTTAAAAGAATGTCCCAGCATATCTTTCTAAATAAATTATATGCGACGACTCGTTTGGGTTGAGGTAAATTTCGAAAGATGAATATTGTTTTTCTTTTATTATCTATCTGAAATACATTCATGACGTTAAATATATGCCGATTCGCTGTGTCAAAAAAGTAGACAATGTCGTAAGTAAACAAATCTCAATATCATGTTTTTGTGATGTCACGTGACAGTAAATAACGAAGAGGCGCGCGGGGTATGGCGTTCCGATAGCAGTGATAGTGGTAAAGTTGTATGAGGCGACTGCGAGGCAGTGTGCTATCAGCTGCCGGTTAGCTGTGGCCTCCGCATGTTTGATAATATGTCAGCGATATAACGTTCGCTATTTCTGTCGATTAAGTAATAATACAGCTGCCTAAACATGCATAAATTATTGAAAACAGTCAAGGCGTCATCCGGCTTAGCGGGGCGCAGATTGTTCCACAAAGAAGTCACCGTGATAAACACACAATGTGATGTGAACTCGGAAATTTACAAGGAAAACTACGGACTCATGTCTCAGCTGGTCGGCGACTTGAGACAGCGAACGTCAGTGGCGAGGGAGGGCGGCGGGGAGAAGGCGAAACGAGCGCAGACCGCTAAAGGCAAACTAGATGCCCGCACGAGAATCGAAAAGTTGTGCGATCCGGGATCCGATATCTTAGAATTGACGCCTCTCGCGGGACCTCCAGCGAGCGGAGGACTTCTCACAGCGGTTGCCAGAGTACACGGTCGCCCCGTTGTAATCGTCGCTAACGATCCGACGGTCAAAGGTGGCACATATTTTCCCATAACTGTAAAAAAACACTTGAGAGCTCAAGAAATAGCGCAACAATGCAATCTTCCTTGTGTATACTTGGTCGACAGTGGCGGGGCTCACCTTCCGGATCAAGCTGAAGTTTTTCCTGATAAAGATGACTTCGGAAGAATATTTTATAACCAATCGAATATGTCAGCAATGGGGATACCTCAAGTTGCCGTGGTAATGGGATCATGCACGGCGGGCGGTGCTTATATTCCTGCTATGTCAGATGAAAGTGTCATCGTTAGAAATCAGGGAACTGTCTTCCTTGCTGGACCTCCGCTCGTAAAGGCGTCTACTGGAGAGCAAGTGACGGCTGAACAACTAGGAGGAGCTGATTTGCATTGTCGCACTTCTGGGGTAACTGATCATTATGCTCAAGACGACGAACACGCACTCCATATTGCTAGGGATATTGTGAAGAATTTAACTTGGTCTGATACAACACCAAGTAAATCATCGTCTCAGTATGATGAAATTGAAGAACCGCTCTATGATCCAAAAGAATTGTACGGAATTGTAGGTGCGAATTTACAAAGACCTTATGATATACGAGAAGTTATCGCAAGGATTGTTGATGGGAGTAAATTTCACGAATTCAAAGAACTTTACGGAGAGACTTTGGTGTGTGGATTCTCTAAGCTCTACGGAAAACCTGTTGGCGTTATCGGAAACAATGGTGTTTTGCAATCGGAAGGAGCTTTGAAAGGTGCTCACTTTATAGAATTGTGTGCGTCCCGAAAAATACCGTTGATTTTTCTTCAAAACATAACAGGGTTTATGGTTGGAAGAGATGCAGAAGCGGGAGGCATTGCTAAAAATGGAGCCAAAATGGTAATGGCAGTAAGCTGTTTCAAAGGACCAAAACTCACAGTTATTGTTGGTGGAAGTTATGGGGCAGGAAATTACGGCATGTGTGGTAGAGCATACTCTCCTAACTTTTTATACATGTGGCCAAACGCTAGAATATCTGTAATGGGAGGTCCACAAGCTGCAGGAGTACTCTGTCAGGTTGCAAAAGACAAAGCTGCAAGAGAAGGATTGACGTGGACTGACGAACAAGAAAAGGCAATCCGAGCGCCACTCGAAGCACAATTCGAAAAGGAGGGCGTACCGTGGCATAGCTCTGGCAAACTTTGGGACGATGGTGTTTTGGATCCTGCTTGCACGCGTAGGGCTCTAGGACTGAGCCTGGCTGCAGCGCTGAACGCTCCGTTCCCGGAAACGCGGTTCGGTATCTTCAGAATGTAAATTAATGTAATTTGCATGTCAATGAGGAGACCGAAGGACATTGGAGACCGCCTCCAGAAATACTCACTCACCGCGTTTGGTTATGGTGATGCGACCCACGGGTTTGGTTCTTTGCCAGTGTCTTGAATTAATACGCAGTTATTATGTATTCGTGAATATTTAAATAGTCTCAGGTGGGTTTTTGTTTAGTGTATAGTTATGTTTTCATGGACGAAGATTTGAATTTTGTTGAATAATATACGCCTTTATGTTTACGCTTCAGTGTAAAAACACCTGTGAGAATAAAATAAAGTAAATCATAAAAATTCCGATGTGACAAATTATATTTTTGACATTCCAATTATGATTTATTTACGGCATTTAGGTATTATGATAAACTTTACATTGTCAAAAAAAGTAGCACAAATGTATAATTGGTTACCATAAAAACATTTAACGTATTTTCCATTAATATTTACCTAATGAAATTGAAGGAATCAGTAAGTAAGTAATACATAATTATTCCGTAAACGAATTCCCTGCACTCCGATTTTCCCTGTTTATATTGTATTATCAATAAAAAAAGAAAGATTTTTGAATTCGAAAAGTTGAATATAAACACGAATAATCGGTGTGCGGACAATTCGTGTACGGAAGAATAAAATTGGTTTTCGTAACCGATTTACGAATTTGTATCTATTTCTATTTCTACCTAATAAAATAGTAAATTTTCAAAACAGAAACTATTCTATTTTATTTCCTAATTAATTGAGATAACAGCTGTCAAAAAAAGTATATCTTCACTCACGATAACGAGAGTAAGATAAAAATATTATTTACAATTATTTGAATTTATAACAAAAACAAAACTTATCACAGTTTTTCATAAAATTTAATCTTTTATCGCTAGTGACATAGTAGTCGCTTGTCAAGTTCAATAATATTTAAATATAGATATATAATATAAAAGTTAATTAATCAATGAATACTTCTTAGTAAAAACACAATATTCCTTTGTACTTCATTCCATTTTATTTAATATGTCAGGACCGGTTTCGCTCATTACGAGCATCGTCAACTGATCAATGAATACTTCAATCATATTTTTTTAGCCACCTCCGGTCCCAATGGGGAGTATTTGTAATTAAAACGGAGCATTTTAACAACAATTATTTTGACGAGAACTGGTTGTTATTCAGTTGATAAACCGTTTTATTTCGAAAAGTAAGAATATACAGATGGTGCTGGAAAAAAAAGTACTTATTTGACCGTTCTCGCTATATATGCCTGTTTTCCCGGTACCTATATACTATTAGAAATGCGAGCAATAAAACTTTATACCACTTAAACTAAATGGCTGAGTAAGTCACATTTCATTTTTTTCTCACAATAGGGGATTGTGAAAAGGTCGGTCTCGTGCAGCTATGCATCGAGCCAAGTACATTATGAGTAAATTCGTTTCTCTTTTGGATTTCCATTGCGTTATGGAAGACGGCCGTTAAACAGTGACTGTGTCAGGTGGAGGTGGTACTGACATCTTGTAAGACTAATACGTACAAGGGGCAATACTCGGTGGCAGTGTTCCCTCTAAGCTGTGCGCGTGTGCGCGCGCACATGCATTAGGACAGAGCGCACAAAAGTTACACCAGCTATACCACTACCAGAATAAATTAATTGCCATTATATAGCGTTGTTAATTATTGTCAGTATAAAAAAATTACCGTTAAAGTAAATACCGTTATGTGGCGCACAAAATTTTAAATTTCTTTTCAAAGTTGCACAACCAATGTATTTTGCGCACATAACCTTCGGAAAATTTGAGGGAACATTGCTCGGTGGTCCAGTTTTTCAAAAACATTGCTTGAATGATTCACATAGACTTGATCACGCAGACAATTTATCGCGGATATTAAATCACCACTGGTAGAGTTCTTCGCGAGGATATTGTGTTTCGGAGGCTCATTCAGCCACTCCGAATTGCGGCTCTAGTAAATCACTATTTTTTAAAAGTTACTTCACAAGTAATAAACAAATATAGTTATAAAACAGGCTTGACATGAATGCAAATAAACCACATTAGCTAGACATATTTAAAAATTCTTATCACATTAGGATATTTGGTTTCGAATTTAATCCCGTATGATCAACACGAAGAATCATCTGGTCTCAAATCGAACTTAATAAACATTCAATATTTATTTATTTATTTATTTACCCATGTCCGCTCTCAATGTGAAGCATACAGACTCCTAATGGTCTTTTTTTTCAAAGAGAGTAGGGACAGAAGGATAGGACGAGTGGTTAGCTAATCGCTCTTTCTACGGTTGTTTTTAGAATAGGATAGGTGGAAGGAAATTCAAGACATCACGTACATCAACTGGAAATCAATTTATAAAATCTTTTTTGACTAGGATTCGAACCTGAGACCTCTGTAATCAAATTCAACGACGTTGACCACTTTACTAAGCAGCCAGCAGGTTAATATTTAGCCTATATCTGAAACATCTGATAGATATGCTGTGATTCATAACATAAATCATGGTAATATGTCCCCTTCTCTTGGTGTCATTTTCATTATTGGACGGTTGAAAATTATATTGCAGTAGGTATCTACTATCCATGACCAGTCGTATTCGTTCACCAACGCCCTACGAACTGAGCCAATTACTGTGTTTGGGTATCCAAGAGATTTTCTCCATACCTACGCATCTGCTGTTTTCAATGATTCGTTAAAGTTGTAAAAATCATAGAGATGAAGTAATTTGTATTTGCGGATAAAATGATTGAAGTTTGCAACTTTTTGTGATTATTGATTTTGTAAAATTGCAAAAGAGCTTTGAAATAATTTTTCAAGTGTTGCGAGCAAAAAAAGATATGATAGTTAGTCAGAGACCCCATAATATGGACTTGTTACGATCATGTGTCACTTAGGGCTTGTCGGTTTTCAAAAACCGGTTTTTTGCTAAATTTGTGACATTCGAAAACCGGTTTTTCAGCTTCGTAACCGGTTGTGCCGAATTTTCCATAAACGAGTCTATAAACAAAAGGACAGAAAAAATGAATATTTTATTTGATGGCTTAAAGACCATTATCCAGCGAAAGGGTATTTTCGATATCAGGAAACTTTGTTACAAAACGATCATTGGACGCTTTGTGTTTTCTTAAATCATATTTTCTGACGAGTAACACCAAATAATTTCTTATTATATTATATCATAATACAAATAATATCTTTATTATTATGTATATAAATAAACAACATTAAAAAATTGAACCTTTTCTAGCTATTTTAATTAAATTATCCATTTTTTGTAAAACTTCTAAAACTGGTTTTCGAACAGTATTGAAAACCGGTTTTTTCAAAAGTCGGTTTTTGTATAAACCCTAGTGCCACTGTTACTGTTATGCGAAACTATTGAAAAATATTGTACATGTCACAATATTTGTTATTATCAAATATAATATCTACACCCATTTACGAGTGAACCATTACGATAATGTAACACTGCACATTCGTTTTGAAGATCCATTGTGTACAGACACACTAAAACAATAGCCAAAAGATGATCTCAGAGATAAATACAAAGTACAACAAAAGATGATGAAAAGACATATTATGTAAGACAATATTATGTGAAAGGTTTACGAAATGAGAAATCATGGTAATTAATACATTTACGGAAAAACAATGCCTTTTATATGTTCTTTAATGTTTGTTGAAGTAATTTTGTTTGGCTATTGATCTACTACACCAGTGGTCGGCAAACTAATTAGTCAACTGAGCCAGCAGTGGGCTGCCAATACGTTAACAAGGGGCCCGCTTAATCTCAAAGTAATTCTCGATGTTCTGGGAAAGTAGCTATTTTTGTTAATCACTCTTTAGCAATTATATGCAATACTTAAATAAGCAATCGATTATTACTTAATACACTTATAATATGTGACAATGTGCAATTTACCGTGAACTAATCAATGTAAATGGCTAAAAATGTTCTACTGTGTATACTGAAGCTGTCGTGGATAATATAAAAATCAGAAATTCCAGTTATGAACTAGTTTGATCTGAGAATATTGTTTTCTCTTAAATTAACAAGGGGCTCGTCGGCGTTAGTCAAAATTAACAAGGGGCTCGCGCGAGCCCCTCCGAGCCCCCTCCAGCCCACCCCTGAACTGAGCCAAATATTAATTAAACAACCATTGAAATATCTTTTGAGAGCCAATTTTTTTAAAACTTAAACTATATTGGTAGGTACATTGTTATTAACTTGATAAGGGAACTCCTTTGCTTAAAAGGTCCTCAATCTGTTTGTTTACGTTCACTGAGATCTCCCCTTCCAACTCTTCAACTTTAAAATACATTGATCGGTGGTCACTCAGATGAACAAGAGGCTTCTGCAACTGATCTCACAGATCTGAGTCCTAGTACGAACAGCATTTTCTTCAATCGATTTATGTTTGAAAGCATATGTGTCTGAGATATCTAAAATATTTCTTCCCAGCTTTCAAAGCGATTAATTAACCACTAGTTCTGCCCTAGCTATGTCCTTCTATCCTTACTCTCGTTGAAAAAAAAAGGTTGGGCAAGTGAGTTACAAACAATTACCTCCATTAGGAAGCCATATTCTTCACATTGGGAACGGGCATGAATTAGAAAAAAATCTGTGCAAGAAGTGAGTTCTGTCACCTTTGTTTTAAAAAAATCACTGAATTTATGTATATATATTTCTTTAATATTTAATCAATAAATAAATACGATACAAATATTGTTTTGTAATTTGTTCTGTTAAGTCATGTTCTTTGAAGATATTGACTGTGGAAAGGAAAAAGAACGTAACCCACACATATAAAATTTTACAGGAGGCGCAAAAAAAGTTGTGCTTAAACTGTTGTTGTCTAAACTGGTGTTTAATTGACATGATTTAATATTAATTAAAGAAATTGTCTAGGAAAAACCTATATTTCAGTCTTTTTTCTTGGTTTTAATTTTTTATAAGGTCATCTTTTTCAAGCTTAAAAGCTAAATTTAGATACTAATTCGGCATTTGCAGCTTGTATTCTTTTGATAGAACGTATATCAAGTTTGATACATTGTGATTATCGAAAAAACCCGTTTTGAAAAAACTATGGGTTACATCCTTTCCACAGTCGATATGGAACCACTGCGTATACCCCCGTTCACATCAATGTAGATATCGCAACCAGCTGAATAAAATAGTGACCCATGGGTCAAAATCAAACGCCCCAAGGCCACAGATGTAAATACCTAATTTAAAATGCATAAAACGCGAAAATTCTTGACCTCTGGCATCAAATCTTTTCAGCTAAGATATTAATAATTGAAACTAGGAGGTAGGTGCACGTGACTTTCAATGATTCCCAGCTTACATAATTAAATAGTTTTTCTTAAACGCGGGATGTCGTAAACAATGAATTTAATTTGATATGTAAATTTGTATTTGATAGTGTTGCCATACAAATGTAATTGCAAATGCAGCGGAATTTAAAAGTAGATACACATTGCACATTATTTGTGATAAAGCGCAGAAAACTTCGAAGGAATAAAGTTCACTCGAGTCCGACTCAAATAATGTAAGCTGTGAGTATTTTTAAGGTTTAATAGAATTTACATTATAATACATGCAGACATGTGGAGTCGGATTCAGTGCCGACGCGAAGTTCTTTAGCGCCCTAGGCAACGGTTATTGGCGCGCCCCCTTTTTGGCAAAACGTCCCATTATTTTTTCGAAATGATAGAAAAAAAATTCGAAATCATTAGAAATATATTTTTTTTAAATATTATATATCCATGACCGCTCCCAGTGTGGAACATATGGCCACCTAATGGTAGTATCTCAACACGAGTTTTTCTACGTCAAATGTTTGTGACTTGTAAGATACATAATTACAACGAATAAATACAAACATCAAAATAAAATAAAATGTACTCAATTTATGCGACCCTAATGGTTTGCGCCCTAGGCGGTTGCCTATTTCGCCTGTATGGTAGCGCCGGCTCTGGTCGGAGTCGTCGCTTAGATCAGTGCTTCCCAAAAAAAATCATATTCCGTGGTCCCAAATTTTTTCATGTTGGCAATTCCCCAAATTCCTGGGTCTTTAAAATTGGAAATCTTGTAAGAGCTAAAAAAAAGACATGTGCCTTTTCATTTTGGGAATTCCGCAAATTCTTGAATTTATACACGATTTTATGGTGAATTTTCAATCCCTTAATTCTGGGATCACAAAAAGGGTCCGGAATTGAATCCTCTAGTCAGGATCATATTAAATAAATATGGAATTAGCGCAAAAGAGTTATTTAATTTATAAGCGGGCGTTTTTTAGTGATTAGCGCAAAAATATATTACATTCTTAAAATCATTACAACTTTTAAACCAAACAATATTTTCGGCTGAAATTTTCAAAGAAATCATATGGGACATTTAATCATTCAAAATAAAATGAAAACATTTTGAATACATCATAATTTCACTACTTTTCTAAGCTAAATATAAAAATCTGTTATTGATTTAGTAGACAGCACTCCACTTTTTATCAATATGAAATATTCAAAATATTCTGTACAAAAAATAACATTAATACATACCATAAAATTATAAAAATAATTAGTATAGTATAAAATCTTCATTCCTACAAATTTACAATCACTGGAAGTGTGAAATCTGATGCCCTAAATATTCGAGAAACATGTGCGCCTTTTAAAAAAATACTATGTGTGAACGGACATTCAGGGCATAATAAAGTATGAGGTTTATTGCTTATTGTCAAAATGGGTCACTTGTTGCGGCAGTTATTTCGAAGAAACCATTAAATTATGACTCAATATACCAACAAAACTGACAGTACGCGATAAACGTATTTTTACGTGTCCCGTCTATAATGTGTTAATTAATATAATGCGTTTCCACCAAGTATTGACATTGAACACATTAAAAGTGAGGAAAAGAGCTGTATTAAATCTATACAATTTTCCACAAAGTAACCGTAGAAATCATAAAAAAAGAGTAATACATTAATATGTAATTTAAATAATTTATGTGTCTTGTCTAAAATGTCAAGGTTTTGTACATGCTGATGTTCGATGTTATATTTGACCACTGATATTACATTTTGTAATGCGAATTATTTTGCAATATTCATCGATGACAGAATAACATACATTGGCGCAAATGACTTCTTTCTGCTCCTATAAAAAATAGAGAAAAAATCATCACTACAAAATACGTATGTAAGAGCGATTTAACCGACTCGTATTCCAGCCAAGATAATTATTTTATCATTGCCAGTCGTCGAAACGGGCCCCCATAAAAATAATTATGCAAATCGAGCACCGCTGGATAATGTAATATTATTTGAAAACCCGACGACCTCGGCAAGGTCGCGATTCTCGATTTGTGATACCTACGCCCAGTGTTGGTATCGGTATCGCTGCATCGCTTTGTCCGACGGATGTCAAGACGTTGAGTCAAAAAAACGATTAGGTATCATATAATAAAATTGTCTTGTGATTATAAACATGACAAAGGTTTTGCATCGACACAGAATTCAATGTACAGTTTACGTGGTGTAAAAACAAAGATGGTACGCTATTAATAGTTGGAGAATCACTTTTGCTACGCCCCTTCATTTTTGGATTGGAACGGTGGGAGGGACTTCTTAGGCATCACAAACATCAATGCTTTCGAACTGAATTCGATAAATCGATTGAAAAAAATGCTGTTCGTACTGGGATTCTAGCCCACGAGGTTCGGCATGTAAGTCAACTACATTGACCGATTTTTGAAAAATAACAACATTGTGATATAAAAAATAGTAAAAAATGTTATAATAAAGACCCAATAAATCAATTACACAAACTGTTATTCATGATATATATTTTAATTTGTCGCCTTTGTGACCGAGTGGTCAGCATTGTTGGCTTCGGTTACGGAGGGCACGGGTTCAAATCACGGTATGGACAGTTTTATAAATTGATTTTTCAATCGATTTATGAATTTCTGTTCGAAGGCATGGATGTATGTGATGTCTTGAATTCCCCTCTCCCACCCATCCTATCCTATGAACGGGGCGTATCGAGAGCGATTAGCTTACCACTAGTCCTGTCCTAGCTCTATCCTTATATCCCTACTCTCTTTGGAAAAAGAGAGATTGAGCAACTGAGTAACAAGCAGTTCTCGTAGAAACACTTCTGTTGAGATAAACTCCATTAGGAGTCCACATTGGAAGCGGACATGGTTAAAAAAAAATTAAAAATAAAGAATACTATCCATTGCTAGAAATGTGTGATACATCTAATGAAGCCTTTTGTTTGTAATTAACGTTTTGTATACTTGAATTTCTTATTATAAGGAAATCCGTTATCCGCTCCTGTGTTTTTTTTTGTCTTAGAATCGTGTTAAAACAAATAATTTGTGTAGAAATATAATATTTCTTATTATTAGAATGAGTTGAGTGTATTTCAATTCTCGAAGAAGGCATCTAAGAGTAAACTCAAAAATACTTCTATTATTATTTATGCATTCTCATTAAAGAATTCGTGTACGCCCGCCCTGCCCTATTAATAGGCTAAGCGGCTAAGCCTTGAAACAATCTCCGCCCTTCATAGTGGTGTTAAAACCATACTATTTAATAATATAGACTGCTATATTATCGTCGTTTGGCAAACATATAAAGTAAATCGATTATACATATTTGTGTGCTGATTAATATATATCGTACAAATAATAAATCTTGGCAACCCTTTCATGTGAATAGGAGTATATATAAAATTTCAATCGTTCAAATTATATACACTCCCACAGATTTTGTCACTAACGACCCGAGTTTCGCCTTTCGGCATCTTCAGGCATTCAAGTGCACGGATGAACTTGAACTGACGCTTAGCAAATGAGTATTTCGTGCTTATATAATAAATAAATGTATCACCGAGTCTAAAGCCATTGCTGGCGAAAAGGATAATCTCATGGGAATGCCCAAAGATTTGAGTGGTGAGTGGTTTTAAGAATTATATTTATTTGTTTGTCAGCAAAGGTTTTATGATTATATTCATATAGGGTATATAAGTGGAGATCCCGGTAGGTTTAATATTTCATTTAAAATCGGAAGGCTATGCAGCTGTGCCCTATTGATTTCTAAAATTTCCTGATAGAGATAGAGAGCTCTTTGTTGTATGATAGAGAACTTTGTTACTTAGTCGCTCAACCTCTCTTTTCAAAAAAAAGTAGTAGGGATAGAATGATAAGACTAAGACAGGACTAGTGATTATCTTCAACCCATGAGGTCCGGCACGGAAGCCCACAACGCTGAATGAAAAAATGAAGGGGCTTCTAAGTCTTGTTTCATAATAAAATTTAACCATCTACAGAAATTGCAGATAGGTGCTGATTTGAGCTAAGACGAATGATTTTCTTATCTTAACAAGGGGCTCGCCGGCCACGCTGAAATTTAACAAGGGGATCGCGCGACCCTCCCCGAGCCCTCTCCAGCCCACCCCTGATCTAAAATACGTAGTTTGGAAATTATATCAAACACCCATATTTTTAGCTTATTAGCTTGTTGTTTCATACACAGTAATATCTGAATATTATAGCAGTAAGAGATGTATAATAATTTATATCACTTTGCTATTACGTATCGGCACAAGGTCACAAATGACAAAAAAAAATCATAACGGATACACAATACGTAATATGATTGTATAAAATAATAAAAAAAAAACATTACAAATTTGACAGTGAGAACTTCATGAATCTCATCCGAATGATTTTAATCGATTTGACATTCGCGTGCTTATATTCAATTATTTTAAACCACCAAACGTTTCAATTATTTAATATGTCATAAAAAAAATCAAAAAAAATACTGAATGATTAATTTTGTTTCGTCACTGCGGATGTTACAATATTTTGTGACTCGGTGTTATATGTGTAGTGGATTTAATTGCTTTTTTTTTTAACCATGTCCGCTCCCAATGTGGAGCATATGACTCCTAATGAAGTTTATCTCAACAGATGTATTTCTACGGGAACTGCTTGTTACTCAGTTGCTCAACCTCTCTTTTTCCAAAGAGAGTAGGAATATAAGGATAGGGCTAGGACAGGACTAGTGGTTAGCTAATCGCTCTCGATACGCCCCGTTCATAGGATGGGATGGTTGGAAGGGGGAATTCAAGACATCACATACATCCATGCCTTCGAACAGAAATTCATAAATCAGAGATTGAAAAATCAATTTATAAAACTGTCCGTACCGGGATTCGAACCCGGGACCTCCGTAACCGAAGCCAACGACGTTGACCACTCGACCACGCAGGCGTCCTGCTCGACTACTATTATTACTATTTTGCCATTCTTAAGAATACCATAGTTTTGAATAAAATTTTAACTTCAAATCTGTAGCTCATTTATCATTTATATTTATTTGAAAAAAAAAAATTTAAACTTTTAAAAAATTGTCAAGAAATATCGGAGATAATTGATAATTATCAGTAAGCTAGCGTGTTTTAGTTTAAGATTTCGACTGAAGGTGCTTGGTGGAATTTCAATATTAAATTTGAATCGTTCAAATTATGTACACTCCCACAGATTTTGTCACTAACGACCCGGGTTTCGCCTTTCGGCATCTTCAGGCGTTCAAGTGCACGGATGAACTTGAACTGAAAGTCAGTTCTGTAAGTTCAAGTTCGGTCAGTTCAAGTTCATCCGTGCACTTGAACGCCTGAAGATGCCGAAAGGCGAAACCCGGGTCGTTAGTGACAAAATCTGTGGGAGTGTACATAATTTGAACGATTCAAATTTAGTGTGTTTTAGTTTATACAAATGTTACTAAAAGTTAAAATACAAAAGTGTTATCACTTTTAAAGTGCTCACTATCGATAATTTAAAAAAAGTAACACTCTTTTGTACTCGGGTCGTTGAGGACTTCCATGCCGGATCTCACGGGTTCGAGTCCCAGTACTGTTAGCATTTATCGATCGATTTCTCTTCTGATCCTTTAATAACTGGGCGTAGCGAGAGTGATTAGTTAAGCACTAGTCCTGTCCTCGCCTTATCCTTCTTTTCCTACTACTCTCTTTGAAACGGAGAGATTGAACTGAACGACTTAGTAACAAACAATTCCCGTAGAAAATAACTTCTGTTGAGATACCTTCATAAGGAGGCCATATTCTTCACATTGGGAACGGACATGGATTTAAAAAATGGTATTTATAGTTTTTATTATAACATTTTTTTTTCATCTTTGAAATTCATGCCAAATCATTGCTAATTAGACATCTTTTTTTAAGCATGTCCGCTTTAAATGTGAAACATATTGGCCTCTAACGCATCATATATCAACAGAATTTTACTACAAAAATAGTTGTTGAACCTTTTTTAAAAAACAAGTTAGAGAATATTAAAATAGGACCAGGATAGAGTTAGTAATAAACTAATCACATCACTACGCCCTGTTCTTCAGGCTCTAATAGTTGCGAAGGAATTCCTGACATCCATGTCATCGAACAAAAATCTATAAATTGACTGAAAAATCAATTTACAGAACTGTCCGTACTAGGATCGGAATCTCAAGCATCGTCATTGTAGCCAACGTAGTTGACCATTGGACCATGGACCCGACAAAAAAATAACAAAATATTATTCGTCCGAACGATTTTGTTGTCAGAAAAAAATATTTTCGACTGTAAAATTTAATACTCGATTTGAATTGTATTCAAAAGCATTACAACACACATTCAACGTCTTTCGAAAGTTACTCAATATCATTCTTAATAATGATCTTAAAAACATTTTTTTTTTCATCATGTTTGTCACCATTCATATTGTTTTTGTTGCTTCTAATGGCGGTCCGGAATGTAAGGAATGTGAAATTCGCGACTCGGTATCATTATGGAATGGCGTTCTTAATATGTTATCAGTTCGGTCACGAATACCTAAAACCAAACCGGTTCGATAATTTTCCATTTTGACCCGTCGCCCAAAGAAAACAATAACACAGTCGATTCACTGGCCGTTGCAATACAACAGAGGCTCACGATTTATGATTGTACATGGGTAACAGCCAGATTATAATTTCCCATTCATCTCTGAACTCAACCCAGCATATTGTAGAAAACACCGAAGATTGAGTTACATTATTACTTTTTTCAAACTATCGAGCTCTTTATTTCTCCTTTTTGATGGTTGATTTGTAAAAATAGTAATCCATATTGTAACTGTTTTTTTTATCGACCACTAGATCAGGCATGGGGAACCTGCAGCCTTTTGGCTACTCTGGTGCGGCCTTCTGGCCAATTCTGCAATTCTGTAATTTGAAAATTTGGAAAAACTGGGTATGGAGACAATCTGAGGTAAAAGTATAGCGAATTGAGGATTTCAAATTCCTCGGTGAGCTAAAAAAAAAAAACGAGGTTCGGAGATAATCTAGGGAAAAAGTAGTCAATGTTTACTGCGGCATTATGTCGTATCAGAAAAATGAATGCGGCCTTTAGAGAAGAAAAGGTTCTCCACCTCTGCACTAGATCCTTAGATAAACAAATGCAGGTTAACATCGTTGATGAATTCGGCGACAACTTTGTTAAAGTCATTTTTAATATAGAATTACATTTGATAACTTTGTTATTCCACTTGCTGTGCTTGCCCCTCTCTGCGTCGAAAGTAGAAAAGGACAAACCCCGACTTTTATTTTTTAATTTATTAACATAAGGTTTTAATATTTTTTTAGTTTTATTCGAAAACGTTGCGAAAGTCTGATGATGCTTCTCAAATTTTGCTTTTAAGTTCGAAAAAAGAAGGGCCTGTGAATATTTTAAACATGAAAAAGGTTTTAAAAAAAGTTTTTTTCAATCGATTAAATTGATATAAGATTAATCCAATTAAACTAGTTCATAGTCTCCGTGCACTTTAAGGTTGTGTATATTTCATATTTTGCTTTTGACTCAAAATTGTCAAGTAACGTTTTTTGTATCTCCTGTAAAAAAATATATGTCTAAGTTCAGTGGCGGATTACTCTATAGGCGCACGTGGCGCGCGCTTGGGGCCTCCGAAATGCCTTATATTTTATAACCAATATAGTTTTTGTTCAGATTTTTATTATTTTACATGGAATTTTCTGACGTTATCATGTTATCCACAAACAAGGGCCTACAAATTTAATTGCGACTGGTGCCTCCCATGCTTTCAATCCGCCGCTGTGTATGCTACGTACTTTTTCCTTTCCACAGTCGAATTATGGATGTTTGCAAAAATATTAAATTAATGCCGTATATTTGTTGGACTCGGTCCTTGAATTTATCGCACACCTGATATCTCGCCTAAGAGAGAATATTAGAAGCCACCCGAAGGATTTTTACCTGGTTGTGATTTTATAATCTTATATAATGTAAAGTGATGTAATCTAAATAAATTAACGATACAAATCTGTTCTGTACATCTCGTGAAATCAAAGAGCGTGGATGCTGAGTTTGTTATTTAGATCTCCCACGCAAAACTTCCGACTTAGAAGACCGTATTAGGACTTTTCTGTCAAATATCAAACACCTGTGTATTACGGTTCGATGGATTTTCATATATGTGGATATATTCAGAATTGCTGCGTGTTTGCATAACATCTGGCTGATGATCTCTGTAAAATATTTGGTAATTTCATTTGTGACAGTTGTAAGATATATTTTCTAAAACAATATCAATAGAATTTGTTCTAACTATTGGATTTTAGTAAATTACTCAGCCTCACTCTTTTTCGGAGAGAATTAGAATACAAGGCAGGACTGCCGTTCTCACTGCGCTTCTTTTAAACGAATAATATAGATATGAGCAATGCCGCCGCGAGTTTATTTGGTGCCCTAGGCAACGTCTATGAGTGCCCCTTTTTAACAAATCGTCCCATTTTTGTTCTCTCGAAATAATGGAAAAAAAAACAATTCAGGATCATTAGAGAGATATATATATATATATATATTATATCCATGTCCACTCCCAATTTGAAACATGTGGCCTCCTAATGCAAATATCTCAACAGTAATTTTTCTACATTAACTTTTTGTTATTCAGTCGCCTAATCTCTTTTTTTAGAATCATATAATATATAATACGATAAATAATCACAACGAACAAACGCAAATATCAAAATAAAATGTACTATTATTTATTATTATTACTGTATATAAAGAATATTTGAATACTCCGTTTATGCGCCCCTAACGGTTTGCGCCCTAGGCGGTTGCCTATTTCGCCTGTATGGTGGCGCCGGCCCTGGATATGAGAGACTTTAAACACCGTAGGCATTCATATTTTGAAGACAACATCATTGACCAATTGGCAACAATCTTGATTTTTATTTTAATAAGACATTTTAAGAGCTCCATATTTTGTTAAGCTCAAAAAATTATTTTCTTCTTTGAATATTCGTTGACCGGTGGGATTGCAGCGTCCTAAGCGACCTTCGGTTACCATACATTCGCTGAAGCTGAAGGAAGAAGCAAAGCATACGCTTAACATCGAAACTGGACATGGTGTGCATTTTTGAAATTTTATAAAAGAACATTAGTGGGCCAATTAGAGACTTACATCGTTTTTTTTTCTCACTGACATTTTTCTCATTGACAATTAACTAATTGTTGAATTTGAATTAAAATGATATCATAACGAATGGCATCGGTTTAATACAACGATTTTGTAATACTTTGTACAAAATATGTCCGTTGCAATATCTAGGTTAGTGGTCGGCAACCTGGCAGAGCATAGTTATAAATAAAAACCCTAGTTTTACCTTGAGATTTTACGAAAAGATCCTCCACTTTGGAACATGATTGATAACGATTTTTCCAGATTTTATTGAAATTCAAATTTATTATGGGAGGGAAATCAACTAACTACGGTTAGAATCAGATAAAATACATTGTTTTTTTCCATATTCCTTTACGAATACGAGTGAATAATAATTATTTGGGGATAATAAAAAAAGTACCGTGGTGCGCGCCGGCTCAAAAAAGAAGTGCCCTCACTACACAACTTTTTATAAGGCGAAATACAATAATACAATATATGTACAATACAGTGGCGGATTAAACACTTTGGTGGCCCTAGGCGCAATAAACTTTGGAGGCCTTGTTTTTCGAATAACTTAAAAGTGTTGCAAAACTCTTCGTAGAATAATAATAAATATTGAAAACTGAAATTAAAATATAAAGGTTTACATTATTTTTGAGGCCCCTAAAATTTAGAGGCCCCAAGCGCGCGCCTTTTGCGCTTATGGGTTAGTGCGCCACTGATATAATAAGAGCTTATAATAATATTATGTATACATTTCGAAAAGACAACGTGGGTCGCTCAATCAATCCGCAACAGATGGCGCTAGGTGTCCTTCCGGACCCAAACAGAGATGACTCGGATGATTCACAAGCCAAATAGAATTAGAGAAAGTATAGGATATTGAGCGAATACGTGGGTAAAAATCACTAAATACGCTTGTCTTTGACAGCATAATCTTATATAAGTTACAACAATGCATTGGGAAATATTCTAAGTTACGTGGGCGCGGTTTATACCCACTTGTTCTTAGTTTGCGACACGACCATTTTGTGTATTGATTTGAAATTATAATCAGTTTTACCTAAAGTCTGATTTGTTCACGAACGCAAATCAATATTTTGAACATGTTAATATGATATAGTGGGTTCTGGAAATACTATAGATTATTGATAAAGTGTCAACTCATTGTCACATTCGGATTGGTTTATTGAACGTGTCAAATTTTATGTAAGAATTTTATGTAAGAATCAGTAGCGGCCGGTCAATGTGGCATTTGATCAATGCACCCCTTGTATATGCAGGGGCGGCTATATTTCATTAAATAATATTCAAAAATAACATTTATACCATTCCCTCATTTTAAATTCAATAAAATAAAATAAAATTTTAAATTAAATAAAACATTTTTTCTAAAATATTTATTATAGACAATAAATATATGAAGAATTAAAAATGATTTTTTGAATGAAATGTTTGAATATTATTTAATGAAATATAACCGCCCCTGCATATACAAGGGGTGCATTGATCGAATGCCACATTGACCGGCCGCCACTGGTAACAATTGTTGTGTGTTACAGAACAATTGATAATGTATAAAGGATAATTTTTCATTCGACGTTTTTGGAACAATATTTATGGTGTTAAAATATACTTTATATCTTCACTACATTGCTTAAAGAAAAAATATATTTTTTATTCAGTGCTCGAGTCCCTGTATAGATAATTTAAAAAAAACCACAAGGTATTTAATTTTAAATTTACATTAAAAACATGTTTATGCAAGAGAGCCATCCGCAGGGTATGATATTTGCGTTTCGGAAACAGCCCTGTGGAGTAGACGAAAAAAACGACCGAACTATTTTTTCATTTAATTTTAATTAACATATGTTCAGGGATGGGCTGGAGGGGGCTCGGAGGGGCTCGCGCGAGCCCCTTGTTCATTTTTTTTACTAAGGCCGGCGAGCCCCTTGTTAAAGTAAAAAATATTCTCAGATCAACTGAAATTGGTGTAGATGGTTTACATGTATGTATTATGAAACAAAAGACTTGGTTGCATTTGAAATTTTTTCACAAAATACTTTATTTCGGGTGCATACTAAAAGATATAATGAGTTTTCTTTAAATATATAGCATTATATTTATTTATATTTTTATAATAAAAGCATATTAAGTAAGAGTCAACTGATTTCATAATTTGCGAATAATCCTATAAGGGTTATAAAAAATCTATCCTTTGTCTGGAAAACCGCGAATATCTCTCAGGGTAACCGAGCCCCTTGTTAACATTTTGGCAGCCCACCCCTGCATATGTTTATATATACCATCAGATCATCCCAAGTCAGTCTAGCATGCAGAGGCAACAATATGGGCTCTTGTGCTATTAATAAATCATTTTTAAAAAATGGTTTGGGATTGTATGATTTTTCCGACTCTGGAAAAAAGTCCCGATTCCACGATAAAAAAGCACAGTTAATTAATGATCACTCTTTGTCTATAATAAACCTAAATTAAATCTACATACTCTTTGTTTTAGTTTAGTGTTGAAAGAGTGTACAACAGAACTGTATGCATTTTATGATAATAATACAGCAACGTACCGAGCTATCTGGTGGTAATATACAATGCAAAAAACATATTGTCATACTCTGAATGTGGTGCAGTTTAGCGGACCGCGACGTGCATACGCTGGGGCACGCTCGTAAACCGCACCACGCAGCGATTTTTTCAATGCCTGTATACATAAAGTGAGCTGGAAGAATATTTTCTCGACAAGAGAAAATAACAATGAAGAAATCATTACTAAATGGTAGAACTGTAACGGACCATTCAGTTTTCTTTTGGCGCCGTTTCTAAGTAGAAATTTCAAAGTCCACATGCAATGTGCGCTATGATAAAATTTCACTGGTATTTTAAATGATCAATCATTTAAATTATGATTAAATTTAATTAAAAGAAAGGCCTATGCCGATATTTCTTTATATTGGATATTAATTATATTACAATGAAACCCTCCATTTAACGCTTTTGAAGGGACCGACAAAAAACAATGTAAATAAACGGAAAACGTATATTAACCCTCCAAGGACGAGCGTGACCATATGGTCACAGTTAACACCGTTGTCTATTGATCCCACTATTCATCTCTTTTCGACCTGAATATCGTTGCTTTCACTCATATTTGGTTAAGAAGGGTACAGACTTCAGTTAATCACCAGCCGCGGGGTCAGCAGAAACGGCCACACAAAAAACACAACAAAAACGTTTTTTTTAATGGACTTTTTGAAACTGTTATTTATATTTTTATCAAAACATCAAATTATTTACAGTTCTTTTGCTAATATATTTGTATTGAAATTATTTTTTATCTAAAGAGGTCAAATTGTAAATATTTAAAAAAAAATCACGTTTAGCTATATTTCAACCCCGAATGTTTGCGTGCCCATACGGTCACGCTCTTTCCTACTGTCCGTACACAATAGTACATGGTAATAAAAGCATAAACATGACCATATAGTCATGCGCGGTTTCCATACAACGACTTGGCCTTTTTTTTTCATTTTTGGTAGGTATGAAAGTTATCCGTGACTTCAATTTGGCTTAAAAAAAATATTTTTTATCGAAAAAAAGCTCTCGTCTCTGGAGGGTTAAAGACATGGAATTTAATTTATTTATTATTTGTTTTTATAAAACTTTTATAATCCAGATAAGGGAACGAACTAAGCTGCCGTTAATTAAGTCCAAATTGAAAAAGCGACGATGGGCCTGGCTTGGACATGTGCTGCGGATGCCTCAAAAAGCTTAAATTATGCTTGTCTTTTCTACCAACCGGAAGCATTCTGCCGTCGTATATATACGCGTACCACACATTGGCAAACGCTGGTGTAAGCCATCAATGCTGTACGTACTGCGACTCGAACCCTTGAGATCCGACACGGAAGCCAACGATGTTGACCGCTGCGTTACAGACCCGACAGTTTCTTTTCAATCGATTTGCCGATTTCTGTTTGAAGGCATGGGTGTTAATGAATTCTAAAAATTCTCTTCCTACCTTCCAATGCTAAAATAACGAGGCGTGGTGATTAGTTAACCACTTATCTTATCATAGGATATGCTAGCCTTATCCTTTATATCATAGGTTCCCAACCTTTTTCGGGTGGCGACCCCTTTTTAAAAAATCCATGTGACTAGCGTCCGTCCCCCGAGGAATTTGAAATCCTCGATTTGCTATTTTTAGCTCACCGGGGAATTTGAAATTGCTTTATTGTTCAAATCTCCAAAATCTAAAAAGTTGGCGACCCACAGGATGGGAACCCGTGCTTTATATCCATACTCTCTTCGAAAAAGAAAGGTTGAGTAGCAAGTTATTGCTGTAGAAAAAATCGTATTCTGTCGAGATTCCTTCGTGAGGAAGGCATATGATTCACGTTTGAAGTGGACATGTTTTAACAGAAAAAGTGAAAAAAAAGATTAACAGAGATACATAGATACCAACTGTTAACAAGTTAAGTAAATTATTTTTAAATGCTCTATTTTATGCCTCAAATTGATTGCGAGAATATTTTAAATAATAAACATATGAAGACGCTTCAGTGTAGAATACTATAGGTTAGTTTAGTATCCACCAGTGTTTCCCAAAGTGTGGTACGTGTACCCCCCTGGGGTACACGAAACGTTTGGTGGGGATACGCGAAGGTAAGCTTCAATATACAGCATACTTTTTTCGATTACAAACATAGAAAAGTATTTTTAAAAACTTCGTTACTGGTTAGTATTGCGTATGAGTTATATTTTCATCGCTTATTGTTGTTTTTTTTACGTACGAAAAAGGAATAAATAAATATATTTTGATTGTTATTATTCAATTCAAAGTTGTGATCGAAGACTGGGTGTTTGTGATGTCAATTCACATCATTTCCTCTCCTCCAATCCTTCTGATCCTTTAATAACTGGGCGTAGAATAACGATTAGCCAACCACTAGTCCTGTTCTAGCCTTATCCTTCTTTCCCTACTCACTTTGAAAGAAGTGAGGTTGAGCGACTGAGTAACAAACAGTTCTCGTAGAAAAAAATCTGTTAAGATACCTCCATTAGGAGGCCATATGGTCCACAT
>CM062838.1:10537872-10614904 GCA_031772345.1 Himalopsyche anomala
TAACGATTAGCCAACCACTAGTCCTGTTCTAGCCTTATCCTTCTTTCCCTACTCACTTTGAAAGAAGTGAGGTTGAGCGACTGAGTAACAAACAGTTCTCGTAGAAAAAAATCTGTTAAGATACCTCCATTAGGAGGCCATATGGTCCACATAGGGAGCGGACATGGATTTAAAAAAAAAAAAAAAAGTTATTAAAGAACATGCGATTTTTTTTTTGACGAAAGGTACTCGGTGTTACGAAAATTATTAAAAGGGTGCACAATTGTCGAAAGTTTCAGAAACACTGGTATACACTGTACGTTATGTCAAAATGTATTACTTTTGTGTCTGGTTGGCAATTTATGCAGTAGTTGTTAGTACATTAATATGAACGATGTTCAGTGCCGTGGAAAGTCCCGCAAAAATCACAATCCGTGACCTGCCAAGACCCCGCGAACACCTATTTGTTTTTTTATTATTTTGCTGGTCATACGCTGCCAGATTTCTTTGGAAATTTGCCAATTACATAATAATCACTCTTAAAATCAACCAGACTGTGACAAATATTATTTTTTTACTCAAGAAACAGACGTGTTAATACAATTATTGTCATAAATACTTTTTGTATTGTTTTGTTGAATCTCTGTCATCCACCGTGCTAGTTCAGGTGATTTGTAAGTACATACATATGAATCACCCATTTACAAAATTCACCTTGCCCATTTTTTGGAAACACGTGTTGAGAACCCTCTTTATTTAAAAATTTACCATATTTTAGTAAATCAAATTGAAATAGATAATATATTCTTCAATTTGAGTAAATAAAATATGGCTTTTATTGTAATATAACGGTTCCCTACACTCAGAGCCGGCGCCACCATTCAGGCGAAATAGGCTACCACCTAGGGCGCAAATTAGGGGGCGCATAAGTGGAGTATTATTTTTTTATAATAATAAATAATGTGTAGTACATTTTTTTTTGACGTTTGTATTGGTTCGTTGTTATTATGTATCTATTTCTATATGATTTGAAAAGTTACAAACAGTTCATGTAAAAAAGTTATGTTGAGATACTTCCATTAGGAGGCCATATGATCCACATTGGGAGCGGTCATGATGTATTAAAAAATATTTTTAATGATTCCGATTTTTTTCATTATTTCGAAAAAATGGAGTGCGCCAATAACCGTTGCCTAGGGCGCCAAATGACATCGCACCGGCACTGCCTACACTACACAATCTTTTGTAGGTATATCTAAAAAAATTAAAATGGACAAGGTGAATTAATTTAATAAAACCACTTCCCTATCGATATAGATTTTAAGATTTTCTACGAAAACTTCGATCGTTCGTCACTAGGTCTGCCGTCAAAAATAAATAATGAGTTGTCTATGGTGCTGCTTTATCTTTAAATCCATAGATAAAATATTGATAACAATTACTATTTTACAGCAGTGCAGATGTTACACAGTGGAACCGAGATAACGTCGGAAGCACTAGACGAATCATGTTTACAGTTACTCTATTCAATTATAAGCCATGATTACAATAATTACAATTGTTTACGGTACGATTCACTTTTCCCATATCCAATGATGATACGACGAGATGGGCAAACAAGTGAATCCACATTGTTGTATATTTTTAACAATTTAATTATAAATTATTTTATATTGTGAGCAATAATAAATAATCGAAATGTGGGGCTATTTCATTTAATGACTGGTTTTTTGACTGACGACTTGAAAAAAATTAAAATTCACAGATTCTACAATTATTCAAAAATGTAAGAGCTTTTTTTTAGCTCCATAATTTCAAAGGCTTATGGCTGCCAGTGACCGAATTGGCGTCAGCTGTATTGCCATGTACATGCCTTCTCATTCTAAATAATCTATCCAGTGGCAGATTAAGCACTTTGGAGGCCCCAGACGCAATAAACTTTGGAGGCCCTGCTTTTCGAATAATATAAAAGTGCTGCAAACCTCTTCGTAGAATAGTAATGAATATTGAAAACGGAAATTAAAATGTAAGGTTTTATAAAATATATGCTACCTTTGAGGCCCCCAATACTTGGAGGCCCTAAGCGCGCGCCTCTTGCTCTTATGTGATAATCCGCTACTGAATATATCACAACATCTAAGCTCAATTTAATCTAACATCACATTTTTAATAAACGTCGGAATAAATTAATGCAATAATTATCAACTGATGAATTTTATAAAAGCTCGCGATTAGAAAAAACGGTCTTCGTCTTTATTAAAAAATGTGGGATAATTACAAAAAAATGTGTGTTTTTTAATATAACATAATCGTTCAACTTTTTTCAATTCGGTTATACAAGTTGTTCAGATTTTACTTCATGTCATGTGACGCAACATTTTTGTTTGGCTTTGAATTTGTGTTCATTTTTTGAGGCAAAACAAAAGTCACGCTTACTGCATCGCAAATATAATTAAAATTAATAAAATTCAAATCGTATGCAGGTGTCCGGCTGGATGGCAACTATTGTACTATTACGATACCACGAGACAGATGTAATACATACAAATTCATCAAATATGTATATATTACATATATGAATTGCGTGTAATAGTATCTCGATGAAATAACATTTAAATCCGAATTAGATTATCGAATTTTACTTATGTTAATCTGTCACACTATTTTTCAAAAAGTTTATCAGTAAGATTGAACTATACCAGTTTTACTTATCCCCGAAGACGGTAGTACAAAAAAGGAGCTCGCCATTCGTTTAGGAATGGCTGGAGCAACATTCAACTCAATGCGGACTGTCTGGGACACACAGCTGTACTCGATTAAAACCAAATGCCACTTGTTCAACGCTTGCATTCTGACGGTACTGCTTTACGGTTGCGAATCATGGCACCTGACGAAGACTCAGAAAAACCGTATACTGAGCTTCGAGAACAGATGCTTGCGTCGGATAATGGGGGTGAGGTGGTTTGATTTTGTGAGGAATTCAGAGATAAGGGAGCGTACAAGACAGCGTCCTGTCACGTCAGTGGTTATGGAGAGACGTTGGAACTGGCTGGGTCACGTGCTGCGGATGCCTCCGGAAAGCCTCAATCCTGCCTGCCTTTTCTTTCGACCGGTGGGATTCCGGCGTCCCGGACGTCCGTCGGGTACTATCCATAGGATGTACTCGGCGGAACTGAAGGATGCTGGCATGTCATGGGAGGATGCAAAGCAATTGACAGGAGACAGGGAAACATGGAGGTGCCGCGTGGCGGCCATATGCTCCACATAGGGAGCGAACATGGCCAAAGAAGAAGAAGAAAAAGAATACCAGTTTTAAAAAACGTTATCTTTTGACCTGCAGCACATAATAATTTGAAACAATTACATGTAATATTCTTTTAATTCTTAACCGTGCTGGAGTGTATATTCTCCTCACCCAAATGTTGGCTTATTTCATCAGATAAGTGGTTTTAAAACCAAAAATATTCCTAATATATTTTTTTAAATTATACAATTGATGTCAAACTTGCTCTTTGTTTTGTGTCTAATCCTTTGTGAAATACAAATCTTCACTTGGAATAATTTTATTATTTTTAGGTAATGGCGGCCTTGTTAAGGGTTAATTATCTTACAAATAGTATAATTTAAGATTTCGACTGAAGGTGCTTGGTGGAATTTCAATATTAAATTTGAATCGTTCAAACTATGTACATTCTCACAGATTTTGAAATTCCACCAAGCACCTTCAGTCGAAATCTTAAATTATATCAATAGTGCTAACACAGCAAGATTGACTGAACTCTAAGCGTCAGTTCAAGTTCATCAGTGCACTTGAACGCCTGAAGATGCCGAAAGGCGAAACCCGGGTCGTTTGAACGACAAATTTACAAATAGTATTCTTATGCATTAAGGTAGAGTTAGTCGGAGCTTACTCAGTTGACTTCCTTGCTATTTGTTTTCTATAAATTATTCTATGTTTTTTTTTCTTCATTGTAAAAGTTTTAAATTTATAATTTGTAGCTATGTTAATAAAAAAAATCTTTGATTCGTTTGATGTGTTTGTTTGAGATAAACAAGGAGATGAATGTTTTTAAAAAATAAAGCTAAGCTATTGTTTTTTAAATCCAAATAGTGACACATTATAATAAGGTAAATAGCAAAGTATTTTAGTTTTACAAATATTAATTTTCAATATAGTTTATAACTATTTCGGCATTTGCCTTCATCATAACTATGTTTAGACTATGTTCGTACTTAAGCAAGCATTTGTGAAAGAAAGTCTGTCTGAGGATGCCTCTGAAAAAAGCGAAACACAAGTCACAGTTTGTAGCACAATACGTGGAATAATCTGTTATTTTATAGTAAAATGAACTTCCACAAAGTTACCGCCAAATCCATCGAAAGTATTGTAAATCATTCGTTCGTGTTTGTTCGCCATTACTGATTTTTACAGATTTTAGCGATCAGGGGGGTGTGAATTTTAGTCCCAGTGGGGTCAATATCCAATTGAAGATCTTGGACATGTTTATGATGCCTTCACTCATCGTGTTGATCAAGAGTGCCCTATAATTTTTTGTATCGCTTTTATATCGAAAGATTTACCATTTTTAATATATTTGTCGCATTAGCATCAACTGAAAAATGAAATAATTTCATTAATATTTAAAAATAACGAAAAACCATTTAAAAAAAATATCATTACAACCCAAATAGGAGCCAAACAGTTGTCTTGCATGTATGTTCAGATATACTCCATTAGAAAATCTTTTTTTATATCCTGGAAACGGTCGAGAAATACGTCGTTTTGGAATTTTTCGAGCGTCTCTTTTCAATTAGTAATTCAATTTTTATTACGTATTAACACATTAAAAAAAACAGAAGTTTGTATCATTATGAATTAATTTTAATTTACAAAAAATACAGCTGATATTATGTGCCACTGTGCTGATATTAAAACTTTCATTTTTTGGCGGGCACGTACCGGTAAAGAAAAAAGATTCGACATTGAATAACCATCGTTCATCTACTTCAAATTATACTATAGTAATTTTGTTTGTTAATGTAATTTAGAAATACAAAATTAAAATAAGTAATCAAAGGGGTGAATAATTAATTAAAATAAAACTGAAGGTTGATTTAATTCACCGTTTTCTAAATGAACAGTAATAACTGCCGTAAGGTTAACATGATATCTAAAAAATTTAGAGGATTTCCTCTAATGGGGCTATTATTTTTAATTTGCGAGGAATACATAATTTTATCATATATTTTAATTATAATTATGCTAAGTTTGAGTCTGATTGATAAATTTTGCAATTAATTCAATTACTTCTTAATAAAAAATTCAATTAAAATCGTTAACTAAGATTTTTTAAAAGCCAGTCATTTAAACTTTTTTACAAAAAAAAAAATGATGGGAAACATAAATATTAGTAAACTTAATCCTCGAAATTACGTTTTATTACAAATAAAAAGTTGCAAGTCAACGTCTAAAGTACATGACAGAGAAGTATGTTTTCAAATATTAAGAAAATTATCGAAACAAAAAACTTTTATACAAGTTCAATGACGTTTTAATTTATTAACTCAAATCAAATCAAGCTTTTGTACCCGTTAAAGCGACTGCAATTGTGTAAATAGCTGCTAATCACGTTTCAAAAAAAGGGCAACGAAAGGTGAATTTAAAGATATAAAATAGGATTACAGTTGTAACACTTTTTTAACACTTTAATTATACAAGCTCCATGAAGTTTTGTTAAAAAAATAAGCAAATTGTGAGATGCAATACGCCACTGTGACTTAAATCGTGGTCATAAAATAGCCGTAAATGCCAAAGGAGTCATGTCGCAAATTCGACTGCAGTGAGTTATGTACATATAATCATTTTAAGACCATTAAAAAAGGCTGTAGTTAATGGATTTGAGAATCCAAAACGCTATTTATTAATATTTTGTAAATTACCAACACTCATAATTTTAAACAATCAAAGGTGACAAACTCCACGAGTATTTTGGCTCCCGAAAAATTAAATATGATGATAGATAAATAAAATTACATTGAATCTATGTTAAGAGCTTGACCGTTCTATAATTCAAAATTTAAAACAAAAAACGTTGTTTTTATGTCAGACAAAATCTTGCTAGCTGATTTATTAGCTATATGAATTTGTATACTCGATTCCTTGATATTTATGTTTGATATATATGTATGCACCTTTGCAGCTTACCAGCTTTTATAAAGAATGTATTCGCTGGTGATTTTTACACACTATTTAACATCAAGAACAGTTACATGGCAAGTCAGCTAGCCGCTAAACTTGAACTTACACTTATCTGATTGACCGATTGAGTTAATTATAAACAATATGCACGCATTTACCCATAAAAAAGAAGGCATAATAATAAAGTGCGAAAAAGTTTTATGAATATACATATATATTAGAAATTTCCATTTATGCATAATTAATTCTTTAATATATGCTAATAAATGTACTGCATTGTTATAATATTAATTTTTAAATTGGTGGCCAGATGAACAGTCTTCATCGACACGTCTTACGAACAATTCACAAACTTCAAAAGTTGTCGATTAAAAATTAAAACTTTAACTAAACATAAATTAATTAAACCTTTAATTGAAACTAAAAATCAATTTAATATATATAGAAGACCTAGTTCCACAGACATAAAACTAGAAATCGGTGGTTTTAAGATATAACTGACCAAAGTTTGACCAAAAAAATCATGATTATTTGTTTAATGTTTTAAGTCAATCATTCAATCATTTATTTCAATTCAATTCAAATTTATTGGAACGTTGACAGAGTCATATAACGATATTTCGAGCTGCATTTATTTATTTATTTTTACCATGTCCGCTCTCAATGTGGAGCATATGGACTCCTAATGGAGTTTATCTCAACAGAAGTGTTTCTACGAGAACTGCTTGTTACTCAGTTGCTCAACCTCTCTTTTTCCAAAGAGAGTAGGAATAGAAGGGTAGGGCTAGGACAGAACTAGTGGTTAGCTAGTCGCTCTCCATACGTCCCGTTCATAAGATAGGATGGGAAGGAGGATTTCAAAACATCACATACATCCATACCTTCGAACAGAAATTCATAAATCGATTGGAAAATCAATTTATAAAACTGTCCGTACTGGGATTCGAACCCGCGACCTCCTTAACCGAAGCCAACGATGTTGACCACGCGACCACACAAGCGACAACTTACTGAAATATAATACTGGTGGCATATTAACTGAAAAATGTTATATTTTTTTTTATTTCCATTATGCAAACATCTGTCTACTGAAATAAAACAGGTTGTTTTAATAAAAAACGAATCCATTTCCGCTTCCAATGTGGAGCATATGGTTTCTAGCAGAGCAGGACTAGTGGTCAACTAATCGCTCTCGTTACGCCCAGTTGTTGAAGGGTCGGAAGGGTGGCAGGAGATTTTTAGACACCACAAACACCCATGCCTTCAAACAGGAATCGATAAATCATTCGAAAAATGTTGTTCGTATTAGGAATCGACGTATCTCAAAACATAAAATTTTTGATCTATGGAAATAGGTCATCAAATTAACTTTTAATCACCTGAAAAATTACCAAAGTGAGCTACTGCTTTTTTCGATGTTTTCAAAGATTCGTTATATTATTTTCTATTTTAACCAACGGTAATTCGATTTTAAAAAGAGGTGTAACATAAACACAAACAAGGCATAATGCCTTTTATTACTTTAATAATAGTCATGATTTAAATTGAATTTACACACAGCAAAGCGTTGTACTTGGTTGCTGATAATGAAGAATAACTTGAACCGTACTGTTTAAAAAATTAACATGATGCGGGTGAGAAATAATCGCGTAACTAACACAAGGATCCTTAAACTGTTTGTCTACGATTTTTATTTAAATATAACTGAAAATAATTTATAATAAATAAACGTATACATACTGCAAACCATTTTACCCAAAAAACGATAAGATATTGGATTTTAAAATTCGTGCTGACCTTTGAACGATTTTTTAAGTCCTTTGTTTTTTACCCCAAACTTCTAATTGTATTACCAATGTTCTTTGTGAATAAATTAAATTACAGATATACATAATTAAATAAAATAATCATCCAAATTGAATACCACAGGGTAACCTGCAATCAAATTTGAAAAGTAATAACAGTATTTTTTACTTTTAATATTAAGGTGTTCACCGTCGATTATTTGTATAAATCAACACTCATTTGTATACATTCTACTTTTATTTTCGTTGATTAGGACCGGTAACGCTCATGACGAGCATTATCAACTGATGAGAAAAACCTATCCTGATTATATAAAATAAAAATGAAATTTGTACTAGCGAGTGGTTTATTTAATTAATATACCGTATTTTTGTAAAAATTAAGCTGATTACATCGATATACCAGTTCAAGACGAGAACAATAACAACTTTTTGAGTTATAAACATCATTAGATTTGCCATGTCAAGATCTTCATTTTTCCATAAAGCAATTACTCGTATTCAATATTGTATCCAAGATATCGCAGAAGTTCTTTTGTAGAATTTCATACGCTCATTTGAATTGTAAAACGTGAATATCTCAAAATCACTTATTTTGACTTGTTCCCGTCTTAAGCTGGTGTATCCATGTATAACTTGTTACTATGGATTCTGAAGTCCCGGGGTTTTCAAAGTCCCGGAACCCGAGGCGTGATAAAGTCAAAGTCCCGGGACAAATCGGGACTCGAGACGTTTATTTCCCCTTCAATAAAATTATAATTTTATTAAAATTTAATATTTGCATGTATTTATGTATGTATTACATACACATTATTATTTTTCATATGTAATGGATATGTGAAATGCTTACAGTTAGTTTTGAATAAGAAGGGGTGATAACGGTACATGTAATGAAAAAATATCAAAGAATTCGGTCGCCGTCAGGAGTAAATTTATGACCGTAACTTCACAGGCTTTTAGACCTTTTTGTCCGATTGAGACATTGGTACTTTTGTATAATAGTGAAAAAAAAATTGTACATAAAACAATATTTGAGAAAATATGAACATTTAATTTTAATATTTTGGAATTTGCTTTTGCTACAGTTATATAGCATATGGTATTTAAAACTTCTACGAAATTATAAATCCCAAACATCTGTTTTTTTTATCAGATCCTTTTTATATATGCATAAATATTTTTGTTTAAAACCCCGGGTTTTAATCATTTAGCCTGAATATAATGCATTTTTTTAAAAAAACTGATCCCAAGAATGCCACCAATGCCCCGAGACATTTTACAAAAAAGTCCCGGGACTTAAGACAGCAAAAAACCTGACAAGTACCGGGACGTCTCGACACAGAACCCTTACTTGTTACACATAAAAATGTCTGTTGAATGTCCACGAAATGAAATTAAGTTTTGAAACATCTGATCTAGTAAATGTAATGCGATTAAGGAGTGTAAGAAAAACCTGAGGCTGACGACCTCAAACTTCACTTTGTTATTGCACGAACAATTAAACAGGGGAGTCTGTTAATACCTGTTTATATAGTTTAAATAATAGCTACAAGATGTATTATACTTAAGTTTTACATAATAATATTTCAATCGCCATCAAGCAAGCATAGACTTCTTTTCAATTATTCATCTTGAAAAAAAAGCTAAACTATAAATCTGATATATTATAAGTTTGATTTAGTTGCAGCTTTTACACCATCGTAGCCTTTAGAAGGATTTAGTTTTCCAATATTTTACAGTTAATGGTTTAGGTATCCAAACCAGCGGTGGGCTGCTAATATCTTAACAAGGGGCTCGGTAAATTTCAGCCATAATGCCTTTACACTGTATATGATACATCTTCGTATTACAATTTAACTGCAATTGCAGTTAGGTGCTGATTTGATCTGATATTAATGATTTTCTTAACATAACAAGGGGCTCGCCGGCCGCGCCGAATTTTAACAATGGGCTCAAGCGAGCCCCTCCGAGCCCCCTCCAGCCCACCCTTAATCCAAACCTTATCGGATTAAGCACATGGGAGGCCAAGTTTTTTGGATAACTTAAAAACAGCAGTAAATTACACTTAAAATAACAAAAATACATTAAAATCTGAAACAAAAGTATACAAGTCATATAATATAATATTAGCTGTTTTTATGTCTTAAGCGCGCGCCTAATTCTCTTATAGGGTTATCCGTCACTGTATCTAAATAATAATTACATTTTTTTTGAATAGTTAAGTACAGTTGTATCCTAAACCATTAATATGCTGTTTTAAATGAAACAACTAATCAGATCCTGCAAAAAATTGTACGCCAACTTAAATCTCTTTCTTATCTAAATCTGGTTTTCCTTTATTTATCAAAAAAAGGATTGAAATCACCATTTTTCGTAAAAAAACGCATATAATAATCTTGAAAGAGTGCAAGGTTTTAAAATATTGAATGAACCACGCGAAACAATACAATAAAGAACGTCACAAATATAAGTGCTTTGTTTCCTGGAGCAATTTCGTTTTCAACATTCATTTATCAGGTAGAACTTTTAAGATTTCCTTTCAACTGTTTTTTGCAAGTTTATAAAAGTACCTATAATTGTCTCCGAATATATCTTGTTTTTGTTTTTACCATTTTGGCTACTAATTTAAAAAAAAAATAGATTACACTTGAATCTTTACTGGTTTCGGGATAATTAGTTTTTACCCGCTAGTTCAGTGCTAGCCCTATCATTCTATATTTACTGTCTTCGAAAAAAAGAGGACAACTGATTGACAAGCAGTTCCTGTAGAAAAATATTTTTGAGATGCCTCATTAGAAGGCAATATTCTCCACATTAGGAGATGAAATTGATTTTTAAAAAATCTTTTTTATCAGATTGGATGTAAACAGAAGAATTGACCTAGTACAGTGGTAGTCAGCTTGGACCCTTCTGCCCACCGCGTTCCAGCTTTCATGGTGAGCGGGCGGTAGGGGCTTAAAAATACTTACTATCATACTAACAAAAATACAAAAGTGGGTGGTTGGTGTAAAAAAGTTTGACTACCTCTGGTATAGACAAATAGTAGTAATTAGCTAATTGCTCTTGTTACGAACCATTTTGGGTGGCGAGGAAATGTAAATATTTTTGAGAACAAATCCTTAAGGAAAATAATTGAAAACTCGATAAATGTTATTTTCCGTACCAAGTTTTCGACTGGTTGATACCAAAACTGTACACGAAGAACGAACAATGAGCTTAACTAAAATATATTTTGCATATAATAAATAAACATTCATATATCTAATAATATGCAGAATAAACGTTATTTTGTTGTGTTAATATTTGTCTGTGGTATTGAAACGATATGTTTTTATTCTTTTAAGTGTGAATCAGACTTGGAAAGGTAATTCCCGATTGGCTTTCGCGCGTCACGGGAAAAGTGACTTCACTGAGTGGTCAAGCGTAAAACCCACCGGAAGACTAAAATATTTATCCTGTCAATCGATTATACATTTCAGGACTGTATTGCGAGACTTCAATCAACACTAGACCTAGTTAATTGAAATATGCATTTAAAAGATAATACTATTGATCATGAACGATCCTATATTTTAAATAAACTATTTTACGATTCAAAATTATAAAATACAGCAGTTTATTGTTTACAAACCGACGTATATATTTCTGTATAACTTTATGACACCAGGGTTTACTATTAAAGAATATTTGCGTGACATTTGCATAGTTTTTTAAAATCATATTTGCTATCAATGTGGTACATAATATGGACTCCGAATAGAGCTTATCTGAGCAAAACATGTTAGAAAACTAATTGAAATTAAGATGATCAACCTATTTCTCTTACGTAAAGTTTGAAGATAGAATAACAGCACTACGACAGGACAAGATGTTAGCTAATCGCTTACGAAATGCATCGTTCATGAGTTTTAGACAAGTTTAGTGTCGGAGATTCATTCGATTGAAATCAATGTGTTTGAAAAATTTACGTGTTTGTCCTACGATTCAAGCCCGTTTACACTGAAAATCTAACCACTTGGAAATTGACCCGATTAGACAGTAAATATAATACATTTATTGTGTTTTTAAATGCCATGTCCGTTGCCAGTGTGGAGAGTATCACTTACTTATGTCATCAGGTTCATATGTTCTCACGTGTATACTGTAAGTGGTTAAAATGGATAACGTATATATTGACGTTAAGTGGTCGAGCATTAGCCCTGGTCACGGAAGTAACTGGTTTGAATCCCAATACGAATATTTTTATAAATTGATTTATGAATTTCTATTCGAAGGTATGGATGTATAAGAAGTCTTTAATTCTTCCCTTCTACCTATTCTATCATAAGAACGGGGCGTAGCGAGAGCGATTAGCTAATCACTAGTCATGCCTATCCTTCTATTCCTACCCTCTTTGGAAAAAGAAAGGTTGAGCAACTGAGTAACAAAAAGTTCTTATAGAAATACTATTATTGAATAAAAATAATAAAAGATTTTTAGTACTTTTTCCCAACTTAAAATTTATTTGATCAGGACCGGTTTCGCTCCTCACGAGCATTATCAACTGATTATGCATTATCAAACGCTCGTGAGGAGCGAAACCGGTCCTGATCAAATAAATTTTAAGTGGAAAAAGTACTAAAAATCTTTTTTAATTTTTATTATAATGCCATTCCACCAAGTATTGACAGTGAACACCTTAAAAGTACTATTATTGAGATAAATTTCATTAGGAGTTCATATGCTCCACATTGGGAGCGGACATGGTAATATATATATATATTTATATATTCACATATGTATAGCACATTTTCCAACTGAAACAGTAATCAATATTCTATGCAGTGCTTAATATGTAGGTACGCATTAAATTCATTGATTCTAAAAATACAGGGTGTCCTAAAATTGAATAGGACAGACATATGAATAAACACATCGTTTTTTTATTCTGCTCATGTGCTCATTGGACGGATGTGGTCAATTTTTAATGCCAAACCAAATTATAAACAATAACAAACACGGACTTTACAATATTTGTGTATGTCATATACACAGAGGTCAGGGTAACGTAACCTTTTGAATCAGTAATAATGAATTGTTTTTTGTCAGATTATTCGACAAATATAAAAGTAGTGCTTTTGTAAAACACTCCTAATTATATGGTGAATGAATTCTTGCTGATCACTTTCCTGGTTAAAGGTTTTATATGGAGAAAGTTTTCGAGAAAAAACCTTTAACAGAGAACGGCTTTCTTCGAATTTGATACTATGAGTTTTGATACCAAGCCTTTCATATATTTTAACATCCTAATTTATATTGAAAAGTAATGTATTACACCGGCCGCCTGTGTGGCCGAGTGGTCAGCGTTGTTGACTTCGGTTACGGAGGGCACGGGTTCAAATCCCGGTACGGACAGTTTTATAAATTGATTTTTCAATCGATTTATGAATTTCTGTTCGAAGACATGGATGTATGTGATGTCTTGAATTCCCCTCTCCCACCTATCTTATCCTATGAACGGGGCGTATCGAGAGCGATTAGCTTACCACTAGTCCTGTCCTAGCTCTATCCTTCTATCCCTACTCTCTTTGGAAAGAGATGTTGAGCAACTGAGTAACAAGCAGTTCTCGTAGAAACACTTCTGTTGAGATAAATTCCATTAGGAGTCCACATTGGGAGCAGACATGGTTTAAAAAAAATGTATTACATGTAGTACATTATTTTACAGACTGTTTGTCTTGCAAGGTATCTCAGAAAACCGACATTTATCAATGACTATTGTGGTTGCATGTCAAAAAAAATGTACATTCATTTAGGCCAAAGGTTGGCCGTATTCGTTTTTGGCAATACCATGGCCTTGATCCCATCGAGTAACACAATGGCGACAGTGCATCATTCACGACATCCGTCATGAAAATCGTGATCCAATTAATCTGAACGCAGAATACTAACTATGGATTTATCAAAGTGTTTGACACGGATCGATGTGTTAATTATTCCACACAAACATGCCGCTCAAAACCGTGTCGATTGCATTTTGAATTTTAAACGTTTCGCCCGGATGTTTGCATACGAGGAATTCATATTTGCATTATTTTTACTTATTCAAAAATACTGTCTAGCATTTACACTGCACAATATCCACACAAAAACATGGTTAATTAGAGAAGTGTTAAGTGGATTCGTGGCGCAGTGGTCAATTTCGTTGGTTTCCGTGACGGATCTCACGGATTCGAGTTCTACTACGGACAGAATTGTTTTCAATAGATATATCGATTTCTGCTCAAAAGGTTTTGTTACTTTTAAAACTCACTTCAACTCCACTTTCAATTTTAAAATTATGTAGCGTAGCAAGTGTGATTAGTTATATATTAAGCAATTGTGAAGTTTCAGGAGCAATCAAATTTGGAGGCCCCATTTTTCTAATTACTAAATAAGACCACTTTTAGAGTGTTCACTGTCAATACATGGTGGAAAGGCATTATATTAATAAAAACAATATTTCTTTGTATTTTATTCCACTTTATTAATTAGGTCAGGACCGGTTTCGCTCATTGCGAGCATTATCAACTGATGGTCCTGACCTAATAAGTAAAGTGGAATGAAGTACAAAGGAATATTGTTTTTAATACTAAAAAAGAATTGAAAATATTTTAGGTTTTATAGAATAAATGTTATATATGTAATAAATGAACTTCAAGTTCCAAGCGTGCGCCTAGTGATCTTATGGAGTATTCCGTCCTGTCTTAACCCTATTATTTTACGATTACTCTCTTTGAAAAAGAGAGGTTCAGCAAATGAGTAGCATACAGTTCTCGTATACAATTTTCTGTTGAGATACCTTCGTATGCTTTACATTGGGAACGAACAGATACAAATATTGATGTCATATCATTATTTTTAACAATGAAAAATCGAATTTAAATTAAAGCTACATAATTATGTGCATGTATGCATATCTATTAGGTCTCAAAATATGACTTACCAGGTAACAGTCGATAGGCTTCTCGCGGGATCTGGCGTACGCCCTCTGCAGCTCTGTCTGCTTGAGAGCGTGCGCGATATGAAGAGCGCTGGCGTCAAACCTTCCGTACTGATGATGAGCAACGGACGTGACGATCGGAGGAGGTTCATCTCTTGGGCTGCGAGGTCCGTTTTGGCTGGAGTTCCCGTTCGTGTGTGCTCTGTGGCCATTTCCTACGGAAGACAAAAATATAACAGTTAATAATTATAATAAAAATTCACATTATTTTAGTATACCGATGGCTTAGCACAGGAGTGGGGAACCTGCGGCTTTTGGGTACTCTGGCGCGGCCTTCAGGCCAATTCTGTTATTATGTAAATTCCTTAATTCCTGACATATTCTGACCTAGTCCCTAGTCAATGTTTACTGCGGCCTTATGTCGAATCAGAAAAATGAACGTGGCCTTTAGAGAAGAAAAGTTTCTCCACCCCTGGCTTAGCATATACACCTCATATATATATTATATAAGCATATATACATATTATATTTATTCAAGTTTATCCGTGCACTTGAACACCTGAATATGTCAAAAGGCAAAACCCGGGTCGTTAGTAACAAAACTTGTGTGAATGTACATAATTTGAACGATTCAAATGTAATATTGAAATTCCACCATGCACCTTCAGTCGACATCTTAAATTATAAAAAGATAAGTTAATATTTTTTGCCTGACTACAGTCGATATATATTTATTTCTATACATTGATAGTGGTGTTTTTTCACTCAACATTAAATTTGCATTTTAAAATATAATAAACGTCGCTTTTAATCAATTTTAAAACGTTTATCTCATAGTTTCACTCGGCTTTGTTATTTATTAACTCAATGATAACACTCGTAAGAATCAATAAGATAAAAAGCGAAGGCGAAATTTACATAAAGACCAATTTGAAATTAATAAAAAAAGATTGTATATTTTTATTAATCAGGAAACGTTCGATTCAGCGCTTTCTCTGTGAAAGCATATTATGCAATTAAATGATTCGAATTAACTACCAGTTGTTGTGAGATAAGTCAATAATGAAATTTAATTATTTACGAGCAAGTTACTGGAATGGGTATTCCACTTGCCAAATAGGCAAGGACGTTTGCAATATTACCAACTTGAGAGCGTTTCATTTGTATTTTATTATTATTTACTCTCACCTGATTTAATGAATGGCATCAAGGTAGGTAAAAGCATTGCCGAGAAACTACACTCGACTGTAGTGCGATTCAACTGGCGTGAACTATCATTTGAGAAAATATTTTAGTTAGCTAAAAAAATACTTTCTCATGAATCATATATATATCAGCGGTTAGTGTTGTGGGCTTGCCAGATCTCGCGGGTTCAATTTTCATTACGAACAGCATTTTTTCGATCGATTTATCGCTTTGTTTATTTTGCAAGCTCCATCCCACCATTTCCGATCCTTTAACAACAAAGCGTAGTGAGAGCATTTATCTAACCACTAGTCCTGTCCTAACCTTATCCGTCTATCCCTACTAATCTCTTTAAAAAGAGAGAGGTTGGGCGACTGAGTAGCAAAAAGTTCTCATAGAAAACTTCTGTTAAAATATTTCCATTAGGAGATCATTTGCTCCACATTGAGAGTGGACACGGATAAAAAATAAATAATAGCTTTGAGTAAACAGCAAATGAAAATTTTGAGCTAAAATATACTGTATGAAATACGAATGAAAAGTAGCATTTGTGAATCGTAAATTCTTTTAATTTGGTCCTCTTATCATGAGACAAAATGTCTTAAATGCAAACTATTTGCACATTTGCGGATTAAAATAGTGTCCGTTATTGTGTAATGGAACAAATATAAATATAATATTAATCGTTTTTGCAGAAGAAAACAAAGAATTAACAATAGGTTCATCACTGCACACTTCAGAATTAGTTTGTTATAATATAACCCTTTATGTGCAAAACATAAAATATTGACAAATAACACAAAAAATTTGGCGTTATAGGTGATTTTTTCTACTCGGTTTCAAGTGATGAATTTGTGTCAATCGACATAATTGTTATTTGTGAAGATTTTATTTATACTCACCAAATTTCTATTTTAAAAAAAAACATGGCGTTCAAATAACGAATCTTGAATCCTTAACCTCTCTTTAACAGAATAGTTTAAATATAGACGTGTAGCCATTTATCGATACATAAAATGTGTTGAGATGTATTAACAATAGTTCACTTGTACTAAACATATAAAAAAGAAATTAAAATTTGTTATTTAGTATTAATCGATGTATATTTAAGCTATTATTACTATCGAATAATTATAACCAATTTCTTTACTTGTATAGCTTAACCACTTGAATACCAAGTGGACACTAGTGTCCGGAACATATGCAAGCGAACACAGATGTCCAAGACATTTAAAAATCAAATACTTGGTATTCTAATAGAATATAAGCAATATTTTGATGAATATGTGTAGTTCCATCTATACTGAGTCAATATAGTTTTTTAGAATATCGAATTCGATTGTATATTAGGCAAAATTACTTTTCTTAAAAACACGCAGTATCACTGGGACGTATTAATGATTTATTTGCGCGGTATTCAAACGGTTAAATCAACCCAAAAGTAACCTGAACACAGAAATTAAATAACTGGTCATTTCAGTACTGCCAAATTTTGCTTTAATGGCAGTTTGAAGGAGAATAAATTTCGCAGATAGAATGATTTTACTAAAATTCCAGCGAAAATTTAGTATCGCTCAAAACGCATTTTGCTGCAACATTATTTTCTGTGTATTCTACTTTCGTAGTGAATGCGTAGTAAAAATAAATAATAAAATATTATTACGCTGATAGATCACTTATCGTGAGTCTTGTTTCGCTATCTAGGTAAATATAATAGTATCGACTATGTCATAAGCAGTGAGGAATGAAATTGTTGCAGATTATATAAAATAAAATATCTTTCTTTGAAAGTAACAAACAAACCGGTGACCGCTCAAATATCTATGTCCATACGATTGATTTGAATACAGAGTCGAATTAGTAAAAAGCATTAATTTTAAGATAAACGTCCGTATTTTTTAAAATAAATGTTCACTTATGATATCTAAAAAATAGTTGTTTTTTTGCTAGAAAGAGTTCCTTCAATAATGAAAGTGCTGTGGTGAGATATCTGTCTTTAGAAGAAAATTCTCTTATTTTTTTGGATAATCCAATTTTGACACGACTTTGAATATAGCACGAAATTGCATAGTATCTCAATTATAGACTTATGAGATTTCCCAATTCGGCTCTTATGCGACGATATGGTCTCCTAATAGTGGTATCTCATTATGAGAATTTCTGCGAGAACTCAGTTTCTCAACCTTTCCTTTTTACAAAAGAAAGTAGATATAAAATTAATAGACCTAAAGCAGAACTAGTGGTTAACTAATTGCTCTCGATTTTAATAAAAAAATATTTGTCATTACAGGTAATGTCAACGCACCAATTTTAGATCCTACGAGAAAAACTTGATGAGAATTTATTGTAAGTCACTTGAGATCAACACGAGGTAGATTGACATGTGTAAATGTAGTGGAGAGGTGAAAAATTAAGTAAGGAAATAAATTTTATAACTACATATGTTATTCCTCTGATTGTGACATGTGTTTTGCTGAGACTGAAGACAGACCGTTGGATGATTTTCGAATAGATTTGTCTCTTTATTTATTACGTATATTAATATTTTTTAACACGATCTGTTGAATGAAAAATCAAATTAAATTTTATCTACTCAATTGCGTTGGCCACAGGTTCAAATGCCACATTGAACACTCAAGTAAATATAATTGAAAACTGAAATTTCTTCTCACCTGCAAAATGCAAAAAAAAGAGACAAAGGTCAGAATAATGTAAATCTTTCCTTTATTATCTTTTTCCGGTAGAAAATAACAACCAAGAACATTTTTTTTTGATAAGCTACATACGTCGTCCATATTCTCAACATTAGAAGCGGAATACAGCCACTAGAAAACAATATTCGAACAAATATGCTTCTGAACATACTTACATTCACATTATCACTTTACCCGATTCTAAAAACAGAGCGCAAGAAGAGTGATTAATCAACTAATTGCCTTTTCTTAGCCTCAACATTTCCTGGTCCAGTAAAGAAATTTTAAGCGATTGAATAACAATCAGTCCTCGTAAAAAACTGTAAAAAATACTCCATCAAGAGTCCATATGAACCACATTGGTAGACGACGTGATATTTTAATCAAATCGTTTTCTATTTAAATGCAATCAAACGTAATAAAAAAAAGCTTTTTGAGTGTTTACTGTCACTGCCTGGCGGAAAGGCATTATATTAAGAAAAAAGTCTTTTGTACTGATTCCCCTTTTTTAAAATGAAAGAGTACAAAAGAGAGTTTTATTTAAAAACAACAAAAAAAACTGTTGATTAAAAATTCTTAATATTTTTCACGTTGTTGTAAAAAAAATGTCAGATTCGGCTCTGAGCCGGAGGCTTAAAGGCGGTACCTTCCTACATCTAATGGACCGTGTGTAACACTTGTGGAAATATTTCTCCAAGTTGAATGACCGCTTCAATGAGAGAGACAGAGACAGACTAAAATATTGTTGGGTAACTAACTGTATTGAAATTGGGCCGTTCTTGTTCGACTTTTACTAATCATTTTCATATGACCAGCCGCGCTACGCGCATGCGTAATCCTCTTCCGTATCGATAAAAAAATATTTGAAATACCATCAAATTATATATTAAATTATCAAGAATATATCTTGATAGTTTAATTTATCGTTGTATAATATGTATACGTCAGGTCCGTAACGCAGTAATCAACGTCGCACGCTTCTGTGACGGATTTGTACTGAGATTCTCAAGTTCGAATCCCAGTACGAATTTTTCTGTTCGAAGGCACGGATAATTGTGATGTCTTAAAGTTTCTTCCAGTCCTACAACAATAACAGGACGTAGCGAGAGTGATTAGCTAACCATTAGTCTTGTCTTAAGGATATTATTTCTATCCCTACTCTACGAAAAAAGAGAGGCTTATTTTTCGTTTACTTCCACTAAGAAGCCATATGCTTCACATTGGGAGAGAACAGTGATTGAAAAAATGTAATGGGAAAAAAATATTTTAAGCGAGACTACATTTTCACTACCCTTTTAGTTAAATTAAATCTAAGCATTTTTCCACTAATACAAATATATGAGGACTAGGGAAATAGCAACAGTTTTCATTATTCTAAATCAATCGCGTACTTCTGACTTTAAAAGGTTAACCTTCCATGGCTCGTTATCCAAAATACATTCATGGTATTTATTTTGCCAAATTCTTTAACTCTTATCCAAAGTATCTTTTGCCAAGATAAGAAACTGTCAAAACATAATAATGTTCTTATGTTGAGTTATAAAGAGTCACTCCATGCAATTAAATGAGTTTAAAGTTGTAAAAAAAATGTATATTTAAACACAAAAATACAAAATGACTTTTGTTATAGTTTTTCTCATTATTAAACAACAATTTCCGCCAAAAATATTAAATTTGTTTCCAATAGTTATTTTAATACAGGTCAATTTGCAAATGTCTTAATATATCCAAAAGTAATATCAAATAAAATAACTTGAAGCTAAGGCAGAGTCTATCCGAAGATCTCTCTGAAAGAGGCAAAACACGTGTCACAGTTTGTAGCACAATACGTGAAATAATCTAAGTTATTTTATTTGATATTAAAATGATCTTCCACAAAGTTACGGCCGAATCCATCGAAAGTATAATCCTCGAAAGTTACTATGTTTTTGTCATAACATCTTCAATTTCTTATGAGCAGTTATGACTTTTTTCGAATGGCTTTAATAATATTTAGTAATACTGATATATTGCAATCAAATTATTTTCAATGCAGTTGTCAGGCTGAAAAAACATTTCTACCGAAAGTTACACATGATAAAAAGTATGATTAAGACGTCACCTTCAAAGATTTCATTGTTTTTTTGTTTTATTGCATTTCTATGTCATTTTAAATAGCACTCGTATGAAAGCAATTAATTTTGATGTTTTAATTGAAACTTTCGTAAAGTAGCGAAATAAAAAGCTTAGCGCGGAAAATTTGTGTAAAAAACAAACAATGGTATTTCACTAAGCAATTAAAAATTAAGACGTATCCCAAAAAAGTCGTGAACAAATAATATATGGTATGTTACATATTTTGTAATATGGGAAAATGTGGGTTACATTCATTTGTTGTGTAATTAATTGCTTACGTTGATTACAACTTTTTGAGACGAAATATAACACATTTTATTGTGTAAACTGGTATTTCTTGGTGGAAAGACATTTATGTGACTACAGTTTAGTTATTAGTTCATAATTTTTATAAAGCCATTAAATTGAAACATATTTTAGTTAGTTAAACATACTGACTTAGTAAAAATGCACAATGTCAATACATATTCTCATCTTATCTAACCTAATCTAACATATGTTGAAAAATAAAATATAATAAATCGACTTTCTGATTAGTTAACCACTAGTCCTGTCCTAGGCATATTCTTCTATTCCGATTTATCTAAACGTAAAATAGGGGTTGAGTAAAAAACAGTTCTCGTATAAAAATTCTGTTGAGATACATCCATTGGAACACGGATGGCGAACCTATGGCACGCGCGCCCGAGGTGGCACGTTTGAGAATTTGGATGGCACGCGAACGATTTCCAAGTTCAAAAAATATATGTTTTTATTAAATAATCTTTGATTTATTAATTTATTCCGTTTTGTTATTTTTCAAATGTTGTAGCAATTGTTATTTTTAAGCTTGTAAATAAAATTCAGAAAAAAAATACATTTTTTATTTTTTCTATTTTGTTATTTTTTTCACTGCTTGGGCACGCCCCACAATCAAGAAATGATATTTGAGGATTTTTGGCACGTGGATCTAAAAAGGTTCACCATCCCTGCATTAGGAGATCACATGCTCAACATTTGGAGTGAAAATGAAATTAAAAATACATATTTATACTTAGAAATTTAACCGATTTCATTTTGTATTGCTTGTAAGCCGCTTTTCAACAATTCATTATAATTGGAAGAATTATATACGTTAATACGAATATTAAATCATTCAGTTGATTCAATATCTCTTAGCATCACAGTAAATAACACAACACTTCTTTGCAACTTATAACTGTGTCATGTTCAGCCGATATCCAATAATTACTGTTATCGACATTTAACTAACGATAATTATTTTAAGCTGGTACGAAGGAAAATGTCTTAAACACATTCCAAGGCAATAAGAAAATTAACAACACTACGCGAAGTAGGCAGTGATGTAACGAAATAATTGTTTTAAGGTTCGACTAGTCGATTTCGTCACTGCACTGTATACATTCATGTAATGTTTATTTATTATGATTATGTCATGGCTATCTCACGTGTAATTTATTAATGCTAACACTAGAATTAAATAGACACACAGTCTCGGAAGTTGTAAACCAGACATGTTCAAATCGTGACCCAATTGAAGGTTTCCAACTATCTTTACATTTTGCGTTTTGTGATTGACAAAATAATGAAAAAAGAACGAATTATTTTGTTAGAGAGAAATTAATACTTGGATGGCCGCATGCCAGCGCCAGACATTAGTGTGTAGTAATGTAAGTGTTATGCAGGACAGCGCTATCTGTACGAGTAAGACAAAGTGAATGTAGTGCAGTCCTATTACAAGCTGGTTGCTATCTCGCTCTAATGGGTAGAGTAAGAGTGATACAGTTAGATTTCTTTTAAAGAACAAATATTTGTTAGAAATTCGTTCAATATGAATGAATGAAAATGAAAAATAAACACAAACTTGAACTGACAAGAACTGTTAAAGTTCATCCGTGCATTTCAACGCCTGAAGATGTCGAAAGGCGAAACCCGGGTCGTAAATAAAATAAAAACTTGTGTGAATGTAAATAATTTGAACGATTCAAATTTTATCTATTTGGACTTATACTCATCTTATACTCAAGTCCGCCTGACCAAGAAATATAGTTCACTTTTAAGTTCACGTTTAGATGTTGAGTCACAAAATAACAACCAGTTGTCGTAGAACAACTTGTTTAATTTGCCAATAAAGTCAAGTCATTTCATTAGTACATTATTCCATACAGAATAACTCAAGTTCACAGAGATGATCGCAATATACAATAATGCAATCGATCACTTGGATTTCAAGAGTGCTACCGATAGACAAATAAAGTTTGAAAAAATGAAAAAAAACATTATCATCTATCAAATTTGAATCGTTCTAGCTTCGTACATTTCCATACGTGTTGTCATTAATGGCCCGGGCTTCGTCTTTTGGTAGCTTCAGGCAAATCAAGGTCGTTAGTGACAAAACGAAAGAAAATATAACCAACTCGAACTGTTCAATTTTGATTTTGAAATTTCAACATGCACCTTTAGTCGAAATGTTAAACTATTATTTATCGACCGGTAAAAATAAATATATTATATATATATAAAAATGTTTTATATTTTTACTGTCTGAAAATTCCTTCCGGTATTTTTTAAACTTCTCTATGAATCCGCTTCTTTGAAAATAGCATTATTAACTATGGTCGTCGCCCTTGACAACGCGTTGATTGGATGGTCTTTTGTCATTTTTCGTGTGATTCCTTCTAGAATTTTCGATATCAACCATAAAAAAGAAGAGTGCTTTATTTCTTAAAAAAATATCACCAGAATATTAAAAAACGACATTACGAGCACAAGCAGTTTTATTATATTTTTCAATATTGTAATAATATAATACTAGCTGTAAGCCCGTTGACCTCAACGGGGGGATTTTTGTTGCATTTTTAAGTAGTCAGAAAATTTAATGGCGTGAAAAATAAATTACCATTAAAATTATAATAAGCCAGAAATTCTAAAAGTAAAAGAAATATATCTCGGGGCATATATCGACAGCCCTGCCCTGCAGTATTTAAATTGTAAATTATTTAATTTTTGGAATAATGTTTAAATTTGCTAACAATCATTTTTCGTAGTAGCAGAAATAGACCTCGGGGCATATATTGACAGCCCTGCAGTATTTAAATTGTAAATTATTTAGTTTTTAGAATAATGTTTAAGTTTGCTAACAATCATTTTTCGTAGTAGCAGAAATAGACCTCTATTATATAAAATATATATTTTATTCAACTAAATTTCAAATACGCTAGCAAATATATTTCGTAGAAGAAGAAAAAGACCTGAGGACATTAGTACGAACATATTTGTGATTATTTGTGGTTTGTGATTATTTTAGCGACTATTAATATATGGATAAAAATCTGTTTGAGCATTGGTGGCGTATATGATTGGAAAAATATCGTCGGTGAAGAGTCAGATACAAAAATTGTTGTCAGATTAGTAGAGTGGTATTTTACTTTCTATTGCAGGTCAGACATAAAGTACAGAACTTGATTTTGAAAAGCCGCTTTGGTAAACAGGTGAATGGGGTAAATGATAAAATTAAATTGTTTAAGATCCAGTAAGACGATTTACATACTATTAGCAAGTCCTCGCAGATCTAGTTTCACTTTCGCGATGGAAATTTCACCGACTCGCGTCATTTGATGTCTTTTCGCCTGATACAACGTCAGTTTCAAAACGACGAACAAATCTGGACAAACTTGTATTCAATGCAGATTTGTGTTTATTACATTTCCAATTTTTATTACGGAGATGTATTTATCCAATCGTTATCATCTTTCGGACATTATTTAATATTAGATCTTCACTATGAATTCTGCTTTTCTCTTTTACCAAACCGAATGCATCACGCCGCCGTCGAAGGTCACTGATGACCATCCATAGGATGTACTCGGGAACTACAGGACGCTGAGATGATATAGAAGGAAGCAAGGAGACTGACGAGGGATAAAAATTCTGGAGGAACAACGTGGTTGCCATATGCTCTGGATAGAAAGCAGATATGGTTTTAATATATATATTAAATAGTTTTAAATAATAAATTTATGTTGACAACTAAACCTCACTTAACATAATTAGGGATTTCAATACCGGTAATATTGAACCCGAGATCCCGATTCATGGTGTTTTTACAATAGCAAATTATCGGCTTTGAAAATATAAAATATCGTCATTTCAGTATCGAAATCATTACATTACAACAAAATCAATAGATAACTTTTTAAGTTATTTTCAATTCCTCTTGGAAATGCATTTTTCGGATAACATAAAAACGTCAGAAAATTCCATCTAAAACAATTGATATATATTAAAATCTGAACAAACAGTATGTTGGTTACATAATATAAGATGTTTTTAAGGCCGCTAAGATTCGGAGGCTCCAACCGCGCACCTCATTCGTCAATAAGATAATCCGCCACTGTGCATGTCCTAAAATAAATTGGACTTATTCATATTTATTTAGGAAGAATAATTTCATATTTTTGTTTCCAGTGAATAGTCAGTTAATTCGCTATAGAAAAATACTCTACTTCAAACAGCAAAATCACGAGTTTCGATTGATTTTGCAATTAATGAATAAACTAATCGATGCCTGACTGAAATTTACAATCCTGCAGACTTAATATTTTTTTGCCAATTTCGGAAAAGAGTTTCACAACTATTTACTGTGTTCAATAAATTCAATTTGTCTTTTATCAACCCTATTTTACTGTGTCAGTCACTTACAATAATAATAATCAATTCTTGCGTTACGATGAAAAACTTTGTTTTCAGATAAAATTGAAACTTGTCCAGTGAGAACGGTCTGCAAGAGCAATGCTCTATCGTCAACCGCGAACCTCCTACATTGCAGAAAGTCGTGTGACCGATTTTTTCACCTAGTCCAGTGAGTGGATGTGGTGACATGCGTGCCTGATGTGACAGTGTGACACTATTTACAATGCATAAACATCTATTCAGTTTCTCTTTTGAACCGTAATTAACTTATTTTTTAGATTTATTCTACGTACTCTCACTTTTGGATATTGGACTATCAACCAAAAGTGAACAACTCAAATATTGTTTTTTTTTTTTGCTTTTTTATGTTTCTATGTTGGGCGATTTCCAAATTAAAATGCTTGTTAAAATGCTTAAATTGTATGTTATAGGTGTTAAGCATTTTAATTTTGTGTAATTATAATGTAATTTGTAAATCCTTTTCATTGTTAGTAGTTGCTTACACCTTTTATTTCAATTTAACTTGTATAAATAGCACTGTTTATATATTTTTCTTATCAGTTGATAATGCTCGCGATGAGCGAAACCGGTCCTGATCAAATTAATTTTATGTGGGAAAAGTACTAAATAAAATATGTAAAAACGACTTTTAGCATCATGAAAATGACTCTTTGGTTTATTTTCTTGTGTATTATATGTGCGTATCTGGCTTCACTAAGTATTTCTCACCTCTGTAGCGATCACGCCCTTCCGTCAGCAACAATGGTAAGGGAATAGAAGCTACAAAAACATTAGCGATGAAGGAAACTTGAAGAACTTTGAACTTTATTGAAAAAAGAGAGATTGAGCAACTGAGTATCAGGCAGTTTCCGCAGAAAACTTATGTGAAAATCATGTACATTAGAAAGGATATCTCTAGTATATGATTAAAAAATAGTTGTTATTAATAAAACAATAAGCGGGTGATCAGTGAATCAAAAGATATGTCGATGTTAATAAAATAGCATTTCGAACTGTATTCAGCCCGTCGTAAAAAGGTTGCCAATCGTTGCTCTAGTGCTGGCGAAGTTTCCCATACCTGTTTGCCAGCGCTATTCGTGATGTAATAGAAATAAAAATCGCAATACCGACCAGTCCAGGGATAATCAAGGCGTCGGAAACTGAGCCAGATTAAATGTCACTCGGTGCTCCAATGAAAGTAAACGTGAAACAATAAACGACATTTGCATATTGCCGCCTAATTTATAGATCCGGTATTGTGTTTGACTTGATTGTTTTTCTTTTTTTGTTTTGAAAGGCTGTCGTCACTAAAAATGTTGGATAATCAAACTTGTATTAAATGCAAAAAAAGCCACCAAAAAACAGGTACCATTGCTCTGAGTGTAGTGACCAGTGACAGTATTTCAAACTAGATGAGAGATAAAATATCACGAACCAAACATGTTTGTATGCATCCTGCCTGTTATTTTCTCACGTCGAATTCCTTCTTAGAATTTATTGTTAGCTTATTAGCTTTCTCTTAACATATTGATAAGATAACCACTGCAGATATCTTTTGTCAAGAATTATCGGTATACCTAGAACAAGTTTTAACCTTTTCAGTACCGCGATGTTTTAAGCTAAAAAAAACATTCACTAACATAGACTTCATACAATATAAGCTTGCCGGCCGCCTTTAGGGTGACCATGATGTAATTTATATTTTTTAATAATTAAATTATCCATTTATTTATAACTATATATATTTATACAAGAGAATATCATTTGATGTTTAGTTTAGTTTAGTTAGAAGTTTAACTAAAATACATAAATAATAGTTTTTTTTTGTGTATTATGTCGATTAATTGCACACATTTTTTTATTAAAATATTTAGGATTGTAGCGTAGCATAATTGACGAATGTCCAATATTTAAAAACTAAAACTCTCCTTTATAAGATGGGAGCCGGTTTTGCTCACAACTATAAGAATATCTTTTTTTCCTACCTCTACTCTCTATTAAAACTATATGTGGGGTCCGCGAAGCGGATACATACCTAGTTTCCTGTCTAAAGTTCTTGCTAGAGTGGGTACAGACTAAGTCTTTATTTCCCTTTCCAGTATGTGACTTCGACTTCGTCGACAATGAATGTGAATTCTATATATTTATTATGTAATGTAAAAAAATGCACTGTATCCAGAAATTTTGATCACAGTAAGTAATTACTATCTAAAAACATTAATAAATGAATAAATCAATAAATATTTACCTAGTCAACATTCTCGTGTATTTTTTTATGTAGTTATAAACATTTATAACCACTTCTTTAGTCTAACCGCACAGTGCTTTACCTCATCCTATTTCGTTACTTCTGACATTATATTATGGTCACCCTTGTTTTCGAGAGCAAAAAAGCGACCCTTGCGTCTTTTGACCAATCACAGAAGAAATGCATACTAATACACTTACACGTTCTGTGTATTATACACAAAGCGTATCAATGTGGTAAAACGGCAAACTTAAATAAATTCAACTATACCTTCCGCATTTTTTTAATAATAGTTTTAAAAAAATAGGACTGAATTTATGAATATTAAAAGTTTACTTATAAAATGATATATATAGTTTAATATTTTCAAGTTACATTCGTGGTCTTCAGTGGCCTTACGGTATTCACGCCGTTCGTATGTGGCAGTCATCAGTGGCCTTACGGTACTGAAGCGGTTAAATGACTGACATTATAATATCAAGTTTGGTGAATGTATTCGTAGTATCCGAGTGGTTAACGCGCTTGAATTTTAGTCATATTTAGTTGAGGTGTCGATTAGTCTGAGCCCCTGCATGGACAATAGTTTTACAATTGCTTTGAAGATTTTGTTGATATGAATGAATTTATGTGATGTTACCGTTTCTCCCACAGTTCCTTCTCATGAAATTACATGTAGAAATGCTCCATTAGTTTAAAGTGGAAACTAAGCTTTTTTTAAATATTTATTTGTAATAAATTCAGGTCCGTATCGCAGTGGTCAACGTCGTTGGCTTCCGTGACGGATATCCCGGGTTCAATATTAAATACTTGCCTACAACATTAATTGCTGCTTATATAACCACAGCAAAATCCTAGGTCTTTTTTCAGCCAAGTGGTGTACGCTTCGATCCACTCAATTCCGTGGTCAAGGGCTCGAATCTCTAAAAAGAAACGCTAATATACTATATTTGTAATCGATAAAGAAATTTATATCGGACTGCATGTGTGTGACTCTGAAAATGTTGCATAAGAAAAACGATTTGTCAAATACTAGCTTTCTTATCCACCATTATTTTTATAATCTCTAAAAGTCGGGAAACAAGCAAATATCACTAAGGGAAAATTTGCGTGAGACCAGTATCCTAAAAATATGCTTTCATCGTCTCTAGTTTCTAACTAGTTTCTGTTTAAAAAAAAAAACGTATGCCAAGATGTTCAGTTAGGGGCTCATGTATTGAACAAAGAAGCCGGACATGAATAAAAAAAACATATTGAATAAAAGCTATAAGATACGACATACAGATAATAGAAAGGAGTTTAATTTTAATGGCTATATTACAGTGTTTTTAAATACTCCCTGACCTTGACATATTGATTAGGAAATATTTATTTATATTTGATTTTGAAACAATATTCATAGATTCAATAAGACTTACTATTCGTGTTTTCAACAATACATTATTTAAACTACAAATTAACATTATTTGGTTGTATGAATGTAAAGTTTATCGCCGTGATGTTGTTTTTCCATTCATCGTTTTTTCGCGTTTGTCGTTTTTTATCGTTGTTCCGGGTAAACATCCGTAAGAACGCCGTTGAATAATTACTTTTACAAACTTTGTCAAACTTATTTGTCACAATACTCAGAAGCATGTACAACCCCATTCAGACGCAATACTGTTAACACCATATTATAATTTGACCCATTAGGGGCAGGGGTGGGCTGGAGGGGGCTCGGAGGGGCTCTTGCGAGCGCTTTGTTAAATTTTACTAAGGCCGGCGAGCCCCTTGTTAATTCAAGCGAAAACAATATTCTCAGATGAAATTAGTAAATAACTGCAATTTATGACTTATTTATTATCTATAACAGCTTAAGTATACACAGTAGTACATTTTTAGTCATTTGCATTGATAAGTTTATGGTAAATTGCATATTATCAAACAATGGATTGCTTGTTTAAGTATTGCATATAATTGCTTCAGAGTGATAAAAAAAATCCACTCTTTCCCCAGAGTACCGCGAATCGCTTTGAGATAAAGCGAGACCTTTGTTAACGTATTGGCAGCCCACCGCTGATTAAGGGTGCAGTGAGCCAAACGGTATTTTAGAAAAAATAAGTTATTAATTATCGCGTAAAAATTTATAAGTGATAAAAATCATCCCCTTCCCCAGAACACCGTGAATAAGTTTCAGATTAACCTTTAGGAGTGAATACATTTATACACACCTTACTTTAATCAACTGCCATTTCTTAACATGACAATTTTGTGACTTTTTCCCAATGAGTATATGTAATTCATACTTAGAGCATATATATGCTTACAAACAGACACTCCTGTGTTTAGTTTCAAGTACTTCCATACTCATTTACAGAAAAATGGCGCCGACGTACATCTACGTCCATACTCCTCTAAAGGTTAAGCAAGCCTATTGTTAAAGTATTTTCACCATACCGTTGTGTATATTCAAAAAAGTTAATCATGTGTTTTTGTGTTGGTTTTCGGCATCAATCGTTATTTCCTTTCCATCGTTTTCGCAGGGTCTTTCGAAAAACAATGAGTCTGAATTTAACAATATTTCTTTATTAAGTACTTCACTGTGGCAACCATAAGAGATATACAATATGTGTTGCACTTTTGACTAGCTCACTTTGGTCGAGTGAAAGTCAAAGCGATTGAAAAAATATTTATAATAATTATAACAGTTAAAAAAATGAGACGTGGGAATATGCATTCAAAACGTTCCGAGCACTCTGTTAAATGAATAAAAAAACTATCAAAAATAGCATGGGAAAAATATAATATCAAGCCATCAAGTGTAGGGATTGGAACACCGGAAGAACTTAATATCAATACCGGTATTTTCAAACAAAAAAAAATGATTTTCGATCGATTTATTAATCTTTGTTTGAAGACATGGATGTCTGTGATATCTTATCAACCATCTAATCCTAAAAAAAACCGTCTTACCTTTATCATTATATTCAATAATCTCTTTTAAACAGTGTTGGGGTCAAGAAGGAGCTCGTGAGATCCTTTTGCTAAATTTTACTTAACGCGGTGATTCTCTGCTTAAACTAAGAAAAACTATTTATTTTCTACAATGGCTTAAGTGTAAAGTTTGAAATAATATGAAATAATACTTATTTCCGCATAGTTCTTAGAGCTTTTCACTTTGGCAGTCTTATGTTGGCCCGTACATTTTCCTATCGATTGATATTATTATTTTACCGGATAATTCATATTGTAACTGATTATAAGTATATTAAGTAATATTTTATTGCTTTAATAATTGAGTATAATGGTATAAGAGTGATAAAAAAAACTGTCCCTTTCACAAAATACCGCAAATAGGCAAGCTAGATAAAGTTATTGGAAGCCTTCGCAGCTTAAGAAAGATTATGCATTGGATTAATCAATTTTCGTAGAAAACCGCTCAGACACGGTCTATATTCTCCACATTGATAGCGAATATATTTTTTTTTAAATAACAACCATTTATTATAAATCAGAATAACAAAAAGCTGTTTTTTATAAGTATCCTGTATGTATTGTTTCTACGAATTAAATCATAATATCGAAAAAGATAGTTAATTAATACCAGAATCTGTCAAAATTCATGTAAATATTTCTGATAATAGTCGCCTCTAATGCAATAATCGTAAAAAATAGTAGTTTTCCAACACTGGTATATTAAAATTAAAAAGGCAGCCAAAAATACCGGTAAACGTGTTACGGTAATACCGGTGTCGAAGCCCCTAATCAAGGCAAAACTGTTTTATGTATGTGGCAAATTAGTTCCTTGAACTCAAGCAGGTAGTTAACTACCTGTATGTCGTATTAAAAACAATGTCAATATGTTAATTCATTATTGCGTATGTTAATTAAAAGAAAAGCGATGATAGTTTATCAGACATCTGAATGTATATCTCTTGTTTGAAGTCAGATTTCAATTTGATACGCTGACTAGAATAAATTATTGTTAATATTCTAATGGATTTTATTATCACCATCAATCAGATCGATCGTTAAGTTTTATATACAATGATAATAAGCCAATATTTATTTATTTTAATATGGTAATCATATTCTCGACAATACGACATTTCTTCTTTAACAATGTAAAGTAGATAATCTTTTATAGAGCTATCTCAACAGAAGTTGCTTAGTGTTAAGTAGATGAAAATGAGGCTAGGATATGACTAGGGATTCCAACTCGGATATCCGGATATTCGATATCCGGATATATCCGACCCTTTTTAACTATTCGATATCCGGATATTTGGGGAAATATCCGGATACTATTCGTTATAATTTTTAATGAAATATTTTACAAAATAGGTGAAAGATGATATGAATTCTGGGGCATTTACTACCTGGGAGAAACCATTACTTAAGAGTAGTGTTTTTTTTACCTTCCCCAAACTCAGGTATTATGAATAAATATCTCATCTTGTTATCTTAAAACTTAAAAGTTCGACGAATCGGCTCGGACTCGAGGCAAAAAAAACCTTTAATGCCGAAATTTCATTCATTGAATAAATGCCGTTGCAGTAATCTAATGCAGCAAATATTCAATATTTTAATATGATGGAATAGTATTGAAATGTGTATTGTCTCTATCTAAGGCATTTCAGAAGTGGGAAATGATTTTGTGAGGATAATAATAAAGAACTTAGCAATAATAATGCAACGTTATTAACGGCCGAGGGAGTTTATAAATTTGTTTTCAATAAGTTGGAAAAATTTAGAAGTTCATTAAGTGAAGAATTTTTACATGCGATTAAAAAGAGAATGAACAAACGCCGACATAAACAAAATAATAACACTCGTGATATATCTACAAAGTGAAAATGTTCCCAGTTCTAATGAACATTTTCGATACTCAAATAAATATGAGGCCATTTCTTTAGCACAAGTATTATTAAGAGAATTCACCCAAATTTTTATCTAGTAATGGTGAAATCTCTCAAGACTCTGATGTAGAAATAACACCTCTCTCTTTTTCGACATCCGAATTGAAAAAGATTTTAAATACTTAGATCAATTTTAAAAAAGGACGGAAAAGTTGGACGTGTTGCTTAAAACACTTCTAACAATAAAACCAACATCAACTGCAACGGAACGAGTATTTTCAACAGCAGGACAAGTTAAAACTAAATTAAGATCAAATTTAATATATGATACATTTAATGCTCTCTTATTTTTAAAATATGAATTGTTAAAATCTGAATAAATGACTTATATAACAAATGAACTCGTTTTTAATGTATTATTTTAGTACATAAATTTACATATGCAGTAATGTTTTGTTATTTTCATACTTACTGAAACTATCCGGATATCCGGATATATCCGGATAGTTTCAGTTTTACTATTCGATATCCGGATAGTTGAAAATGACGAATAGTTGGAATCCCTAGATATGACCAATGTTCCCTCTAATTTTCCGAAGGTTCTGTGCGCAAAATAAATTGGCTGTGCAACTTTGAAGGGAAATTTAAAAAAATGTACGCCACATAACGGTATTTAGACCTACTTAACGAAATTGTTTTTGGGAGCGTGGCCCCTTTTGAGTGTCTTTATTTTTCTGTGGCCCCCATACCTTTTTAATTTTTTTTTAGCTCACCATGGAATTTGAAATCTCCGATTTGGTACTTTTTCCCAGAATATCTCCGAAACACCTTTTTTATTTTTTTTGCTCATCGAGGAATTTGAAATCTCATAATTGTGTGCGCTCTGTTTTAATGCATGTGCGCGCACTCACGCGCACAGCTTAGTGGGGAAAAGGGGATAAAGCTTTTGCTATTCTCTGTTTAAATAATTGGATGAGTGGGAGAAAATGCAAACTTTACAGACAAATCGGTATCGATCGTTTAGTTCAATAGTCAGACAGTTCCAAAATCCTGTTTTGAGATAATGGTAAAATTAATATTTAAATGATCACCATTAATCAGGTATTGTTCATTTGTTTTACAAGATTTATACACTTTTACAGATCTCTCGAGTTTGAGTCACAACGAACTATTTTTTTGTTCAAATAGTAGTAAGCACTAGTTAGTTACAGATTAATATCATCACTTTTTTACATTTGACAATTCTGTATTAAAATTTTACTATTTCAATTCCTAATTATTTACGAATGTCTTGAAGTGAAATGTGATATTAATATATGTATTCCATTTTGTTCATGAAAAAAAACCTAAAATAAATAAGGTGTTTTGATTGAGATGAATCAATTTATTGTAAGGACAGACCAGGGGTGGGCTGGAGGGGTCTCTGGAGCCCTTCGTTAAATTGTATTAATCCCGGTGAGCCCCTTGTTAATTTAAGAAAAAAAATATTCTCAGATCAAATTAATATATAACTGCAATTTCTGACATATATTATATTATCTACGACAGCTTCATTAAACACAGTAGTACATTTTTAACCATTCAGATTGATAAGTTTACAGTAAGTTGCATATTGTTACATATTATAAGTATATTAAGTAACCATCGATTGCTAATTTAAGTACTGCATATAATTTCATAGGAGTGATAAAAAAATTCACTCCTTCCCCAGAACACCGAGAATTGCTTTGAGATTAACCGAACCCCCTGTTAACGTATTGGCAGCTCACCGCTCCATAAAACTTCGCTGTTTAATCATGCCACTACCTCCGTATTTATTATATACATACAGTTATCTGTTAGTGGAATACTATTATGAGAAATGCCATTAAAAACTCTGATGATTTTACAATTACACGAATGTTTGTAAATAAGTCATTTAACAATTGTTCTTATTAATAGACATCGCTTTTGTCCGTTTCACCTGCCCTTTAAGTACACGTTTGAGCTATCCAGTAAAATAATTAATAAAAATTGGAAAATATAACCAATAATTTAAAGTATTTCAACCTTTGTATTTATCATATTAGATAGGCGGTCGGGAAACCGGGGTAAATTACCCCAAATGGGGTAAAAATGAAATTTTTGGGGATAATAAGGAAGTTTTTCAAAACCTTCAGGGGGGAAAGTTTTCAATTCAATTTTGATTGTTCCAATATGAGAATTTTATTTTGTTTGTCTATTATATACTTACTATATTCATGCATTTTTTTTTATTTTCCGTGTAAATTTCTCTCTTTTTCAAAATGAGGGGGTAATATCGACTTACGCAAAAATATTTTGGGGTTATGGTTAAAGAAGTTCTTCGACCGCTGTATTAGATTGAGAGCAGGTATGGTCTTAAGAAAAATATGATTGGTACTTCAGTATTCATTCGCAGATGTGTTACATCATTAACAATAAATAATAACACAAATCATCAGAATTTTCGAATAAATGAATATATCATTTATTATTTACAGAGATGACTTAAGCGAAATGACGTTGGCCACCTCAAAATTTCTAGGAGCGGCATTAAATACTACTTATGGAAATTATCAACAACAGTTCATTTATAATTATTACAGATGAAACGTGTTAATGTAATAAAAACAGTTCTCCACGCTGGCTCTGGGTGAGATATTTGTGGTTTGCCTTTTTTCATCGCACGCTTGCCATGTTTGCATGAAATTTAGACGATTAGTTTTTATTGTACCAATAATAAATAATTTAGAATTACCTACTCGTATTAGATTGCGGACCGCTTGTTTACTTGTTTTTAAGAACTTCAAAAATGTTGTATTTTCTGTGTAAGAAATATATTATATTAAAGAATCTATTTTAAGCTAACTTATTGCTTACTAGCTGTAAGCCCGTTGACCTCAACGGGGGAATTTTTGTTGCATTTTTAAGTAGTCAGAAAATTTACTGGCGTGAAAAATAAATTACAAACTTATTTATTGAATAAGCCAGAAATTATAAAAGTAAAATAAATATATCTCGGGGCATATATCGGACCGTCTTTCTTGACGTCACCGAAAAGGCGAAATCGGGGACCGACAGACAGACGGAAAGACGGACATTATCGACTATTAATATATAGATTTTATATACAGGACTGTGGAGTCGGAGTCGTGAAAAATATATATATTTAATCGTGTTTATTCAAACAAAATAGTCCAAAGTGTTGACATTGCATGCTTGGCTGATTAAAGATGATCTGATGGTATACATTTCGACTGTGGAAAGGAAAAAGGACGCAACCCACACATATCAAATTTTACAGGAGGCGCTAAAAACGTGTCTTGATGATTTTGTGACATATGCAAATTATGAATTGTACACAACGTTGAAGTGCACGGAGACTTCTAAACTGGTGTTAAATTGACATAATCTAATATTTATTAAAGAAATTGTCTGGGAAAAGCCTATATTGCAGTCTTTTTCTTGGTGTTAATTTTTTACAAGCTCATCTTTTTCAAACTTAAAAGCTTAATTTAGATACTAATTAAGCATTTGCAGCTTGCATCCTTTTGATAGAACGTGCATCAAGTTTAACACTTTGTGATTATTAAAAAAAACCTGTTTGGAAAAAACTGTGGGTTACGTCCTTTTTCCTTTCCACAGTCGATATATATAAGTTAAAATGAAATTATTTAAAATTTCAAAAGTCGGAGTCGTTTTTTTTACACGACTCCACAGCGTTTGTTATTGACTTTCGTGTTTTCTTTCAGATATATTTTTTTAAGAAAAATATTTGGCATTGCAATGTTTCTTCACGATTTATTAATTACTGTTTGAAGGCATGGATGTCTGTGATTGAAAACAAGGCATAGCAAGGGCGATGAGCTCACTGCTAGTCGTGTCTTTTTATCTCGTACTCTCTTCAAACAAGAGTTTAATTTATTTAAAAGCCACTGATGACTTTCCATAGGATGTACTCAGTGGAGTAATGGGACAGTTGAATGGCGATTTATTTGCGTTGAAAAGAGAAAATTAGAGGAACCATATGGTGTCCATATTCTCTAGTTAAGGAACGATTATGGTCGAAAAAAAATATGAAATTATCATGCTTTTTTTAAATTTAAAATTTAAAAAAATGCCATTCAGCATATGCAAATGCGCCAAATATTTTAAAGTTGAAAGATCATACGAGAAAAACTCGATGAGAATTTATTGTAAGTCACTCGAGATAAAATCAAGGTTAATTGACATCACAAGCACCCACGTAAATTGAAAAATCTAAATTTGGCATTGAACTTACCGGGAATCGAGCCCAGACCCACCTGCTTGGTAGAGCAAGCTCTAACCAACTAGACCACAGCAGCAACTATCATTTTATGATTTTATAATAAAGTTTAATTGAAACAATCATTAATAATTTATTTATTTATTGTTTAAAATTAAAATTATAGTACATGACATAACAGCTGACGCCAATTCGGCATGTACTTGACAAATATAAAGAGACAAAATATAAAATAAAACTACATAATACATCAAAATCAACACACAAAATCAAGAAATAAAATAGTAAAATTTAACAAACAGTTCACAAATACTATCACTAAAAATGTCCACTTCCCTGGGCAATGAGTTGATCAATCGAACGGCCCTAGGAACTGGTGACCTCCTAAGCAAGGTATGAGTAATTACATATGTATTTAAATTTTCGTATTTATTGTTATCGGTTTGATTTTTGTGTTTTGGTTGATGTTGATAATAAGCTTGATGTCAATACAACATTGAAATTCATTATTCGGAGTAAATCAGTTTGAAGATTCAGTATAAAATTAAATAAAAAGCTTTCGAAATCGTTTGATTATTGAATTCCCCACCAACGCAAAGAAAGCTTTCATTTTAATAATAAAAAATATAGATAAACACTCACCACTGTCAGTTTCGTAGACGCCCCTCGTGTGCCCCCTTATTTGCTCGTTGACAAAGTTGGCGCTTCTTGGTACATTAAGAGCGCTTCGGATCCCAACCGAGGAGTTGTCAAGGTGACCAGGACCGATTCGGGGGACGTGACTGCAGCAGTAAACCTCTTTGTCTTCTTGCCGATGCTGGTTATTGTAATATGTCTGAAAATCGAAAAAATATAGTAAGAATAGACATATAGTGCTCAGTGGCGGATTAAGCACACGAGAGTCCACAGGCGCAACACAATTTAGAGACCCCGTTTTTCGAATCACAAAAAAACGTCAACAAATTTCATGTAAACTATAAAAAAAATCTGAACAAAATTGGAACAGAACTGGTTGTTCAATATAAACCATTTTTGAGGGTCCTAAGATTCGGAGGCCCCAAGCGAGCGCCTCTTGCGCTTAAAGGATAATCCGCCACTGATAGTGCTAGTACAGAACTAGTGGTTAACCAATCGCTCTAGTTTTGTCCTGCTAATTATATGATTGGAAGAGTCGAAGTCTCACTCGTGAGATGGAATTCAGGCCAAGTATGCAAGTGTAAACTCCACATTTTTTTCATCTAATGTTATATATACACAACATCAACCTCTGTGCTATGTTAATTCTCTATGACATAACTTGTAACAATAAACTTTTCAACGGACTAAACCAATATTCAATTATTTTCTAATCAGTTACAATCGAGAGTTCAAACCGAAACGTCTAACTGCTTAGTAGAAACTCCTCAATACTCTCTTCTGATATTATTGAGATTTAATAATATTTAAGTGATTTATAATAAAGTGTATAAACTATGTTACAGAATAAAGTTGAAATAACATTGAATTAAAAATAAGTGTTTTAGTAAAAATAATCCATAATACTAGCATCCATTTTCCATTTCTCTAGACTCTTTTAATATGAAAAATATTATTTAGTTTCAATAAGAAGACTTTTCTTTGAAACTTTTTCGTAAAATGTAACTACAAGAAAAAACGGGAGAGGCTTACAGCAACTGCAGCACATTTCAAAAAGGATCTAAAATTATGTGTCATTTCTTCAAAAACTTGAACAAGTGAATAAGGTTTTTTTGCAATATGAAAAATTGAAGGATTGATGAAAGATCCAATAAGAAAGCTATAGATCAGTGTTTCCCAACGGGAGACAAACAGACAATGGTTTAGTAGAAAAAAAAACATTTTTTTCGAACATTTTTCAATGAATATGTGTAGTGTCATCTATCTATACTTAGTCAATATAGGTTTTATAAATATTGAATTCGAATGAATATTAGGCAAAATTATTTTCCTCAAAAACAAGTGGTATCTCTGAGACATATTAATGATTGGTTTGCGCGGTATTCAAAAAATATTTCTTATATTTCATTGGAATACCAAGTAAGTATTTGATTTTTTTTAATTTCTTGGACACCCGTGTCTGCTTGGGATCCAAGTGGATAATTTCAATTTACGTCAATAATATGCTTCGATGTCCGCAAGCTCCGAATTTTCGACCACTGCTCTAGACCAGCCATACTCAACCTACGGCCCAATCAGCTCTTATGTGCGGCCCAAAATAATTAAAGTCACCAAATATTTTATATATAAGTTAAAAGTTTGACTCAATATCAAAATTCACATTATTTTTTTGGTAAACGATTTAAGATTTTGGATACATTGGTATTTTTGTGTACTTTTTACGTATTTTTATTTGTTGGTCATTGTTATTTTTTACTTTGAAAAATACATGAATACATAAATGTATACATATATATTTACTTAAAATAAAATAGTTTTTTTTTTGACATAGTACATACATATGTATGGAGTATAGTATCTGTTATATTTACAGTTTACTATAAATATGTTGCGGCCCACGTAGAGAAGCAAAAATCGGAATGCGGCCCAGAGGAAAAAAAGGCTAAGAATGGCTGCTCTAAACGATAAGCCTTGAAAAAGGCGACATCATGTTGCGAATAACTGAAAATTACTAAATCAGCTTATTTTTTTTTACCAAAATAGAGAAGAATGATAAGTTCGTGCAATTGATTATCTCTATAGAGAGATTCTAGTCCGGTTGTTTGAAGTTACTACCAATATATTGCATTGGGTGTGGTCTCTCTCATCGGTTGAGTATTTAATCATGATTTATTGTTAAAAAATGGCGGTGCAGATCCTGTTGTCGAGCTTTTTTTGTTTGTTCCCTGTAATCTTGAATAAAAGCCTATTTCAAGGACAATGACAACATGCGTCCGTGATTTGTATCCAAACGAATGTTCTATTCATATTATTTTTTAATCTTTGCAGACACGCCCTAAATTTGTGAGTCTATTGTTACAATTTAAATTATGAATTGTTAGAAAACCATTGAATATATAAATAAAAATTTAGATATATGATGAATGTTTGAGTTTAAGCCACACAACTGAATGAAATTATCTCGGCGGATAGCTGAGAGATCAAACAAATAACACAGGATTTTCGAAGCATGTTCCACGGAACTTGGTGTTAATTTCTTTTTTATTATCTACTAGCCGGTTCCCGGCAAGCGTTGCAATGCCACCCAAAGAAATAAAGTGTTTGTGTTTTAATTGTGTTTATTGAAGTGCATGTATTCTTTTTCTCTCTGTTTGACGTTTGGCATTTACTGCCGATTGTCTATGGTACGACACATGCGCCACCTACTGTAAGTTAATTGTACTATAACCTTCGCGCAAGTGCAAGCATACGTAGTCAAAATTAACTGTATGGCAAACATACAAACATAATGATTTTCATATATAACACCTACTGTAAGTTAATTGGACTATGCCTCTAACCTTTCCGGAAGTGCAAGCAAAAAGTTTGTCAAAGTTTTATTACAATCGGATGAGCGGTGTGGCAAGGCATAAAGTAAAAACAAACAAACATTCATTTTTATATATTAGATTGTGTGATCTTCAGTTTGAATTATTATAAAATTAATTAAATGTTAAAAACAATTAAAATTTACATAGAAGCAGCCTAGTTTTCCACGATAAAGTTTTTTTTAATAAGATAGAAAGAAATAAAATGGGTTGACAAAAACCTTTCAAGATAGTTGTAGTGACGTTGTGTTTTATAGATTATGATTTTGTAGATTTGAAACGAATTTAACAAGATAATGAATTGTTTTTATCAAAAGCTCTTCATTTGTCATTAAAATCTGAAAGAAGTATTACGTACATTATTCATTTTTGGGAAAGCGCCGCGTCATGGTTTGTAATAACCACCCATCAATATTCCATATTTTAAATATTGATACCGGTATTGGAAAAAAAGTTAAAAAAACAAAAAAATACCGCAAATTGCGATCGAAATACTGAGCAAGTAAATCAAAATAGGTATTTCGGTATTTCATAATCTGCATGTAGAGCATATGACTTCCTGGAGATATGTTAACAGAAGTTTTTTTCTACGAAAACTGTTTGTTATTCAGTCGCTCAACCTCTCTTTCCAAGAGAGTAGTAGGGATAGAAGTATAAGGCTAGGTCAGGATTAGTGGTTTACTAATCGCTCTTGCTACGTCCCATATTTTAAGAATCGAAATGGTGGGAGGGAATTCTTGGATATCACAAACGCTCATGCCTTCAAACAGAAGTCGATAAAACGATTGAAGAATTCTATTCGTACTGGGACTCAAATCCGTGACGTCTGACACGAAAGCTTATGACGTTGACAGCTGCACCATGACCTGACACTATAAAACATCGTCATTAAAAAATACATTCTAATCACACACGGGCTATGTTCATAAATAATTTACGTTTTCATCAATGAAAGGCTCGTCAATTCTGGAACCTGTCAATATTGATACAACTCTTAGCAGTTTTTAAATATTTCAATTAATCGTTAACAATTTTATTAAAATGTGTGTTTCTACTGATAAAAAACTATGATATATAGTAAAAAATATGACAATGATCAACTATGAAAATTACATCACACTAAAAAAATCAGTTCAAATAAATTCAAGTGGAGTTTAAAAAATACTTAGGTGCTTGAATAGAAATGAATCGCAGGTGTTGATTGAAATAATGAATGGGTTGTTGTCAGGTATGTCTTTATAAAGTGAAACTCTAAGTGCATTATGGAGTCGAACCACGTAATTCAGACCAGTAGGACAAGTCTACTTGCATTGCGCATACACTAGTAGCATCATTTGCATTTCATTGTATTAAAAAATGCATAGCGCATCTATCAACAGCTGACAGATCAAACGCTCTGTAAGCAAATAGGAAATCGTAAAATTGCATCAAACTAATTACTGTCAAATTGAGACCATCAGCAAGAACAACGGATAGCGATGTTTTGTTAACCAAAAAATAAACCTGAAAATTGATAAGTACCTTAGTTGTTATTTTGATTTACTGTTCGAAGACATGATTGTTTGTGATGTCTAAATTACCTCCCACACTTTCAATCTTAAAATACCGGGGTGTAGCAATGTTTTATTATTTATGTGTAGGGTGTAGCAAAAACGATAAGCTAACCATTAATCATGTCTTAGATCGATCCTGACTATCTTTACTCTTTTCGAGTTGTTTTTCCCTCTTCTTTACAAATTTCAAAATATGGTGTTACAGCGAAACTCCAAATGTCAAATGCGTACAGAACTTTTGGTTTCAAAATCACACTCATTGGCGAATCCACGCCCCGCTGAGGAGAATTTATTTTCCATTTTTCTAATTTTATAAAACTTTATTGTGAATTGTGAGCTCTTTAATTTTTTAATTTACTATGTTTTGTATATTTTTTTAAAAAATTATCTATTTTAAATGTTTTATTTATGTATCATGTTTATTTTCAAATTGAATGGCCCCCTCTTCGGACAATTTCTGGATTCGCCACTGATCACACTATATGTTTGGTGGTTTTCTCTGACAGAAATTTAGATATTTTCAGTGAAAAAAGCAAAGAGTTTACAGTAATTAGAATAATATTAAATATATATCTATATTATTTATTATCCTTATCCAATTATAAATTTCCTTAGAAAAATATATGGTGCCCCCTGCCCTACCAGTATTTTAAAATACGCTCTATGGTCAAAAATGGTTGTGGGCTCCTGGACTAACACAATTATTATTTATGTAAATATAAAAATAGTATTGACAATTTTACATTATACATTACACTTCGTCAAATCAATTCTGTAGCTAAAAGTAAATAATAAAACATTTTTTTTACCTTCAGGGTTAACTTGGTCCCGCAATTTGCGCACTTAAAGCACCCGCTGTGGAAAAACGAAAAGTCTTTCAAAGGCCCAACCCTGTCCACCTGGTAGACGACCTCAGAGCACCGGAGGCAGGTGCTCTCGTAGAAGTTAGGCCTGTACATCATCATCTTGGCGGCCTGACCTCGAACTTCGAGTCTTTTAGATGAAAATGTGTTTCACGGTTTTACACACGATCCACTGATTGAACTGCACTGGATTTCTTTACACTCATGTCAGTATCACTCTATTTTAATGGATTACTTATAAACATTTGTTTTTATAGTTTTAAAGCACTAGAAAAAGGAAAATTGTATTATAGAAAGGCAATTATAATTTATTTTCATACTACACGGTCAATCTTCTACAAAATACTCTCATATGAAAAAAATGCAAAACGTTCCTATAGCAATATATTTTATAACGTGATTCGCGGTATACAGGCTTTGAATTGTGTTTATTTTAATTTTTTTTTTTTTTTTTTAATCCATGTCCGCTCCCAATGTGGAGCATATGGCCTCCTAATGGAGGTATCTTAACAGATTTTTTTCTACGAGAACTGTTTGTTACTCAGTCGCTCAACCTCACTTCTTTCAAAGTGAGTAGGGAAAGAAGGATAAGGCTAGAACAGGACTAGTGGTTGGCTAATCGTTATTCTACGCCCAGTTATTAAAGGATCAGAAGGATTGGAGGAGAGGAAGTGATGTGAATTGACATCAGAAACACCCATTCTTCGATCACAACTTTGAATTGAATAATTCTCAAAATCACTGTGATCTGACCGGGAATCGAACCCAGACCTGCGTGATCGGAAGAGCAAGCTCTTACCAACTGGGCCACAGCAGGCGACTATTTTAATTATTAGACATTAACTTCAAAATATTCGAAACTTCAGATTATGCTTTGAATGTACATATAGTAATTTCATAAATTTTATTTTAACTTAATATCGATGTAACACGAATCGCTTTGGCCTGATATGTTTTTTCACTAAGCACATTAATTTAGACCACGGAAGCTATGACAATTACATCCAAAGTAAAAAAGTGACGATGGACCCGGTTTGGACATGTCCTGACGATGCCACAAGAAAGCCTGAATTCCGCCGTCGTGGAAATCCACTGATGACCACCTATAGCAGGGTTTCCCAAACTTATTGTGCAATGGAACAATTTGAAAATCTGGAAATGTTACCGGAACACAGTTTGTTTTTTTAGGTCGGGTAATTTATAATAGTAAACATATTAATGAAAATATATGCTATTAAATCACTCACATCAGTGGAGATTTTCCATTACTCGATTTTTAATTTAAAGTAGAAGATGCTTAAATGTGTTGCAGCGTATATTACCATTGTGTTTTTTTTCGGAACACCCATTTAGGTCCCACGGAACACCAGTGTTCTGCGGAAAATAGTTTGAGAAACCCTGATCTATAGGATGTACTCGGCGGAGCTACGGGACGCTGGAATGACATGGGAGGAAGCAAGAAGACTGGCGGGGGACAAAGAATCTTGGAGAAATTATTTGGTGGCCATATGTTCCGACTAGGGAGCGGATATGAACAAAAAAAAAGTTATATCTCTATCTTCTATTGACTAATAAAGTTTCATTTAACACGTTTTCAATATAAACCAAACGAATTAACAGTGTTATAGGAGAGTTGTTTGTATTCTGAATCAATGACATCAAGTGGTACGTCATTTATTAACAACCCCATAGTTTCACTTTCGGATAATAAGTTGTTAGTTAAATAAATTAGATTAGTCACTTGGAGAGATTGTTGAGTTATAGTAAGGAAAGACGGCTTTTATTGGTAGTCGATGTAATGAATAAAAGATTTTTTCATTTATATTTAAAACAAAATCGCTTTTCTTGGAGAAAGTTTTGAATCACTTTCAGATTTTACTTGAATTTTAATCAATCCATTACGAATGATAAAAATTTCATTCAAATACCGTAAATTATTCAAAATAAATTGAATATTGATAGAGTTTAAATGTTTCATTGATTTTTTCGTGTTTAAAATAATATGAATAAATAAAACGTATTAAGTAGAAGTTACGTATCTCACAAGACTGGTCAATATATCAACGTAATTTATCCTTAAAATAGAGGAAATTCGTGACCACATAGTCGTTATTTTTTTAGATGAAGTGGACGAATTGTTCTCTTAATTAAATATATCAACTGAGATAAAATTTTAAATCAAATTTAAATCGTCTATAATTCTAGACTTTCATTAGTTTTGTCACTAACGACCCGAGTTAAAATGCAAGTATAATAAGTTATATTTCTTATCAGTTGACAACGCTCGCCATGTGCGAAACCGGTCCTGACGTTTTTAAATAAAGTAGGAAATAAAGTACAAATAAATATTGTGTTTTATAAATATATTGCCTTTCCACCAAGTATTGTCAGTGAACACCCTAAAAGTGAGCAAGTATAATCCTAAGCTAGTAAAAAAAATAGTTGAAAAATATATCAGAATAATTATTAATAATTATACTTTTTAATAATTATACTTTTTAAATAATAACAATTACAATTACTAAGCTTAGAAGAAGTCTAGATATAAATCTCACAAAATGTTGAAATACAATTAAATTTATTTGTCGGGTCCATGGCGCAGTGGTTAACGTCGTTTGCTCCCATGACGAATCTCACGGGTTTGAGTCCCAGAACAAACAATTTTTTCAATCAGTGTTTGTGTTGGCTTAAAATTCCCTCCCACCCTTCCAATCTTTAAATAACTGGACGTAGTTAATGCGATTAGTTAATCACCAGTCCTCTCCTGCCCTATTCTTATATGCCTACTACTATCTTCGAACGACAAAAGATTTAGAGTCTAAGTAAAAAACAGTTTTCGTAGAAAAAAATCTGCTGAGAAACCATCAATCCCGAGAAGGCCGATTCGTTCTCAAGAACTGTCACTTGAGTCAATCTCTGATGAGATCGAATTGATCTTCAGATCTACGAGTCACTCTTTTAAATTCATTGTCTGTATTCTTTTATGTCCTTATATTAATGATAATTAAATGATTCACTTTGTCCCAGTTGCAAGTTATTTTAAGACGTCGTTCGTTTGAGCAGGTTAAAGATGCGAAATGCAATAACTCAGTAAATTGGCTTGACGTATTCGCCAGAGGCAAGTAAGTATCGCATCACAACAATAAGACTGACACAAATCGAATTTGTGAATTCGAATAACTGTACACGCTCGGTTATTTGGAATATTTGCATATTATCTGTGTTTAGTTTGTAGAAACGTTTTGCCAACGGCGGTATTTACGCCGCGTCTTCAAAGCAACACAATATGTCATGAATATTTTTATATTGTCAGCTATGCGTATTACTTATGTTTGATTTGCAAAGACTGTGGGAATTTTCGGAAAACATGTGTACACAAAACCTTGTACATGTGTTATTGTGTCGAGATTAATTTTACTGTCATATTTAAAAAAATAGATAAACTATTGAATATTTTTTTAAGCCAGGGCTGTGACATCAGATTCATGATGTTTTGGGTTAAGTTTCTCATTTTTCGAAATGAAATTAAAATACAAATGATCGCTTCCAATATGGAACATATGGAGTTTATTAAAACAGAAGTTTTATACGAAAACTGCTTCTTACTCAGATGGTCAACCTCTATACATATAAAATACTAAAGGTTGGGTAATCGATATTGTAACGTGTCATTTTTAGGATTTGAAGAATGAGAGGGAAGTGTGAACAGTGCAAACGTCCATATTGTTAGTCAAAAAATTATAAATCGATCTAAAAATCAACGTTTAAAAGTATGTATTCATTTATTCGAATTCTTGACCGTGCAACTTGTACCAGCAATATCGATATTGCCGAAAATGGGATCCCTTTATTGATGGTGTTTTACAATACCGAAATACTGGTTTTAAAAATGAAAAAATACCGATATTTTGCTGTCAAAAATTAATCAAAAACGAATTTTAAAATTGCTTGGAATTAAATGAACTTTCGGTTAGATAATTTGCACTTATAGTGTAGCTCCCCATAGAACTCTGTTTGGCTACAATAAATTATTAATCATAAATTAAATATGTATGTTGTTGTATTTTCAACAAAATCAAAAATCAAGTTCACTTGTACCAGTGAAAACCATCCAATCCACAAGTGCAATTATTTTGAACCCTTTTAAATGTATTTAAACCATGAAATATTTTAATAAAATTATTCGCAATGAATTGAAATATTTCAAGATTGCCAAGAGTTATAAAAATATTTACAGATTCCAGAATTGATGACCTTTTCAATGATTTTTTTATTTACTCGTTAGGTATTGCAATACCAAATGGCCGTTTTTTTTGTTGTTGAATACCGGTATTGGTATTGATAAAATATCGGATAAACAGTATTGATATAATTCGTCTTAATTGCAAACCATACAGAGATGTACTAAAGGTTTCGTAATCGCATTAATAATTTATAACAAGTTGATAGTTAGGAATGATTAATTGATTTTTCGTACACGCATCGAATCACCGTTTTTTTCTGCATGGCTTTTATTAAACGGTGTAGATTTAGCCTTCCGGCTTCGGTGAGGCATCCGTTAGAAAAAAAATGTTGCTTTGCTCGCGGGAAATTCTTTCCAAAGATACGGTATAAGTTTTGAACAAAGCGTGTTCAGAAGTGTTTTTTTTGCCGAGCTAAATAAATGACGCATAATTCAGTTATTGCCGTATTATTGGACGCGATGATACCAATTACTCTAGAGCACAATTGTTAACAATTTTAATTTTTGCATATTAAATTTTAAACATTCATACTTTATCTTTTGACACACTAAAACCAATCATGAAAATTTAATGTTAAGGAGATTCTCGCTATCCTCACCTTAAAATCTATTCGCCCAATCTCATGGCCGGTCATTTTTATTTGTACATAATTTTAGTGTGCGGATATGAAATGCAAGGGTCTCTGGGTCTCTAACAAACATCGCTGTCCATCCAAATTGTAGAATGAATTAAAAATGTCATCAGATGTAATATTATTATGAAAAAGTAAAGAGATTATTTTCACAAACATTTAACACTGAAACATTTCTGTCATAGGAAATTCATCATACAACAAGTAACTAAAAAAATAAGCAGTTCTAACAGTTTAAGTTTTTCATAAAGAAATTAAACCACGGAAAAGTTAGATAAATTTTATTGTGATCTTAGTTATTAGTTTTTTAACGTACCTCAAAACTGAATCATTGTAACAGTAATCATTCCCTATCTCTATCATTAAACAGTTAGATTAAAAGCAACGATCAATACAATTTGAACACTTAAAACTTTTCATATTTATATAAGTTTTGTCACCAACCACTCTGGTTTTGCGTATTGGTACTTTCAGTTCAAGTCTATCCGTATAAGTTAAGTATCAGATGAGAATAAATAAGAAAAAATATAAATGTAATACCATTATTATTTTTTTGATGGATTCGACGGTAACTTAAAAAAGCTTATTTTTATTCATATAAATTTTAATTTGATAACTTTGTTGTTTCACTTATGTTACAAAAAAATTGACACATCAAGTGAAATAATAAAGCTATCAAATTCGATATTGTAATATATTTTTTTCTATAGTCCCTTAGAAGTGAGGTGAGTCAGGTAGTATTTTAGGAAAACATAAGTTAAACGCGTTATAAAATTCTACATGTCAAAGTATCGTAAAGTTAAGTAAACTTAGTTAATATACACTGAAATACTACTTTTTCTCTAAATATAAAAAAATCAATCTACAAATACTTAAAATTCTAATAGTAAGTCTTATCGCATTGGCTCACTTCATGTATTATATTAAGGGCTCATATAAACATTTTAATGAATGTCAGATTAGGTTTATTCGTGCATTGAATCTCGATTTCAATTTTTTTTTAAATATCTTAAATTAAATGAATTCAAACAATATACGCAATTAGCAGTAACGTTGTCGTGAGTGTTCTCGAATATTAAGGATGTTGTATATTAAGCAGGCTGAGAGAAAGACAAGTGCAAAAGTAGGCTCGAGTTGCCTGGTGTAATATTCAGCAAGCTCTGATACCGGATGTCGATAACTATGCCAAGTGGATTCCGCAAATACCATTTGCGTGCAGGCATTAAACTTTACCTTACTCTCCCCACAAATTTTGATACTTATCTACCACGTACGAGAGTGTGTTATTATTGCTTCCAGTTTGCATAAAATAAGGACATCTTTACTGCTCTCTCCAATAAGATAATGTTTCAAATGGCGCGTGTTTTAAATAAAAAGTTAAAACGACTCATTAACACTCGCGGCTCGGAGACAAGAAAAATACCTCTCTTCCGATGAGGGTCGTTTAGTGGCCCCAGTGGTTTCCTCATTATTGAAATATCTCTCTGCATCATTCCACATACATTATTTATAAAAATCCGAGGTTTTTTAAATAAATAATCGTATTTTAAGTTGCGCGTAAAAAATACGTCATTTCAGCACACATATGAAATCGCAACTGACAAGATTTAGCAAATGCTATTTTACGAGCGACCGCTTATTGCTCTGTTATCTGTAATTCTTATCTCGCCTTCTCATGTTGCCAGAACTTATATAAAATGAGGCATCGACGTAAGTAAGATATTGTGTTTTTTTTTGAGAATAGTATTCGAGGATACATAAATTATTATCTTTAACTTCGTACACATCAAACCGTTTTTTGTTCTACTTTGACGATCTTTTTTATTTAGTTGAATTTTTTATTTTCTGTTTTATTTAATAGAGACGGAACTAGCGATCGAATATTTTTTTTTCTTCTACAAAAGGTCCAAAAAACTATGATATAAGAATACCTTAATTATAAACATTGTGTCACCCATATTCAAATATTATATATATATTCATATTTAAGAAATTGTGGGTATTGGGGTCGCATTTCTTGAGCTTAGAACCGGAAAAGTGAATATCGTCTCTGCTTTGACAGAAGTAGGTAAGTAACAGATTGATAATTCTAAGTAAACAGAAAATGAAAAATTTCAGCTTTTTGGATAATGTCTCTAGCATCTACATTTTATGTTACATATATAATTGTAATATCAACATATACATGCATTAATGCCAATCTGATACAAATATGAGTTTAAAAATAATAAACAGGAACAATTTTCTGCCTTTAGATCAGCATTAATAATAATTTCCTATGAAAATAAATGTTTTTTTTTTGGCAAACTGATAAAATCTGATATAACTGATATAAATATTTTGGACGAAAATTTTAAACCAAAGATCTCTTTGAATATTTGACGATAAGTACGAGACGATCACAGTGGGTATTTTGGAACTTCAATCTATTGTTTTCACGATGGAAAGCCTTCAAAGATTTGGAACGCCTTTATCGTTTTCCAACATTTGTCATTTTACCATTTTCTTAAGCTTAGCAGTAGCCCACCATTTAGAAATCATGAACGTTCGGCCTTTAATTTTTTGCAAATTTAATATGATTAAAGTGTAATTTTCAATATGAAATACGAGATATTGAGCATAGATGTTGTCTTTGTCTTAAGTCAATATTCAATGACTTTGTTAAATTGAAACGAGTTTTTACAATCCAAAAATTTAAGACACGTCGATAATTTTCTGTTTTAGTCAAAATAATATTTGTTTTATCTAAAATTTTATCACTGTAAAGTAAGATTTGTATCATTGATTTATCAACCATTTAATTTTATTGTCTCTGGAGGATTTTAAATCATAATAATAAGTATAATTTATTGATGTAATTCACATACAATTTGTCAGAAAAGTTTTTATCTTGTGATAAGGGTGACCATAATTTTTTTGGGAACATATTGGACAGAATTTTCTGAGCTAAAACTCGAAGTAACAAATTAATGTTGAAACAATTACACCAGTGACTTACTAAAATGCAACGTAGTAGATAAAAATATGTCCACTCACTCTAACAACATATTATTTTATATTAAACATAGTAAATTACAAACTAAACACGCACATCAATATTATTGATGAAATAGCAATGACTTTATTGTAATACAGTAGGCTGTGAATTGTGTGCTATTTGTCAATTCACAAAATAAATGACAGAATGGCCACTATGATAATTTAATAAGAAAAAATCGCATTGACTTTCTTCTTAAGTAATAGACGTTTGGTCACCGTATTTAATCATGATAATAAATGAAATATTGATTTGTGGCTTTGGCATGACATTTGTTATGAATAAATTCGCATATCAAATTACATTCACCATACATGTTTTCTTGTTCCATTCATCTCTAAAACAGAAAGTGGATTCTTGAAATATAATATAAAATACAATATATTATAAACACGTTTATTGCGTCATTTACTAATAAAACTGTGTTTTCATTTTGATTGAAAAAAACAGATTTCAAGTTAATTATTTTTGTTTATGAGAGATTTAATTTAAGATTTCGACTGAAGGTGCTTGGTGGAATTTCAATATTAAATTTGAATCATTCAAATTATGTACACTCCCACAGATTTTGTCACTAACGACCCGGGTTTCGCCTTTCGGCATCTTCAGGCGTTCAAGCGCACGGATGAACTTGAACTGACAGTTCAAGTTCATCCGTGCGCTTGAACGCCTGAAGATGCCGAAAGGCGAAACCCGGGTCGTTAGTGACAAAATCTGTGGGAGTGTACATAATTTGAATGATTCAAATTATGAGAGATTGTTTTGTAAATTCGGTTTATTCTAGTAAATTTAAGACTGGATAAAATTAAAACTAAGTATATTATAAACAGATTCCGTAATTTTTATTTTACAAAACAGGAGTGGTTTGAATCGGTTATTTTTAAACGTAGATAAAGCGGAGATGGGTCTGTGGTCAACTGGTCAACGTTGTTGCATTCAGTAACGGAGCTTACGTGTTCATCGAATATGTATAGTTTTATGAATTGATTTTTTTCAAACGATTTATGAATTTATATAATGTCTGAAATTCCCACCCGCCTATGACAAACTCTTTTCGAAAAAATAAAGGCTGAGAAAATGAGTAACAAAGATTTTTGTTGTAATACGTATGTTGTTATAAACTCAATTCGGAGCCCGTTTGGACCAAATTGACAATAGATATGACTTAAAAAAAGACATTTTCAAACAATTCATTAAATGGAAATATTTTTTTAAATCTAAAGAATTCTTTGAAAGAAATATTAACTACATATACACAATATCAAAAATTCACTGAAAGCATATTTTTCAAAACACATTTGTATATCCGGGACATGTAATTCAAAAAATGCGTTGTGTAAAATAATGTAAGGCAATATGTGATTATGGGTGAAAATAAAATGTTTTTTTTTCGCTTTTAATAACAAAATTCTATTGACACTTAATTAAATAGGGCTGAGCTGTAGAACCGTTAAAAAATAGTACATCCCCAACTCTGAACTTAACGTAAAACATGACTTTAATTATTTTTTCAGATTCAATAGCATGCAGGGGCGCCACTTTTGAGTCTAGAGGTTTGAATACAATTTTTTTTAAAGGACTCGAAGATATTAGCTTTATCGATTCCGACTCTACATCTCTGTAATTAAATTCATTGAAAGAAATGGATGATCCACTCTTATTATTTCCATTAGTATTTTAAATCAAAATATACAAGTGAGATATTTTAAGGTTGACAACATTGAAGTAATCTTTAATCTCTAATCTCAAGAGCATTTCTTTTGATTTACATTTTACTGTGACTATTTTCACAGTACTTATAATATTCTTTTGAAGTTTTGTCATACGAGAGGCCTACATGTGGTACCATACATAAAAAAAGACTCGTAACGTTACATTTAATGGTAATGATGATTGTGTTCGCGCGCTTTCCCACGGACATAATATTTTTACTATTCAAATGAATCGAGTGCGGAAATAAGAATGAGAATATAGAGATACAAAATTCATTCTCACAGAGCAGAGAGGTGATAATATTTCATTTGAGGAGAAAGTTTTTGACAATCTTGCGATGATAATGACAGCGCTCTGCAATAAAACATAACACTCACTTTCTACGATAATATTACTGTCAAAGCTGTTACGCAAGCAACGAAAAGAGTGACGATTATTAATAATATGTATCGCACCTATAATATGATACAGTCATAAGTCAAAATGCATATTTTTTAATGGAGTAAACAGAAATATTCATAGTTTTTGCGTCACTATTTAAGACTTATTATATATATCATCGGTTGAAAATGTCCTAGTCCTGATCATATTAAAAAAAGGTTAAATAAAAAACGATGATAAAGTCAATTTGAATATTTCAGATTTTTCGCACTTTTATAAGTTTTGTCACTTACGACGGATGAACTTGAACTGACGCTTGGGGAATCGTTGTATTGCGTATATCATATATACATATAATAAGAATATTTATTATTGTTTAAATCTTACAGATCAATAGAGTTTTTGACTTAATGATAATAAAACATATTCTGATACTTATCTAGAATAAAATTAAAATAATAATAATAAGGTGTCGGTAGTGCAGTGGTTAACGTGGTTGGCTTCCGTGCAGCATTTTTTCAATCGATTTATGGATTTCTGTTTAAAGACATGGGTGTTTTTGATGCCTAAAAATTACCCTGCACGCTTCCAATCATCAAATAACGGACTGTATCAAGCGTGTATTTAAAAAAAAGAAGCTGAGAAACTGAGTGACACGCATTCTCGTAGATTTTTTCTTGTTGAGATACAATAATTAGGAGGGAATATGCTCTACATTGAGAGCGGACATGGATTAGAAAAAAAAGAAAAGTTACAAAAATACTCTAAATCAGAATCGTGAAATTAAAAAAGCAGCACAAAACTTGTTATGCTTCTTTACGAAAAATATTATTCTGTGTATATATTTTTTTACTTTCAAAATAATAAATTATCAACCGTCAATAAATTGTGCGCGTTAAATATATTATTATAAATCTAAGACCCATAGACCATTCGTCTTGTTTCTCAAACGATACAAGTGAATTGATTTCAAGAAGAAATCGATCAATGAATTCACTTCCCGAAAAAACGTAGGCGTTTGATTACATATTTGGTATCCGACCATAGAAATTATACCAGACTGACTGATCATAAGTACAAAACCATGTTTGCTGAAGACTACATCATCGCTATTGGGTCAGTATTGTTTTTATTCTGTCGATAAAAATATACGAAGAGGTCTCATATTTCTGTTAGTTAATGCACGTAAATTATTATGAAATATAACCATGTGAAAATTGTAAATTAACGGAGAACCTTTTTTTTACGTTAGAGCTTTAAATGAATCAATAAATCATTATGAGTGATTCACAGATGAATCATCCAAAATAAACAAGTATTTCCGTTACCGGAAATGGGCAGAGGTAAGTATTTTTTATGTAGCCTATTGAATATATGTTATATTTACTTCTACAATATAATTTTAAGTTTAAACTATAATATTACAGTACACGTCTCAGTTAGAGAATGGATAAGACGAAGGATATTTTTCATGTATTCACTCACTCGTTAAGTTTGATAAATAAAAATAGTATTTTACATAACGAAAAATAATCTTTTACTGAACACCATATCAATATTCGTAAGGGATTTTTGGGTTGTCTACATTTACAGCCTTCTAGTGTCAGTAAATATTTAATACTAAAATAGTTAACTAGAACACACATATGAAATAAATATAAAGACTGTGCCTACGCTGGAAATAAAAATAGTCATAAAACTAAGAGCTCGTTTTTCAGGATAAGCACAGATTAATTGTTTAAATAAAGGAAATAAAAGTATAGTAATCTAATGAAGCTTATCTCAATGTATTACAAGAACTGCTTATAATGCAGTTGCTCAACTTCCCATTTATGCAGGGGTTTAGGATTAAGGATATAATTTAAAAATAAACGACTAGGAAAAAACTATTTGTTAGCTCATCGCACTTACTGCCTCTAATTTGTAGGAACAGGTACGTGGGAATTCAGATCTCACAGCCATCTATAGCTTCGTACACAAATACGAATCTAAAAAAAATCTGGACAATCAACAGGTGACAGGGACGGCCATTCTACACCGTGCGAGCCCTAATTGGACCGTTAAAGAAGTATTGACACGAGAAAACTCACAGCATTAATTTCACTTGTAAAATTTAATATTTTTTACTCAAACGGTTAAAAATTAATGAAAACAAAAATGCTTGTGCAAACAGTACAAAAAATGTGTAAACAAGTGCCATATTTATGTTATTTTTGAATCATGTTCGTTTCCAATATGGATCATATGGTCTGCTAATAGAGTTTATTCTAATGAATGTTTTTCTACGAAAACTGCACAGTTGTTCCTCAGTAATTAAACTTATATTTATCGAAAAGAGTAAAAGGATGTAACAGGAGTTAAGCTAATTTTAAGTAAGCATTTGTAGGATCAGATAGATCGTAGGAGGGAATTTGTATCCATAAATCGATTGGGAAATCTGTCCATTCTGGGAGTTAAGGCCTCGACCGCGGATTCGGAAAATACCTTATGAGCAGTGGCGGCCGGTCAATGTGGCATTAGATCAATGCACCTCTTATATGCAGGGGCGGTTATATTTCATGAAATAATATATTCAAGCATAACATTTATACCATTCACTCATTTTAACATCTTAATTATAATAAATACATAAAGAATTTAAAATTAATGAATGGTAAGTATAAATGTTGTTTGAATATCATGAAATATAATTTTCATGAAATATAACCGCTTCTGCATATACAAGGGGTGCATTGATCCAATGCCACATTGATCAGACGCCACTGCTTATGAGTGATTATTAAAACGGTGTTTTTTTCGAATATATTAAAATTTTATTCATGACATAGTCAACGGAATAGGTCATTTACCTACTTATTGAATTCAAGCTTACTATTTTTTTCCAATTTATAAATATACTACTGTGACCATAATCGGAATTTTTAAACCGATATTATTTTTTGTGGTTAATCGTTGATAACGATTTGTTATTTTTATTATTTTATAACATAATAAAAATGGATCTCTACCTAGAACATGCCTCTAACTAAATCAATATATTGTAATTACAGTGGAACCTCTCATAACGAGCTTAATTCGCTCCAGAAACTTACTCGTTGTGTGAAACACTCGTTATGCGAAACTTTTTTGCGAATTTTTCCCATATAAAACAATGTTAAATACAATAATGCGTTCCATGCCGGAAAAAAAATCATTTTTTTATATTTTTAACGTTTATTAAAGTAAAAGTACATACTTATAAATTGTTAAGGAGCGTAACAACCTGGAATGCAAAAAACAATGCAACTCCATAAGCTTTTTGATAGTCAGCTCTTGACTAAACTCTTTCACAAGCTCATCAATTTTGTTATTTTCCACCTCCAGTCCCATATAATCTTGTTGACTGTAGACTCCACATGTACTGTTTCAAACCCCTCAAAATCACATTCGACAACGCTCCTTGGTAAAGCTTCTTCCAAGCTGAACTGAGAGTTTTCTTGGTAACCCTTTCTCACGCCTTGTCAATCATCTTGCGGCAAGCAACGATGTGAAAGTGATCTTTCCAAAACATTTTTTTCACAATCTGTTTGGCTCGTCATGCGAATTACTCGTTATAAGAGGTGCTCGTTATGAGAGGTTCCACTGTAGTTTAAGCTTCACGTTATCTAATATTGATTTGGATGTTCCTGTATATACGTTTTTATTGTATATGAACCTTCGTCCTCTCAGATGTGGAGTGACAATCTCGAATCCCAAATTCATTCACTCATTGATTTTAAATCGATTCTGGGGCTTGTACCCAAAAAAATGTTACTATTTTGAAAATCAATACATAATAGAGAACAATCAGTAAACAAATAATGGTTAATCATTCGGAAGGAACGTGTACGTGTTCAAATCCCGGAAGGTCAACATACAAATATTGAATATTTCCAAATTTAGATTTTGAAATGTAAGTTATAGCTTAAAATTAATATCTTCTTATCTCTGGATGACCTTGATTATTTTTAAAAATATTATCAGCAATAGTTATTCAGAAAATATTCAGGGGGTTGTTTTATATGTATATTTAATTCATGTCCGTTTCCAATGTGGAGCATATGGCCTTCTAATGGAGGTATCTCAACAGAAATTTTCTACGAGAACTGCTTGTTACTCAGTTGTTCAACCTTTTTTTTTCGAAGAGAAAATGCATATACTTATTGGGCTAGGACAGGACATCGATAGAAAACAATGCTGTTCGTACCGGGACTTATGCCATCTATTAAAATATACGACGTATTTAAGACCCATTCGGGGGTTTTAGTTTTTTTATTTGAAATTGAAATTGATAGTCTTAAATTTATAATCAAGATTGATTTCGCTCTGCACATGTGCATTTTCAACAGTTCAAATATAACCATTACCTACAATTAAGTGACACAGAAATTAGATAAAATACGCGTTCATATAATTGAGTCCCGGAAAGGTGAAGTGAGCCAAGTGATAATTTAAGAACAAAAATAGAGACAAGGGTGAGCTGGAAGAGGCTCGAAGGGGCTCTCGCGAACCCCTTGTTAAATTTTATTAAGGCCAGCGAGCCCCTTGTTAATTTGAGAATACAAAAATTCTTAGATCAAATTCGTATATAACTGCAATTTCTTACTTGTATATTGTCTACGACAGCTGCCGTAGATAATATGTCGTTCAGCCATTTAGATCGATACATTTACAGTCAATTGCATATTGTTACATATTATGTGCATATTTAGTGCTTTTATTAACAATCGATTGTTTATTTAAATATTGCATATAATTTCTTACAAGTGATAAAAAAGAATCATTTCTCCAAAACACCGAGAATGGCTTTGAGATTAAACGAGCACCTTGTTACCGTATTGGCAGCCCACCGCTGGTTATGTGCATTATATATTAATATTCTACACATTTCAATGTATCATGAAAAATGTACACACCGCAACTGTGTTTTCTCCCAAAAATAAAATTATGCAATCCTCCAAAACACAAACTAAAGACGTGACTGTAACTTTGAATATTTTACTAGTTGGCTCACTTTACTTCTCGTGTGTTAAATTATTTAATACTATTAGCTTGGCAATTTTGTTGTTCATGTTTTGCGACATACGCGGCCCATTTTTCCTCCCGGTTTCGTGTGCCTGAGAAATTTCTGCCCATCACTGAGCCGTGGCAGATCTTAAGGCGAGTGAAACAGTACGCACCGATTTACGGGATACCATTATCATGCAGACCGTAACAATTGTATCATGCACACGATATCATAAATGAAATACTTCACAAAATCTACGGCACAGTTCTTTATGTTTAACATTTCACGAATGAACCGGGTTTGCGCAAAATGTACGTACGCGTTGATATCTCTGTAACATTGTTTTGTGGTCAGTACATGTAAAAAACTACGAAGGAATGATATCCTAATTGTATAAACGGTTCAGATATTTGATAAAGTATTGAAAAAACACTGATTTATGTACAAATAATGTTGTTTATACTTCGATTTAAACTTAGTCATGTATAAGAATTAATAGTGTACTTGATGTTGTTAATATAAACGTCAAAGTATCGTAAATTTTTAACACTGTTTTATTGTATACATTTAGTAGAACATGGATAACCAAACACTTGTTATGAAAGGGTAATGTACAGTTATGTATTCCGAGGGGAAGATTTACGTCACGGTTCGTAAGTTTTGAGTGTGTTCTGTGAATGGGGATCACTGTTTTATCGCGCGTGACGTCACCGCGACAGTCGAGTGACTACCGACCTGCTTCGTGAGCTGGCTGATACTGCCGTTAATACGAAGCGCTGCCGGTTGCGGCCGCCATGTTGAGAGAGTGTCTGGAAAATGGCGGCACGTGACGACATCTCATTTTTCACGCTAATGACTTATTTCTTTCTATCAATTCACGCCTGAAGACGATTTAGATCTAATCATGCAATAGTGCGGACGAATCGTTGAATGGTTATTGTCGGAATTATTTCGTTACAGTTTGATGGTCAGAGCTATCGGCTCGTTGGAATTTAACGAGACGATTTGGTCATAATCGTCGAAGATACTATGCAGAACGATTTTCTTCAATGAAGAGATTTCTCGATTGTTTCAAAATATATGTAGTTAATTTTATTCTTGAGGCGTCCAATAACAAACACGGCCAACTCAATTTCATTATTTTTTTTCAGAAAAGATGAAAGTTTTTTGACTACTTTTTAACTAAATTTTAACGCGAGTTAACTTTAACAACTACAAAAAACCAACACACAAAACGTCAACTTATTGAGCGCTTGAATTCCATACAAAATAATGAATGGCATTCAGTCAGCTGATTCAAAATTAGCGATTTTAATGACTTGGCCAGTATCATACCAACATGCAAGGGTGGGCTGGAGGGGGCTCGAGCGATCCCCTTGTTAAAATTGTCTATGGCCGGCGAGCCCCTTGTTAATTTTAGAAAAGACAATATTCTCAGATCAAATTAGTGTATAACTGCAATTTCTTATTATTATATTTTCTACGACAGCTTCAGTATACACAGTAGTACATTTTTAGTCATTTACATTGATAACTTTACGGTTTAAATTGCATATTGTTACATAATATAAGTATATTAAGTATTAACGGATTGATTATTTAAGTATTGCATATAATTGCATAGGAGTCATAAAAGAATTCACTCCTTCCCCAGAACATCGAGAATTGCTTTGAGATTAAGCGAGCCCCTTGTTGGCGTATTGGAAGCCCACCACTGCCAACATGTCTTTGCTTCTTGACTTTGTCACTTTTAATAGTAAAATCATTATTTAACGTTAATTTTCATAAACTTGTATGACTTTAAAAGTTTTACATAATTATTATATTGAATTGTAGATATTGAAATTAATAAAAAAAGTGTAAATCGGGAAAAATGTGACTTTTCCGTGATTTTTATTGGATATCTCTCTTGTATCATTATTTATCTCAATACAATTCGTAGAAACACTAATTTTACATTTTTATGGTGCTGATTAAAAAATGAAAATATTCGGAAAGCGTGTATTGTAAAATCGAATTAATTGATATGCAGGATTTTTCAAAAGATCATTGATTCGTTTCTTTAATATCTGTGATTCTGACATTTTGTTCCTTTATCAACATAAAATATACTAATGTATCGTTTAAAATTGGGTGGAGAAATAAGAGGGGATAAGGAGAGATTAACGAACTAATAGTCTTTTCTGAGGTTGATCCGTTGAATTACAACTAGTTTCCTTACTTTAAAAAAATGTTATGATATTCTATTAAGATTCCATGTTCTTCACATTGAAAGAAGATATGATAGAATGATTCATCGCTTTTTAATCAAACAAGAATCATTTGTCATATATACATTATTTTCGTTGTCAAATAGATTGTTTTATTGTATAAATAAAATTGCAAAAAAAGAAGTTTGCCTTTACTTAAGGCTCTTTCAATCTCTCGGTCTTTATAATTGAGTATTCAATTAAAAACAAACAATATCAACACATTTCTCGCCGTCACTGGCGAGGTCTCCGCATACCTAGGACACCGATCACCTGCGCAAGCGCATGCTTCTCTGAGGAGGTTCTGGTCGAGAGGGGAAACAAGAGTGAACTGAGACGGACAGGGGGAGGCATATTCACGTTGCGGGGGCGCGAGCGGGGGACGACAATGATAATTCGGAAGGCTGCAGAAGGGGTGAAGGGTTTTAGGAGCATGGACAATCAACGTAATGTATGCGAACGGTATTGCAAATAATTGGAATTTGCTAAATTCATAAAACAATCAATTGAACACGTGATAATACAAAATAGCTTCTATTACGTCATCGTAGACATTAGACAGAATTTGTATTACGCAGTATCTACAACTTTTTCGTGCAACGCCCCCTTTACATTATATATAGCAAAGATATTTTTTGCTGCTTTAATTTATGTATGGTGTCAAATAAAATAATTTCAAAAAATATATAAATAACATTTGCAGAAAAAACATTATATTAGGATTAAAAATAAATCATTTATTATAATGTAATATTTACAGAATGATTTTCAACGTCGTAGAAATTTCACTGGCTTGTACACGATTATGTATTAATGAAAAATCTAGACATTAACTAAAAATAATTTCTACGAATCAGAAAACAGATTAATTAATTGAATATATAAATTGTTTATTCAATATGTTGGTGCGGTGATAAATTGCTAGCGATCAATTGCTGGAGATGAATTGCAGGCGGTAAAATTTCCTAGATGTGAATTTTTCATCAGTTCTCACCAATAACAGCGTTTCACGTTTTACCATTAGCAGTAAATATACTACACATTGAAAGTGGGCATGATTTAAAAAAGATATATCACTAAACGGAAACCGGTTGAACTTTTAATCAAGTAATTTGTACATATATCGTTTCCTTTTTTTGTAACACTAATCAACACAATATAATATAATGATTAACAAAGTATGTAATAAAAACTGAAAGAGGTCGACATTTATTAGCAAAGCCTCCTTAATTTGGACAAAAGCAAAATAACGTAATAACATCAGTTGAAATGTCACAGTTAACGTGGGAAATTTCGTTATTTATACTTTAACTAGCAGTTTTACTTGAAGCTTTCATCATTATTATTCACATTCACTTTGAATATTCAATGTATATTAGGCTAGATTTGTTGAACATAAAAAGGGCAAGAATGACAACAAGATGTTGATATTTCTGAGGTTATGTGAAATGACAGTAAAATACAAAAACTGCGTGATTACTGGCAACACAGTAAAAAAAATATTACGTCTGTTAAACTTAATATACACATTGACTTGTTAAAAAATTTTTACACAAAAGTGCAAATCGGGAACTCTTGGTCGATTGTTCCTGGAACAATCCTAGCACAAAACTGAGCAACGTATAACATTCGTTACGAAACGTTTGTTGGAAACACAAACTGCATCGTTAAAAAAAGTCGCCTGCTGTGGCCCAGTTGGTTAGAGCTTGCTCTGCCGATCACGCAGGTCTGGATTCGATTCCCGTTCAGATCACAGTGAATTTGAGAATTATTCAATTCAATGTTGGGATCGAAGACCGGGTGTTTGTGATGTCAATTCACATCATTTCCTCTCCTCCCATCCTTCTGATCCTTTAATATCTGGGTGTAGCAATAGCGATTAGCCAACCACTAGTCCTGTTCTAGCCTTATCTTTCATTCCCTACAACTCACTTTGAAAAAAAGATAGGTTGAGCGACTGAGTAACAAACAGTTCTCGTAGAAAAACTTATGTTGAGATACCTCCATTAGGAGGCCATAAGCTCATTGGGAGCGGACATGGATTAAAATATATATTTTATTTTTTTTACCATGTCCCCTACCAATATGGAGCATATGGACTCCTAATGGAGTTGATCTCAACATAAGTGTTTCTACGAGAACTGCTTGTTACTTAGTTGCTAAACCTCTTTTTTTCCAAAGAGAGTGGGAATAGAAGGAAAGGGCTTAAGACAGGACTAGTGGTTAGCTTATCGCTCTCGATACGCCCCGTTTATAGAATAGGATGGGTGGAAGGGGGAAATTCAAGACATCACATACATACATGCCTTTGAACAGAAATTCATAAATCGACTGAAAAATCAATTTATAAAACTGCCCGTACTAGGATTCGAACCCGTGACCTCCGTAGCGGTAGCCAACGATGTTTTCCACTCGACCACACATATATGGTCTCTTGTGTACATTGTCTAAAATGAACAATGTATAATATATTGACTTGTTAATGCATACAATGAATTATTGCATATTTTACTGTTACATGTACACAAAAATCAATTTGGTAATCTGAATTTAAGGAGCCTTGGGTAAAATCAATTTTCGAAATAGTGCTCGATTTATGAATTGAAACGTTAATGAATTTATTATCCGAACTCTATGAACAAATGTTTGCATCACCTTTTCTGATACTTAGTAAGCGAAGAAATGCGAATGATATTTGGCCGGTATCAGAGAGGGGGGCCAGTACTCGTTTTTATGATACTACTTTGTTCAATAAAGCACTTGTTATGGACACGATTTTATTTATTTCCGACGTTTCCTCGGCAATCCGAGACCATGGCGTATTTGAGTGCCTTTGTGGACACGTGGGAAGGAATGCCGGAACCGATGCAGCCCGTGCTCTGATGGTATTAAATAGATTCATCTGCCTACACCTACATAATTTTATATTATAGCTTAACCTTTGATTATTAAATGACGTGCCATTTGTTAATTAGGCGTTAATTAATTTCAATGTTTATGGTATTTTCATCATGTTTTAACTTTGTCGTCGCTTTGTTGACATGCTGACTGCGTGGTAGAGTTGTTAACGTCGTTAACTTCGGTTAAGAAGGTCTCAGTCCGGACAGTAATTACATTATTTTTTACCGATACATGGATTTCTGTTAAAAGGCATGGATGTTTGTGATATATTGAATTCACCCCAACCTTCTATCTTATCCTAAAAAAGGGACATAGCTAGAGCAATTAGCTAGCCGCTAGTTCTGGCATATCCCTATCCATCTACCCCTATACTCAGCGATGGTTGCAATAATAACAAGAGGCTCGGTAAATGTTATCCATTTTATCCATGTCATCCATGTCGAGCATATGGCGTCTAAGAAGGTAACAACAAAGTTATTTCTAGAAAACTGCATTGTTATTTAGTCCTCAACCTCTTTTTGAGGGAGTAGTGAAAAAATAAATAAGACAGACTATTTAGTAAAACCCAGTTCATTGAACGTCAATGGACTATTAAAATCAGAACCGTTCGCCATTACGAGCATCGTCAACTGATAAGAAATATAATTTAACAGTGCTATTTATACAAAAATGAACAGTTATAAACAACAATTGGCATTGAAAAGAAATTACCAATAACATTAAAAGTGATTCTAAAATAGCACAACCGGTCCTGACATATTAAATAAAGTGGAATGAAGTACAAAGGAATATTGTGTTTTTACTAATATAATGCCTTTCCACCAAGTATTGACAGTGAACACCCTAAAAGTGAAAGTACTGTTGTCGCAAAGTGGTTTTAAAACTATTTTCAACTTTCATGTTAATTCACTTGAACACAAATATCAATATTGATATATGCTATGTATAGCAAGCATATCGATCATTAAAGAAGCATCAACACTTGCCTGATGATACTTTTAAATAATGCGAAAGGTATGTCACATGTCTTTATAACAAAGTTATTATCAAAATGTTTGTTTACTTATTTTATACAAACATGGTTATTATTTCAATATATGGGGAAACTATACGTTATTTTGTATGACCAAAAAAAAATAAAATAGACAAGGTGAATTTTGGAAATGGACGACTCCAGGGGTGGGCTGGAGGGGGCTCGAAGGGGCTCGTGCGAGCCCCTTGTTATATTTTACCACGGCCGGCGAGCCCCTTGTTAAATTAATAGAAACAATATTCTCACATCAAATTAGTACATAACTGCAATTTCTGACATATTCTAACTACGACAGCTTCCAGTATACACAGTAGTACATTTTAGCCATTTACATTGATTAATTTGTGGTAAACTTCATATTGTTGCAGTGACTGCAATATCTTAACAAGGGGCTCGGTAAATTTTATCCATTTTTTATCCATGTTCGCTCCCTATGTCGAGTATATGGCCTCCTTATGAAGGTATCTCAACGAAAGTTAATTTTCAAAAAACTTTTTATTATGCTATGCATTAAAACTATTGCGGAAAAATATCTACAAAACGGTCATGGATAATAATTGGGCGGACGATAATATTTGATAACATCAAGGAATCGGTAATCAGGGATGATAAAGTGAATATAAATATGATAGGTCTGGTCGAGTAAAAAATAACGATCCATGAAGAAAACGAAGATAGTGAGAACTGTAGATCAGGTCCACGAAACAACGCGAATCGAAATGCGAGCAAAATATTATGAAAATATTCAACGAAAACGCAATGGATATATTCGTGACGGGACAAAATGTTTAAACGCTAGATCGAGGAAACGTAATCGGGACGACTAGCGGACTACATGCTAGGGTGGCCGAACTATGAAAAAATGAAACGACAAACTAATATGCGAGAACGTTATCGGATTCCACAGAAATTGCAGTTGATGTGAATTACTTTGATATAAGACTAATGATTTTCTTATCTTAACAATGGGCTCGCCGGCCGCGCCAAAATTTAACAAGGGGCTCACGCGAGCCTCTCCGAGCCCCTTCCAGCCTATCCCTGTTTTAAAGTATACAATGTATTTTGTTTGTATACTGTGAAATCCGACTTATAAAATGAATGTTTTACAATCCTTTGAGATTGTATTAATCTGTACGTGATATTTAAACAATATTCCTCCTTAAAAACCAACACAAACAAAAAAAGAAACTATGATGTTTGTACAACATATTATCAACGGTTTTTATTTTATAAATTATATCAATATAATGTGTGTGGTGCGGTGGTCGTGTCTAAAAGGTCCACCCGCGCACATCTCCATAAAAAGACAATGTTTCAAAAAATCTAATGAATGAATTATCGTTATTAGATTTTATGAAAATATTACAGCGTCTGTAGAATTTAATTATTATTATTCTAAACTAGTTTCCGTGGTAGAAGACACGCCGTGGCTCGAGAATGATTCCGATTAACGACTACGTTAAATTTCTAAGAAGGCAAATGTTTATTATTTATAGAATGCGGTCGTGATTTTTATCTACAGCTATCAAGTAATATTGATACTATATGTGCTTTTTTTAAAGCACGAATATTTTTCATTTAATTCAAGTGAGCCACAAATGATAAACTTATTTTTAAAGCGATCACATTTCAGTAAATGATAACAACTTTACTCAATTATCAATCATGTTCTGGCAAAAAAAGTGAAGTCAAGTTTTTAGCTTTTAAGTATTTATAGCAAAACTTAACCGTTTCAAGGTATATTGTACTAAAAGCCAACAAAATACTCTATTTACTCTAAATAATTACAATTAAAGAAAACGTTAAATACATATTACTTATTTTTAGTAAAAAAAAAAAAAATTCAATCAAATAACTAAGATCTCATGATTTTGATTTAATCAGCTTTTTAAGATTTCGACTGAAGGTGCTTGGTGGAATTTCAATATTAAATTTGAATCGTTCAAATTATGTACGCTCACACAGATTTTGTCACTAACGACCCGGGTTTCGCCTTTCGGCATCTTCAGGCGTTCAAGTTCATCCGTGCGCTTGAAAGCCTGAAGATGCCGAAAGGCGAAACCCGGGTCGTTAGTGACAAAATCTGTGGGAGTGTACATAATTTGAACGATTCAAATTTAATCAGCTTTTCTTACAATGTTTTAATAATATGTATATTGCTCAGTTGTAAGCAATTAACTTACAAATAATCTAAATCAGGTACTCTCAACCAGTGGGGAGGGGAATTAATTAGCAATTAAGCAATTAACCGCAAGCAGTTCTATATTATATCTATTAGATTATGTTCGCTTTGAAAATCGCAGTTTCAAGGTATTTAGCGCTAGTCATACAAGGTTTATTATTTAATTCAGCGTCCCACTAGGATTTCCAAGTGTAGTATCTATTTATTCTACGTGCACCCACTCTCATGCTCTAGGTTGGCTCGTAGAAATTGTAAATGTAGCTATTGAAACAATACTTGAGCGATGTTTATTAATTTCAACATTTAATTTCAACAACAAAAAAAAACTTGATGATTCCACAATTATATTTAACACATATTGATCAGGGTCAGTTCTCCTCATTACTATATTTTTTAATTGAAAACTCCAGCAATGTCGACAATGCAACGATTTGTTACTGCAAAAAACTATTTTATTTTTATTATTCTTACATTATGATGTTTTTCTAGCAGGATTGTCAGAAAACACTAAAAACTGTTAATAATAAAATAATTTTTTGTACTAATTCAATTATATATATTAAAGATCAAGACCACATTAATCTTGAGCATTATTACTGATTATTGTGACATTATCTTAACCCTTCCTTTACTATGCAAAAAAAGCACAAGCTCCTGAGCTGTGTATCCGTTACACATCAGGCAAACAGGAGTGAATCATGACAATTATTTTTAGTACTGCTGTAGTAGTGTTATATAATTGTCATGATTCACTCCCGTTTGCCTGATGTGTAACGGATACACAGCTCAGTAGCTTGTGCTTGTTTTGCATAGTAAGGGAAAGGTTAATCTGATAGTGTTTGCAATGTGCGTAACCGGTTCTGATATATAATATGAGCCCCTGAGAGATGAAGTGAGCAATGTTCTAATTTAGGAAAAATATATTTATATGTGTTACAATACACTAAATGTCTTACAGTATTGTAAAAATGAAGGGAGCTCAGAAAATACACGCTACAAGCAAGTTGTCTCCGTAAAAAAAAATGTATTCTACCAAAACACTAAATAAAGACGTTATTGTACTTTAAAGATCAATTACAAAGTTTAACCATTTAACTTATTGGCTCACTTCACCTAATAATGACTTATATTTTATGCGGTATTAATACAAAAGTGTTTATTTTCAATAAAATACGGTGCCTTTTCTACCAAGAATTGACAGTATGTATACATACTATAAAAGACTATAAAACTAAATTAAAAAATAAATGTTTTCTGAATAAGGAGTAAACTAAAGTACAACATCTTTTTTTTTATTGTAAATAAAAATGACCGGCTGCTTGGATAGCAATGATATACATTTTTTTATATGAGGTATTATTTTTTTAGTTTTTTTTAAACATTTAGTGTTTCGACACACGTTTTCTGTACTAATTAGACATTTTATATAATAATCAGTTATTTGTATTGTGTTATTATTTATATATAATATATAATTTATGATTAAACCAGGTAGACCATGTGTTACCCTATTTATTACTGTTCAATAATTGTATGACAATTATTAAGTATATTATTTTTTAAAACATATAACTACAATTTCTAAAGAATGAAAGTTACTTCAGCAGTTAAGTTGGATTATTAAATACAACCTAAACGGTTGAAGGTACGTTATAAATTTTATAATAGTTATTCTAAACGATTACGATAAAAAATATGTTTTTAATATAATAATAATTTTTGATTGGAAATACATCAACTGTTGTGTGTTCAGTTACATTTTAAGATGGCAACCTTTTAGAAAATGATAACATAGGTATTCAATACTTGACACGACACTTCACACTAATATGTCAATCCATTGTATTGATACTTCCTTTATGTTTTAATGAATTGCGATGTTAATCAAGTCTAAAATAATGTATCAAAAGTTCAATAAATTTATTTACGATCAGGAAAAAGGCGATTTATACTATTTACAGTTAATTTCTGGTCTAAATTGAGTCAATCGTAAAGACCAGGCATTAATGAGTTTAAGGCTAGAGATATGGTAGTCTTAAATTATCATCAGTTGGTTGGGCATTTCTGGTTCCCGGTAAATTGCTCGAATGGAAATTGCTCGAATAACAAGATAATCAATTTGTTTCCGTTTGTTCTGTCCGTTTGTTCTGTCTTAGCCCTAGTCTTCTATGTGTTCTGGAAATATATATAAACAGTTTGAGTAACTAATTAATAAGCAGTTCTCGTAGAAACACTTCTGTTGAGATAAACTCCATTAAAAGATCATATGTTCCGCATTTGGAGCGAACACGGTTAAAATAAATACTTACGAAAATTATTTTTATATTTCACTCTCTAAACAAGTGTCGCACAAGATAAAAATGAAATTCGTAGAAAAAGTCGTGAAAAATCTTTTAAATAACCAAGCAATTCGAATAATTTGTAATTCGAGTAATTTCCATTCGAGCAATTTACCGGCTACCGGCATTTCTAGCTAAGACCCGATTTTTTTGGTTTTTAGTGCTGTTGTCTTAGTTGAGTGCAAAATTTTCGTTTAGTTTTTGAAATTATAGAAAAACCACTGGTCCTGTCTAAATCCTATCCTTCTATACCTAATCTCTTTGAAAAAGAGAGTTTGGGCAACTGATTAACAAGCAGTTATCACATATATATGTTACATAAATTCCATCAGGAGTGTATATACATCCTATCAAGGACGTACATGGTAAAAAAAAAACAAGTCGCACTATGATTTTGTAAAAGAATAGTAGGGAACGCTAATTATTTATTAAATATTTAAATCAAATATGTTCACTTTTTTAATACTTCTAAGAGTATTTTTTTTTTATTGTATCTTCTTTTTATTGGCAAAACACTAATTATGTATTTTAACCCTTCAGGCATGTATACCTTATATAGTAGCGGCTGATTCATGTACATGCATGAATAGCAGAATAAGCGGCAGACGAACAAATAAATATATATAAATATAAAATGATTATTCATTTTTTTTAAATGGTGACATTCTGACCAAATAATTTTAAGCTCGTGGTTGTCATTTTTTTGTTTAATGTTATTACTCACAAACCGGAGCATTATCGACGCCATATGGAACAACCAAAAACCTCCGATCATAATTCCGAATATATTTTTTTTTACAATATATAACATCGTCAACATAATTCTTAATGTGTCAAATTCGAAAATTACCCATCTTTGAAAACTATATTTTTTTACAAGCACTTATCTCAACTTTTGTCAGTTTTTTTGATTTAATGAACTCAGAATTTCAATACACACATATTCCTTTAACTCGTTTTCCAAAAAAAATATGTTAATATAATATGTTATGCTTTATTTAACATAATATAAAAACTTTGCCAAATTAGATGGTCATGTGCCAAGTTATACATGAAGTAGAGGTTGCCATAGTCCATGGATATGTATGGAAACGTCTTTGTTCCCTTACTTATCAACTTCCTCAAAATATTTATGACAAAACCATTCCAGTGGTGTTTTACAGTGATAGCGGTAGAATAAAGTACATGTATGCGTCTCCTGAAAACTTGTGCTTTTTGAGATATGAGATAGTAGAAAATTACTGACGATATTAACCCTTTCTTAACTATGATGTGTAAATAGTACACATACCTTCTAATAATTTACATTTCTCTGTATATATAATAAATACTCGGCCTAAAATTCAGGTTTTCCTCCCTTATACATTTACGCATTGAGTAATGCAATAATATAAATATTGTAGTAGTGTTATATAATTGTCACGATTCACTCCCATTTGCCTGATGTGTAACGGATGCACAGCTCAGGAGCGCGTGTTTTTTTTTGCATAGTAAGGAAAGGGTTAAAAATACAAATCAATTTTTTTTTTGGTTAATACAAATACGATGGTAAATATAAAAAACTAAAACTTCAATATAATCTTTATAAGATATCAAGTTATTTTATTAAAATCGATGAACTATTGCTATTAGGTATAAATGGACATAAAAACAGCATTTTTTTGGCGTGCGGTGCAAGTCATCCAGGCTTGAAGGGGTTATTAGTAGATAAGAAAGCTAAACGACGTGCTATATTAGCAAATGGTAAACATAATATCGTGTTATATGGACATACAATATACAGATATGTGATTTAAGTTGGCGAAGAGATGCATTCTTCTAGATTTTCCGTTATTCCGCTCGAGGAAACAAAGATCACACTTGGAATATTTGCATTTACTCAGCCGTAACAATTTGAGATATACTTTCTTAACTATTAAATACAACAATCCATTTACTATTCACGAATACTGCAAATTAATGCAAAAAATAACGAATGTGAGAATGCTAATAATTATTTATTACCATATCTCATTTAATACAAACGTATCTATTTTCTTCTCGGTGAGTTTATAAGCTTTTTCTGCCCTATTAAACCAGACAGTTTTAGATAGTTTCTTTTTTGTAAACCATTAATTTTCCCAAAAGTATATATATCACTAATGGAATGTTTCAATGTAAGGTGTCAACAGGAGATGAAAAACAACGCGTAAACGTGGTTTTATCAAAAGACGAATATACAGTGATAAAACGCCTATTTTATATGCAACTAATCTTATCGCGTTTGATACTTGTACGCCTTAATTTTCATAATTTATTTCTCTTTGACGATCCAAAATGACTCATTCAGTTAGATCCCTAAGATTTATACGGTTCCATGAAAGAACAGAACATGAAAAAACAGAACACGAAAATACAGAACATGAAAAAACAGAACAAGAAAAAACAGAACATGATAAAACAGAACTATGACAAAACAGAATAGGGAACTTGCATAAACAGAACATGAAAAAACAGAACACGTAAAAACAGAACATGTCAAAACAGAACATAGATAAATGAGAACAAATATTAAATATTAGTAAGAATTTTGGTGAATTGTTGTTTATTTATTGCTTATGGTCAAGCTACATTGACAGTTGGCTCGTTTGTTTTGGATTTACTTGTATTTGATATCCTTATTTGTATAGTGGAACCTCGATTCTACGTTTTTCAAGGGACCGTAATAAATGAACGAATAATGCGGGAAACCGATATTGCGGGAAATTATCAAATAATACCAAAAAAATGTTTAATTTTCAAAAAACTTCTTTATTTATATAACTAAATGCGACGTAAAACTATTTGAACCAAAAAAAAATATTCTACAAAAACGATCAATCGGGATAATAATTAAAGTCCGCTTTATTTATCAGTCAACTGCTACTTTTATAATCTTCAAATATCTATTAATTTCAGTCTGAAAGTATTATTGTTATGGATAATTGTGTGTTAAAGCTAGTCATGGATTATTACGGCGAAAAATTTCACAAATCAACCTTAAAAAAAAACACGGTTTAAAATAATTGTTTGAGGGCTTGATAATCGCGTTTAAATCACAAATTTATATGAAGAACAATGAAAAATTATGCGAAATATGAAATATTTTTCCGTGACACCGTTTTTTGTGTGATTTTAACGCGATTATCAAGCCTTCACAAAAATTATAAAATCATTTTTGGATCTAATACGATATAGAGATTAATAATTAATTGTAAAACATATCAATACTAGAGTTTTCTAAAGATACCATACTGTCAGACGTTATGTTATCTATTGTCAGACGTGCAATGCCATAGAGTTCGCAAACTTGTTCTAAATTATCAATTTGTTCTGTTTTTTCATTGTTCTGTTTTGTCACGTTCTCTTATTGCATGTTCTGTTTTATCGCGTTCTGTTTTATCATGTTCTGTTTTAGGATGTTCTGTTTTTTCATGTTCTGTTATTTCATGTTCTGTTTCATCCGGTTACCCATTTATACAATACTCATGGTAAGTATACGAATATTTGTATCCAATATTTCGCACTTCGTTAATGTCGATCCAGAACAGGGTGTATATATCGACTCTTAATCGACAAAACAGCGAAAGCGACCATTCATTATTTTTACTATAGAAAGTTTTTTTTAATTTAATTTGAACAAGTATATATATCTCATATCCTGATAATATAATTAAATTGTCTGACTGCTTTTAGTTCTCTAGATCAGCGTTTCTCAACCGGGGTCCACGTAGAACAAACGATAGCAAGTGAAAACGCTAAAATTCACAGGCCCTAAAAATATTCAAGCAAATGAGATAACGCTCAAAAAAATTTGTCACTGATGTCGGGCGATATTGAACAGTTATTGGACTTAATCGTTTTGTGTCTTTTAAGTTCTTTTGCCAATAATGCGTCGAAATTACCGTACCACTTTCAGAGTCTTAAATCACACAAGGGCAACAGTTTAACGCAGTGGTTTCCAACCTTTGTGTTACTACGCCCCCCTTTGAAGAAAAAAAAATATCTTCGCGCCTCCCCATCCTTTATTTTATATACATAGTAATAAAAACACGTTTTAAATAGAAAATAAATATTTTGGACTGTTCGCGCCTCCCCAGGGATTCGCGACTCCTAGGTTGGAAATGTTGAGTAATCACTTGAACCAGGAAAATGGATTGTTGTATCTTCAGAGATCTCAAATATAATTTAGTGTTTATCCGAACAGGCAAATTATGTCTAGGGAACGTAGTTATTCCGTTTACATTTCTAATATGGAATGCTAGTCGTTCAACACACGCCAACCCGCCTACATTTAATAATAATATTTTATTATAGTTACACCAATTAAATTTGTAAATGGCGGATGCAAGTCTCACATCCTAGATGGATCCATCTTATTTTACAACGCTTTATTTTAATGTGAATTCCAACTTATTGATACTGCAAAGCTTAGATCAGTGGTCGGCAACCTACTACCCGCGGGTAATTGAATTATCCACTTCGCATTTTGAGTTACCCGACAAGAAATTGTGATGATATCTATTTTATCAAATTACTTATTTAAGAAGACCAAGTAAGCCACCAATAACAATAGTATATGTGTGTTTTGTATTTACACATATATATCATGCAAATGTATTATGTATTATACATTTTTTTCTAAAAATGATTTTTTAAAAGAATAAATGGTAGAAAAATATTTTTAACTTTTACCCACTTACTTTGTTCACTACATTTTTTTTACCCTGTCTCAAAAAAGGTTGCCGACCACTGGCTTAGATGAATCGCACAATACTATAATGTGTTACACCTAACGTGACCATTTTTTTTTGCCTCAAATCGGGACACCTAAAAAATGGAACTTTTAGGCGCCATTTAAAGTGTCTCACACTTTCATAGAATAAAATTGAATATATAGTAATGTTTTTTCATGTCATATTAAATATATTATATGAAATTAAATTTCAAAAATACAATATTTACATTGAAATGTATTATTTACTGCGTGCGAATACCCATGTCTTCATCTACTAGTCTGAACTCTACTGCCAGAATTTTGATTTTGAGCGTTGTTATTTAAAATGTTACTGTGAGTTTTTTTCTTTTAAAAAACGGATACGCGGCCTAAAAGCGGGCATTTTTGTCATAATTGTTACTCACCAACAACTATCAGTCCGGTGATATAATATGAACTTGAAAGTCTGCTATGAAAATAATCCAAAAGCAAACCCGGGTCGTTAGTGACAAAATCTGTGAAAATTTACATAATTTGAACGATTCAAATTTAATTTTGAAATTTCACCAAGCACCTTCAGTCGAAATCTTAAATTAATCCAAAAGCAGTTAAAGCACCATCAGAACCAATTGTTAATTACATGTCTTATCATTCTTTAGTTGTCCAAAAAAAAATCAGGGACAGTTATATATGTAACTTTATTGCTTTTATTAACTGTTTAATAATGCAAATTAAAAATAAATAAAGCAAAAACTAATTGATTTTATGACCGAGTATTAATTGGTGCTGCATTTTTTTGATATTATTATTTATTTAAATTGGAGATATGATTTATATTAATGATATAGATTTGTGTTAAAAATTATTTGAAACAAACACCTGCGCAACTTTTGTGCATTCTATGAGTGAGCTAGGGATTGCAATACCGGTATTTACAAAACCGGTATCCCGGGATCACTTCCGTTTTTTGCAAAGTCGAATTATAACCAATTTTTAAAATGAATAATACTGGTTTCACAGTACACTTTATTGATGACTAAAGCGTTGGATATGAGAAGTTTTCCTGCTGCAGTCAGAGTTATTTGTACGAAGGTCCATCCATGATTGACATTGATTCCAGCATGGATGAACTTAGCTTCTTTAAAATGTCATACTTTATTTCAAAGAAACAATACACTTAAACTATTCATGAAAGTCGGTATATATATTTTAATTCATGTTTGATCTTAATGTTGACTAGATGTCCTCATTATGAAGATATCTCAGCAGAATTTTTTCTATGAAAACTTTTTATTGTTCAACCTCTCTTTTCCGAAAAGAAGAGCAGGGATAGAAATATATAGATAGGATAGAAATAGTGGTTAACTAATGGCTCTCGCTACGCCCCGTAATTTTAGGATTTAAGGGTGAGAAAGAATTTTTGAACATCACAAACACGCATGCCTTCGAACAGAAATCCATCGAAGAAATGCTGTCGGTATTGGGACTCGAACCCGTGAAATCGGGCACGGAAGCCAACAAGGCTAACCGCTGCGTCATAGGACCCGACACGAAAAAAAAGTAATGTTTTATTACTTTTCGTTTTATTTATCATAATTAATAGATAGATTTTCTAGTATAAAAATCAATTCTGGATATAAAAAAAATAATATCAATATTGTACTTTAATTTGTCAGTTGATAATAATGGTCATGTACGAATCCAGTCATGATCTCAAATAAAAAGATGTGGAATTAGTACAAAAGTGTTTTTTTTTAATATAGTTTTAATTTTTTTTTAATGCCTTCTTCCCAAGTATTGGCATTGTACACATTAAAAGTAATCATGTAAATATGTGTTTGTTTACAGACTTAGAATCTCTGATTTAAAGGGGTTTTCTAGTGTAGAGATACGAATTTCGAGTGTTTTTTCGAGCTTTGTAAAAAATAAACAATGATAATTTTTAGTATTCATTTTTTTACCATTCGTTTATTTATGTTTTAAAAATACATTAAAAAAATCAAAAAAATAAATGAATTCAAAATTCGAAAAGTTATCGGCTGGTAAAGGGAGGGGTCCAAAAAAATGGTGGTGACCTGGCGTACATGATTCCAAGCTTTCTGGTCATTTGAAAAAAAAAAATTGGTGGATTCTTAATAAATAAAATGTCGCTATCACCCGTACCTCGGAGAAATCCAAAAGAAAATTAAAAAATGGCAGCCTTTTGAAAAATTTAAAAAAAAAAAAAAAAAAACGTTTTTGTAAGTTTCAAATTTTTTTAAAAACAGAAAATTAAAATTTTTAATTAAAAATTAAATCTGCTTGGGGCTATAGAAAGATGGATAAAAAAAGTTCACACAAAATTTCAAATAAATCGCTTTGGTAGAACTTGAGATATCATGCACGCCAGATTTGAATTTCGATTTGTTCCGGTCGGACTAGCTCAGTTGCTGCGTCAACAATATCGCTGTAACTCGGTAAATAATTAAAATTTTGAAAAATCCCTTTGAGTACATACTCTCAAATGTCTAAACTTTAGAAAAATACTAAAAAAAGAATCGATTTTTGCAATTTTCTACACTAAACCATTAAGTTAATTTTGTTCGTAACGCGATTTGCGCTTATGTTTTTGTAGCTAATAAGTCTCAAATTGCACCACTTACAGGTGTTATATTTTGTACGCTAGTGTTAGCCATAAATTTAATAATATGTTAAATTGAAAATCTGCTTAGCGGGGGATCCGTAGACAAGGAGTTGTAATTTTATTTAAAATGGTGAGAAAAATATTTTACATCCAATAATAACGAAACACCTGATCATTATGTTTGAATGAATATAACATGATCGTTTCTTAATTCATAAATTCAAATGTTGTTTACTTCCTACATTGTCTTACAGTCAGTACTAGGACATCCAATAAACCTTTTTTTGACCCCGGGATATCTGGATTCATATTTTTTTTTTGGGATTCAGACTTCCGGGATTAATCATTTACCATTAAAAAACGTTTACTTCTTTCTGCCAGTGATTAAGTATTCCATCCCTATTAAACTTTTTTTAGCTCTATAAGTCCCGGGATTCGTACTACAACGAAATGTGTCTGGAACAAGTAATTCTTAGAAATAATAAATCATGAACACACAAAAACAGTATGTGTGATTTGTTCTCAATCGATAATGCAAGCAGAAACAATAATACAACCATTTTCTATAATTATTATACGACTTAAAATAATCTAAGCTAATTGTCTGCTTCAATTTTATAATAAAAAATCCTAGTTAATGCTAAAATAATAAATATTTATTAATAATCGGACATTTCAGTTTATTTTATTGGTGCCCGAAATGTCAAGATATGCGTTTTTGGTAGCGTCTAATTTATTTTAACGTTATGAACACACTTCTATGATTTTGGCGCGCATGGGTGGTTTTATGGTCAATTTGACATTTCCGAATCGTATTTGAATTTCGAATTTCGAAAATGGAACATCAAATTTCGATCGCGTGATTTATTTAGGAGCACCGATTCCAAATCTTATGTATATTTTAATCCGTTATTTTTAAAGAATATTTGTTATGAAATTAATTATATAAATTCCAGCGTCATAATAGATAGGCTTTGAATAGAAAACTGAGAGGTACGATAAATTGTCATTAAACTATAGTGGATGAAATAATATTTTTT